>LDDX01000084.1:364089-703853 GCA_012184315.1 Arthrobotrys entomopaga | reverse complement strand
ATATATATATATATTATATTATATTCTGCTTTTAGGACTAGTTTTATATATTTTTATAATAACAATAGATTACAAAATTCAGTCTTTTAGTTATCCATGCATCGAAGATAATATTTGGAAAATCTTAAATGTATTAATATCTTCTCCTACCATTGACTCAAGACATATGATTTTCTCCTAAAATGTTTGGTATATCCTACGTATAATAAACGTTCCACTAATAAATATACACTCTATAGTTATCCAGCTCAATTACCCTTCGGCGCCCTCGTATGTGCACACTTTGGAATATGTATCGTGCTAGTATACTTCCAAGCAGTAATAGTCCTCGTCTTCCACCCAGCGGGCACCGAATCATCATAATTATTAACAGTCTGAGTGACAACCGCTAAATCACACCCACCGCACGGAACCATGGTATCAACCGCAACCATCAACCCCGGAACGGTGACCACCAGAGCGTGTGACACTGTGACCACGGTCGTATATTTATACTGACACTTACCCGGTGTCGGCTTACAAACTGGAATGGAAGTTGTCGTTGGGTGTTTTGCTACGACGTATTTCTGTACTTGACCTTCTGTGAACTATCGATTGGGGGGTGTTACACTAGTTAGCTGTTTGCAAATTTGATGATATAGGGATACGTGATTGGGATTGGATTGGATTTTAATTGGCGACGTACTCCCTTGGCCGATTGAGTTACGTTGACGGTGTTAAGAATCAGCTGACAACCTTTACAGTCGATTTCTGTGGTGGTGGGGATTATGGCGTTGTAACTGGTCACGACGGGGGCCGCTTGTATCGTTTGGGTTATATCGTATTTGAAACCGCAGCCGCCGTTTGCCCATGATTTTGGGTCGTGGTCGACGGGTTGGGGAACGGCAGAGGCAATTCTATAGAAATAAGCCTGAGTCTTAGCATCTTGTAGATTTTGGGCATTGGAAATCTCTACTGTCGATATAATAACAATAGTAGTTTAATTGAGGCTTACCCCACTAAAGTCAAAAGAGTGGCTGCATTCAAAAGGAATTGCATTTTGATTTATTATTATTTTATAAAAGAGTGTATGCCGTGTAATGGTTTCGAATTTCAGGTAAGGAATGACGAGATACTAAAAGAATGTAGCGTAAAATGACAAGGCCGGTGAGGGAGCAACAATTGAAATTTAAACAGAAGGCGACACCAGTGGGACTGACATCTTTATAAAGTATTGTTCATTAAGTCTATGGAAAATTAAAAGTCACAGTAGGACTGGTAATATTAAAATTCGAACACCCAGTTCCATGATTCGAATTCACCGATATTTTGCATGTACTACGTACTGCGCTAGCGCTACTATAGCTATGCATACTTAAGTAGCTATGTCGAGAGTGTGTTGGTATGGTGTGATGCTGCGACGTCAACTTTGCAAATTCGGCTCCACAAGCTCAATCGATCTCGGTTGACGTTAGTCGACTAGTCTCGGGACTAGGTCGACGTCTCAACTTTCCATTTGCGTGGCCCTGTCAGAACCGCTTAAAACGTGCATTTTGCCGCAATTTTCTTAAAAACGGTGCGGGAAGGCTTTCAAAGTTTGCTCTCGGTGAGTGGGGCCTGCGGAAATTTTTAACGGCGTCGTAACGTGACGCAGCGCACGCCAGAACCTGTCAGGAACTGGTGTCGCCTTTTCGCTCTTCTGGAGCCGAGGAAGGCATGCCATTGCGAAGCCTCGATCTCTTGGTACGCTAATTTTTGACGACGATCTTCATTATGCATAATTGCGCAGACAATATAGGTTATAAATGCTTATAGTAAGCTAGTATAATTTTGCAAATTCTTCAAACTCGGATTATCCACTACCAAGTCAAAATTTATGGTAAAAAGGAAGGCGCAAGGATATATTGGAGCGCGAACCCTTCACAAGTTGAACAGAGCCGATAAGCTCAGACGCTAATTGTCGTCCGCGCTCAAGACAAAATATTACCTCTGGTTTGTAATTTGGATATATCGACATTATTATTGTCTCCGAGCAGACGAAAATTATCTCGTAAACCAGCCGCGCAGCACGAAGAGAGGCTTCCATCGGGATGGCGAGGTGGAATTATGTTATAATCATCAAATTTCCCAATATCTATGTATATACAGGCTTAACTACTACCCTATACATATACCATAACGAAAGCAATCTTGAATTTTCAATCATTTATTTCGTGCTTATTAAATAGTATCCTGGTCAACGATTGAGTAAGTACTTAAGTGCTGACATCGCATATAATATAGAATTGTTTCCTCTCGCTTGGAACGGGTATACCCAAGAACCAAGCTCTACTGCGGCCTCATGATGTCCTTAACCTTAACCCCTTGAAAGTCCTAGCGGTTATCGAAAGCTTTGCAGCAGTTGCTACCAACACCGAGATTACTCACGTTCTTTTCCGAACCCTTATTAATGCATTCGCTCCCAAACCGATCACTAGTAAGAAGTATTGGCGGTTTAACTTTGGGGACTACATTGGTGACTGGGTTGAAAACAAAGGAAGCTGGATATACTCTGAAATTCTACATCATGAAGATTGGAAGGACCCGGGTGCGTTGGACGATATCAAGGACTTGAAGGTACTGGAGAAGATAGTTGTCAAGAGTATCTCCGACAACCGGTCTGAAATTACAGAATGCGGGACCACTCTTCAAAAGCAATAAACTAAAGATGTAGGGATCATATTGTGTCTGTTGGAGTTGTGCATTTGTGCATTCGGGGGTTGCTATGGTTTCGAAACCAAACCATGTCGAAGGTATCGCGTAGTTATCAAAGTTTACTCTCAAATTTCTAACCGTTTGCTTCGATTTTGTCTCTTTATATATATATTAAGCCTTTTGTCCTTCGTGCTGCGCGGCTGGTTTACGAGATAAAGCCTCTCCATCGGATATCTAGTGCCACCTAGAAACCCTTTTTTCGAGCAAAGTCTCATCAAAATCCAACTTACCCAATCTATCAAAATTCGCAGCTTTGTAGCTGTGGAAAATATGAACAGGTCCACTTTTTGCTGAAAATGCAGGAAAGTGACGAGCCGATTCAGCGGGTGTCATGCCAAACCTAGTCCGCGTCAAGACAACTGAATGGTATTTAGCAAAGTTGAATCTAGATTTATGGAACCATATGAATACACGTGCACTCAACAAACTCAATTGACGCTCTAAGCTTCGTTATATCAGATGCCAATATTGTCGCTGCTCAACAATAATTCCAGCATCGCCCAACCGTCTATGGTTCAAAGATACCTTTGTGAAGTACCTCATCCGGCTTCTCATAATCCACATACTCAATATCCCTCTTCTGTTCAAAATACACACTTCCGTACCTGAGTAGCTCTGCAAACGTCCCAGCTTGACTATCCTTATCATTATTCTCCTCCATGTCCCACAATAACCCCAACGCCGGAGTCTTTGTCAAATTCTTCCCATGCGTGATCTTTTGCATACTACTCTTTGTCAACAACCTCCACACAAGTTTATATGCCGTTTTATATTCCTCCGAATTAGGATCGGCGTCTAATCTTGTCGCAAGAGCATCGAATAGCGGCTGTCCCGTGAATCCGACAACCGTTTCAGCTCCCCAGTTCTCGCACAGTACATCGTACCAAAGTATATGATCCTTAGCGTACTGCGCCCAATCCGTCTCTTTGCCACCACCATCAATCATACACAACCGCGTCCAAGACAGAACTTGACCGATATACTGCATGACAGTGAACGGATCGACCGCGAATTCCCACGAGAACCCTCGTTTCTGAGATGCCGAAAAATCGAGCTTCTGGCTAAACGCGACGAGCGGGTCCGTACCTATTCCTTGGTAATTCGATTTTCCTTTCCAAAGATGCGTGAAAAGGTCATGCCAGGCTTTAATAAATGGGTCGCCCTTGCGGGACGCTACGAAGTGGTTCGCACTGATGGAGCCGTACATCCACGGTATCGAAACTTGGTATGGTGATTCCGGATCTTCGAGCTGTTTCCAGCAGATTTGATCCAGTGCTCTGAAGAGAATTATACCGACATCCATGTACACGCCTCCGAATTTATACAAACACGCGCCTCGCAAAAAGTCGGCGCTGTGCGGGCCAACGTAGGGGCCGTCCATGGTGTTGTTGACGAAGGCTTCCGGTAGGAGGGAGGTGTCTAAAAACTTCAAGACGTGGTTTGGGGAATTTGGAACGCTGTCGAGGACGTGGATAGTCCAGGATGGACCGCAGAGACGGGCCCAGTTTGCGACATTACGTTGGCACCATGGTGGCATGGAGGTAATACCGGCATGCCAGTATGCCCAAATATTCTTTTCGGATGTTACCGGATTGTAAGTTGCCAGTGAAGCAAGGATTTCTTCATCTGTGCGGGGGTCAAGTGAATCTACATAGTGTAGTTGGGAGCTGAACTCCTCAGGAATTGTAAATGGTGTCGCCATTTTGAATATAATTATAATAAAGGTGGTGAGCTTAAGAATGCGTAACTTAGTTAATTAACAAGCTTGCAAGTAAGATAGATAATGTCGATTTTGAGGGACGATCATCAGCGAATTTATAACTTCTGCAAAACACGCGATGCTGCGTCTTTTCTCAGCATCGGTAGTTGCGAAAGTTGGAGGTGAGACTTGTAGCTTGTCAATTGTCATCTAGGGCTTGGTGTTTGTTTCGGATCCGGGGTTATCGACATATCCGCGGCGTCCGATGCATACTTCGTAGATCACGAGCAGGGGGATTTTTAGATCCACTGAGGTAGCAATTCGTATTCAGGGTCTTGTTCGCCTTCGAATTGGTAATCTCAGTGGATTCGTCTGATATTTACAATATTTACGGAGGCGCGCCGGTTACCTAAAATGGATCGTGATTCACTCTAACTCCGATATTACATCATCATGGCTAAAGCTGCAGCGTGTAGGGCAACACGTTCTGGTGTGTTATTTTAAGAGGCCTCCCTCAGTCCCAGCTATTTTGTGTGAGTGTGAAAATGAGCAGTCGACCAAGACCTCATAAATGTCTCGGAAGTAGTTATAGCTTCGGATTCAAGCATAATGTATTACGAAATTCTTATCTTGGATCCCTTCACTATTTTCTTGTTCCACATAGAAATCGTGGCACATATGATCTTATTACGATCGTCTAGCACGAGCATGATTGTATAATGTAACTGTTAAGTGTTGCAATTGCCAAGCTGATACCATATCACATTGACATACACATGCACATGTCTTCAACTACTGATTTCCACGCTTCTCCAGACTACTTATTTCCTGCTATTGTCGTACTAAATTCTGATTAGCATCATACCTTCACTCTGTCTCACAAACCAGATGTCGTCCTGGCCCGCAAAAGACCTCCGCTTCTGGTATTTAAAATGCATCGAATAGCCAAAAAACCTCGATTCGCTCATCCCACGATCAAAATGACTTAAATGGTGGAACACAACACCTTTCAAGGTGCCGATACGGTCGTCCTCGTAAATGGAAGCCGACCTGGTTGTTGTCATTTCTCTGCATTCCTTATTAGTATCAAATCGTAAGGATTATATTGTTACAATTGACGGGGGGCGTAAACTCGTAATCTCGTAGTGATACGGATTTGTGTAATACTTAACCAGCGATGCTCCCTCCTTTAAATTTATAAAGCCTTGCATTATCATCCGCTTTTTTCCTTTCTATAATTTCGGAATCCTGCATACAAATAAATTTTGAGCAATCAAATATGTTTTGAAGCCAATTACTTGATCGAAAATAGAACCAAGGAGTTCAAAGATCGAGGAGCGGAGCCTTGTCTACCTGACCGGCCGGCCCAGCACCTCAGCTTCCCGATTAGTCGATTTTATAATTTAACGACGCTTTCTCGAAGTCGTTCCGAAACTGAAAGCAAAAATGGCGTCAAACTCATCTGCCGAGCAGCTGGCAAAGGCGGAAGATGCCAACGCGCTAGGTATGTACATATAACAGCCTACTCTTAATATCAAACCCCATAATAACCGCTTATTTAACAATTTAATGACTATTTCTAGCCAAGCTCGGGTATGCGCAAGTATGTGTCAGTTCCGAATCGCGATCGAGCCGATATGATGCCAATAAGCTGATCTGATCTGAACAGGAGCTGAAACGTAACTTTTCGAAATTCGAAGTTTTAGGAGTATGTTATGGCGATTTGCTAGCTCTCATACCATCATGCTGGACCATCGCTAATAGGAATTTTGGTCGTATATAGATAGCTTTTGCTATTATGGGCTTACTGGTTCGAAACTCACGCTTTTACAAAGTATCTAAGCTTACCGTAACTAAATTAATGTTTCAATTAGCCCTCGATTGCATCAACGCTAGCATTTTCGCTCCCAGCTGGTCCAGTAGGACTTGTATGGGTACGTTGACACTACAAGTGCTTGGACATTATAAATCTTGCGAGCCTTGTTTTTTCGGGTTACGTTACTAATGTTAGTAAATAGGGCTGGTTCATCGCGAGCGGGTTCATCTTTATCGTCGGCGTCGCCATGGCAGATCTAGGTTCCGCTATGCCAACCGCAGGTATATAAAAATATATAAACACCACAAATCATAACTCCTTATTCCGAAACTTTACTGATAATAAGAATGTGAATCTCAGGCGGTCTATACTGGTGGACCCACTATTTTTCCGCCCCACGCTACAAAAACCCCCTCTCCTTCCTGGTCGGCTACTCCAACACCCTCGGTCTCGTAGCCGGTCTCTGCTCTATAGACTACGGTTTCGCACTCATGCTCCTCTCCGTCGTGGTCATAAGTACCGACGGCGTCTTCGTCCCCACGAACGGAATAATATACTCGGTATTCTTAGCATGCGTTATATCTCATGCTATTGTTGTTACGTTCGCCGCGAAGATTATGGGGAAATTGCAAACGGTGTTTACTGTTGCTAATTTACTATTGATCGTGGCGACGTTTATCGTGTTACCTATTGGGAGGAAGGCAGGGGGGAGGAATACCGAGGGGTTTATATTTACCGAGACGGCGAATTTGACGGGATGGCCGGCTGGGTGGGCGTTCTTTTTGGCTTGGTTGAGTCCTATTTGGACTATTGGTTAGTAGTATACTATAGTAGTTCCTTTCTCAAAAAGCCGAATAGCTAGTAAGACGATATGGGGTTAACGTTTGCTATATATTTGGTCTGGTTTAGGCGGGTTTGACTCTTGCGTTCATATTTCCGAGGAGGCGAAGAACGCGACAAAGGCGGTACCGTTGGGTATCATGGGGTCTATCGGATTATGCTGGGGTTTGGGATTCTTGTGCTGTATTGTTATCGCGGCTTGTATGTCGACGGATCTTGAGAGTTTGTTGAACACACCTTTCGGTCAACCGATGGCACAGGTATATATAGCCCATAATTCCTCAGTTCTAACGTTTGATTATAACTAATACGTATACCACTGCATCTTTTTTTGAAGATATATTATGATGCTGTTGGAAAAAATGGGGCTATCGTTATGATGACTCTATTGTTTATGACGCAGTGGTTGATGGGCGTTAGCATTGTGAGTTTCGGATATCCTTCAGAAAAATAAAAACTTCAAGACCGATTAATGTCTTTATATTTAGCTCGTCGCGGCAAGTCGTCAATCTTGGGCATTCTCTCGAGATGGTGGTATGTACCGCTTGTATATATATACACGACAGACCTGCTAATATAATTTATTCCGGTACATGTATACAGCCCTCCCATTCTCCACCTATTTCAACAAAATCTCAAAACAATTCGGATACATCCCCCTCCGCACGGTTTGGGGTTGCGCGATATCAGCCTGTATCCTCGGTCTCCTGAGCTTGATAGCATCAGCCGCAGCAACAGCTCTCTTCTCTCTTGTCGTCGCGGGAAACAATCTGGCCTTCTTCATGCCCATTTTCGTAAGTCCTGCCCACCCGTTTTTAACAACCTCTACGGATACCATGAAATTGCATTTTTCGGATATGGTATATGTATATCGATCTGACTGTATGCATATAAATCGGAATCCGATATAGGCACGTGCGGTATGGGGTCGTGAAAAATTCGTCCCAGGACCGTTCTATACTGGAAAATTAAGCATCCCGATAGCAATCACCGCGTGTGTATTCCTCGCTTTTAGCACGTTACTGGCCATGATGCCCACCACGGGACCTAAAGTGGGTAAAGATACGATGAACTATACTGTTGTCATTTGTGTCGCGGTGTGGGGTGGCGCGTTGGCGTATTACTTTATCAATGCGAGAAAATGGTTCACGGGTCCAAAGATTACTATTGATGCGCGACAGTTGACGGAGAAGCAAGAGAGGGGGATGGTGGAGAGTGGGGGTGTTGATGTTGTGAGAGGTTCTACGGGGTGTAAAGGGGATGAGAATGATAATATTGAAAATGTTTAGGGTATTTGATTTAAATGGTCTTGTTTTGTGTGAAGGGTTGGCAAACCACCATGCCTTGTATTTTTGTAATTTAGGAATGCAATTATAGATTTAGATTTCCATCGTAAAAAATATTAGTTGTATGATCTTAGGTATATATACGATCCTGTTTCATCCATCCCGAGATCTGATCTGCATCTTGGCCTCAGTATTCATGATATCCAAATAAACGAACCTCCAGGTCTTCGGTCGTTCCTCGATAGGTTTCAAATCGTAATGCAACAGAAACCATGCGATAAGAATTCGCAATTCGTTAGCAGCAAAGAATCTCCCAGGACTAGCATGATAAAACTATAATTAGCATCCATCTTCTGTTTCAGTTATAGCACCGAGAGTTAAAAAGAATTCTCACCAAGCGTGGACACCCTGTCCGAAAGCAGGATAATCTTCTGTGACGGTAACCATATATCGGTCCAATTTTCTATCCTTCTCGTTCTTTTCCGTAACCTCGTCTTCCTCACCATACATGTCGCCTCGGTAAAATCTCGTGTACACATGCTCATTCGGTCGATCATAAACCTCAGGATCCTTCACTCTACTATCGGCAGGGAAAGCAAACGATACGCCCTTTGGCAAGTGAATTCCCTGGCTGGTCGTGAAGCCTTCTCTTGCGATAACATTCCGCTCACTATGAATCGAACCGATGAGACCCAAACGAACGGTTTCTTTGAGAAAGGCGTCCATATTGTATAACTTTTGCATATACCGTTTGTTGAACTCATGAGGGGGCGGGAAGACGTTCATGATCTCATCTCGGAGCATCTCCTCGGGTGTCTGTTCTCCGGGAGCGGTTTTGCTAGCAAGGTATGCAATGTCGTAGAGTGAGTTACAGCCGGAAAGGGAAGTCGTGTGAATGGCGGCGAAGGCTACGGTTAGGATACGACCGGTGATTGCGTCCATGGATGCGAAGCCGCCACCCCGCGCAAGGGAGGCTTCGATTAGCCATTGCATTAGATCGTTCGGGCGTTCGGATTCGGGAACGTTAGCGCGGATTAGGGCGATACGCTTTTGAATCACGGGTTCGAGGTGTTTGCGAGCTTTGCGACGGAGTAGCTTCAGAGGGATGGAGAAAATATGACCGAGGACGCTGATGGTGATCCTCTTATATTAAGAACCATTCGGCCTAGAATAATATAGAAGGATATATAAAAAAGACTTACGGCCATGTCCACTTGGGGAAGCAGTTCAGCAACATACTGCAGGGGAAGACTCCAATGGCGTATTGTATGGATGCATCGAGGTATGCCTCCTCACGACAGAGCTCTTCACCGATAAAGACTCGGTGACTGGTTCGCGCCACGACCTTCAAGATGAGGTCATACATGGTCACGGTCTGCCATCCCTTTTCATCTGGCTTGGTTGCAAGTTTTGGAATATAATGTCTGAACGAGAGGTCTAACTCTTCCACAATTGCAGGAGTAACCGATGCTAGTTTCGCGGTCAGATCCTTGCGAATAATGGGAATATGAAACATATCATCCGCAACGAAATTGTCAAATGTATATCGGACAGCCAGAGTCTATATATATATATATAATTCGGTTAGATATATGGGACAAAAACTGGATTTGATGCTTCGACGAACCTCGAGAGCTCTGATATCTACAATACTTGGCGGTAGGTTCTTAATCTCCGCTAGGTTGGTGTGGGGTAGTATAACCATGTCGCCCTCAATCGTATGGATCATAAACGGTTTGCCATTTTTACCGTACTTTTGATAACCTTCTTCTACCCATTCGAAGCAATGCTTGAAGGACCGAAGGCGCTGTCGGAGTTTTGGGAAGAACCATCTGTATGTTTCCGGTAGGCCAATCACGGCCGGTGTTTCGCCTGTGGTGAGGTTTCTGACCCTTGGCTTGGTGTATGCTGACACAATTGAATATACTGTGTAGAATGCGAGACATGATAAGAAAACTTCGGTTGGGTGTTCCCGAAGGAACCCCACAGATGTATCCACAAGCATAGCGATAGAGACCTTTTCGCTGGAATCGCTCCGTCAAATTTCGCTAGAGAGCGGTGAGAATTCGAAAGGCGGAGTGAAAGGGGTTGAGGTGGCGTTGAAATATTTATACAAAATGAGGGAACCGCATCGAGTCTAAAGGGTCACCACCGAAGACTAGACCTAAGTACCGACATTGCATTGTGCACGAACGGCGCTTGATGCACTGCGCGCACCAAAGGTCCAAGGGTGATGGTAGGATTTTTACTTTTTATCCTAAATTCGAAGCTGAGCAATTTAAGCTTGCATTACGGTAAGAATGCTGTTATTAAGATGCCGGTCAGCAACATGACAGGCTATGAAAGATTTAGTTGGTTTTTGGACCTCAATACAGACGGCAAGTGCAATCAAAAAAAAGCTCCAATTTGGTCCCAATTTGAGATATCCTTGGTCAGAAGCTCAGGCTTTCGACTGGGGCGGTTCGTGGGATGGATAATACAGCGCCCAATTGGTCCGCTTTTGACCAAGGGGGTTTTGTCGCTAAAGCTGGACCCGAATCCAGTCTGACAATCGCTCCTTCGCAGTCGAGCTTGAGTCGGCACAGCGCCTGCACGATAGAACCGGCTTATTAGGCCAGTGTTTTATCGGTGGAATATAGGTCTTGCATCATGATATCAGTTCAAGCCGTCCGAGTTTATAACACCCGTATTATTAATATATTTCGTCAAGTCGAAAACTATCGACATTCCACACCCTAGCTTTAAGGTTAATCTTTCGCACTCCTTTAGGGTAAGGTGACACGAAGAATGTACCTCCATTTTTTTTTATTTCATCATGTATATTCCCGTGGTCTTCGACAAGGTAGATCAACCTGCAAAAACATGCCGTAGGCCGCAACCGAAATTTCGAGAGCATCCTTGTGTGCCTACGCTGCGTCTCTGTCCACAGTACTGATGACTTATTATCATTCCTTAGATTTTTTTGTTCACGGATGTCGGGTTATTTTCGATCCGTGTCGTTTTCCCCTTTGATTAATTAGGCTCCCAAAGATTGGCCTAGAAGAAAACAACAGAACAAGTTCGATATCCTGGCCAGCGTGATACTGGTCTCGAGGTACGCGTGATATATGATGCAGGGTTGCAAAATTGGTGAACAAGAGAGGTTCGGGGAAATACGCTTAGTCAGCGGGCCGGTCCACCTTCCGAGCTAAGGAAACATTTCAAGACGGGGAAGTCATAGTTAATTAGGGTTTGCAATGCTAATAATACATACATCGATCGAGCAAGAGCAAGAGCATCAATATCTCCGAACCTTCCTCACCTACTGCGTAAAGACGGATGTGAAATATTTCGATGGCTGTGGCCCGGCCGGTGGGGCAGCTCGAGCCTGTTCCTGCTTGTTTGTTCTCTCGCCGGTTTTGTTTTGTTTCGGGGCACAGCGACAACACAAGTTTCATAACGCTGAAGCAGCTCCTGTTTCCAACGGTGCTTCAAATATTAATCGACCACACCCCCTTGTGCGCCTCCGTCTCATGTCATAGTATAGGAGATACTTACATAAGTACTTACTTACTCTTGGTCTAGTGAATTTGGTTCTTGGCCAAACAAAAAAGATCGATTTACAGGGCCCTGTCTGGAGATTTGATGCATTGTAGTGCTCGTCAAGTCTCTCGATCTTGATGCTTCTTCAAACGTCGGAGACAGATGGCCGTGTTGAAGGACTACTAGTTCAAAGATTAACAAGGGCCGGTCCGCCCAGGGTGGCCAATGGCTCGCTACCAACTCCTGAATCCGCATCCAAATGAATCATGAGATTCGGAAGGGGATCAAGATACCGGTTTGTTTGGTTGGAGACCGTTATTGATCGGGTGCCTTCAAATAAATAGTGGCATGTGCTTCCTTCCCCCGTTCGTTCAGAAACCTGTTGATTTCTGCAGGTACAGCTGAGCTAGTCTTTTCGATTCACCCTTCTCTTTGCATCCAATATTTTTCATTCTTTTTGATCTCTTAGGATCTTTGCATACTTCCATTCTTTCGTCAATTGGCTCGGGCAGCTCTCGTTATTTTTATTTTATTTCATTTTATTTCATCTTATTTTATTTTATTATTTTTCGTCTTGCGTTGTTTCTGACGTTGAAATCCACTTGACAATCAAAATTATATCAACACAAGTCAACGTAATTGGCTTGCTCTCGACAATCCGATTGCAGTCTCGTACTTGACGCAATTAACCAGATCCGATTAATTGATCAGGTCGAGGCCCACTTCGATCACGCCGTATACGTATACGCACTTTCCGCTATAGCCGGTTCTGAGAATCGAATAGACAGCTCGCCCAGCTGGGTACCTTTGGCTCCCTTCGTTCAGGTAAGTACAACGTCATTCGGGAAAGGTCTCGTATTGGAGATGCCGTATTGCCGCTCCTTCGCGATTATATTTATGCAAAGGGCGTTTCGTCTTTTCAATTGGGACATGGAAAATGTCCGGGCATCGAAGCGATATCGCCTACGTGGAGGCAGGAACAGGAACAGAACAGGAACCGCAGCAGTCTCGGGATAGCCTCGCCGCTTGACTCGAATCGTTCAGGCTCGCATAAAGCTCCGTTGACTCTGCCACCCCTTTCTGCTGGCTGCTTTCAGCTCCTTTTCGATTGAGCTGTGGCCCGAGCTTTTTCCATTCGATTTCTTGGACCCTTAACTTAACATTTGTCAAACTCTTCTGACCCTCCTCCAATGCCCTCTCGTTACGACCCTGTTCCCACCGTCCGCGAGCAGTACAGTCATATTTATGCATCTTTGTGACTGACAACCTTGATATGCATTGAAAAACAAAAGGCTGACTTTTTCTAGTAACCATCTTTTTTTTGAACAGACAAGCTTTCTTGGTGTACCACAGCAAATCTCCCAAGCTGCACGACCAATACATCTGATCCTTTGCATGTTTGCATCCGTGTTTGCCTGCATTTGCATTTGAAGAAGCTAGCCATTGCATCCAGCGTCTCAGCCCATTCTTTTTTCAGCCGGTCTGATTCATTCATTTTTAAAATCTTGTGGGATTTTTTGGAATCTTTTAGACATTTGTGTGTGTGTGTGCCACGATCGCTTGGATTAATTGGATTAATTGATAATATTCTGCAATCGACTATTCTTGCCCCTTCACCGAAAGGACCTGGTTGCATCTCAAGGCGACCTGTTTGCGTAAGTCCATCCTGTCTCCTTCGATCAATGCGATGAGCTGCTCAAAGGCTTCCCTTCTGCACATGAGAGCAGCCAAGTATGCGTTCTCGAATCGATCTCCCGTTATCCTCTGCCATATCCCTCGTTGCCTGAGTGCTCAAACATACCATACCCATATCCTCGTATAAAATGTACCACAGCACTCGAATTTGTAAGGTCTCAGCGTCATCGTCCGCCGTCAGCCTTTCTGTTTGGGTAATTAATTTTGGAAACCCGGCTACATGGCTACATGGCTACATGGGAGGGTGCCGTTACAAGAATGCTGATCTTCCGACTACCATGCAGCCCCGATATAAATCTCTATCTCTTATTTGGTGTCCTATTTTCAGGGCTGAATAAAAAAAATATTTCGTGACGAAGCCTCTCGGATCTGTTTCGCCGGCACATCACATACCCAGTTAGTCAACTTTGCTGGTTCCAAATCCGCTTCCTCCGTCTAAGACCGAAGGGACAAGTCCAGTCGTGTTTCGCTTGCTCCCTGGGGGCAGTTCCAAGCAAATCTGTCAGCCAAGCTGCGCCGGCTTTCTGCAATCCCCACACAGACCAGGAGAACCTCCTAGCTCCCACACCTCCTCCCACACCCACTCGACTCCTCCCCGTAGACAAATTTCTCCCTATAAGAAGGCACTAGCAAGCGCCCAGTAGTCCCAGCCAACATGATGCCACCAGTGCCACTCGATATCTTCACTTCCTCTAGTACTACCACCACCATTTCACGCCAATCAGCACAATCTAACACTACTGTCTCACTCGACATTCTATCACCAACTGCTGTTCCACTTCCAATAACTCCCAAAATCACATTGGACAACACGGAGGCCGGCCTCGACTCTGAAAGCGATATAAAATCAATCCCCTCATCTCCTGAAACAGTTATCGCGGCTCCTTTGCAATTTACCACGGCTTCAGAAGACGACATCGCCAAGGCTGAAACCGTTTCTTCGCTTCCAAAAGCCGCAGCATTACCTCGAACAAAGTCTTTCCTCCAACACCGAAAGGGAATCAAATCAGTCGAAGTTCCCCGTCAACGAATTCTCGAAGCCCTAATCGCCCGCCAGGCTGGCCCACAAACAGCTAATCCGATGGCTGCATCAGGCATGTCTTCCGGTACACCTTCCGGAATGACTTCTCCAGGTCTGTGGGCCCCTTCAAATCTTAGCTTGGACACCCGTCGCCCCGGCTTTTCGTCACTTCAATCGCCATGTTTTTACCATCAACGATTCGATCCGGTCATCGATGTTGAACGTGTGGTGGATGAGATTGCTCACCAGGACGAGATGAACATGACGCATTCCGACTACCTAAAGACCGCTACCAGCGTCCGGGAAATTAGCAGACAGTTGAACCGACGAACAATAAAATCTGCTGTCCAGAACGTCATGATTGTTACCAAGGCTCGTGACAACTCTTTGGTCGTCCTGACAAGAGAAGTTGCCGAATGGTTGATGAAGACTCCGAGATACGGCAAGAAAGTTGGCGTCAATGTCTATGTCGACAAGAAACTCAGCATTTCGAAACGCTTTGATTCGGAGGGTCTGATTCGGGAAAACCCAGAACTTAAAGATAAGCTCAAATATTGGACACCCGATATGTGTTACAGCCAACCAGACTCATTTGACCTGGTTCTGACGCTTGGTGGTGATGGAACGGTATTGTTCACATCCTGGCTCTTCCAGGCTGTCGTTCCACCCATCCTGAGCTTCTCCCTCGGCTCTCTCGGCTTTCTCACCAACTTCAAGTTTGACGATTATAAGAAGCGTCTTGATAAGGTTTTGAACGACGGAACAAGAGTTAGCATGAGGATGCGTTTCACTTGCACCGTATTCAGAGCCGAACCTGGTGAGAGTGAGCCAATCGAAGGTGAGAGGTTTGAAGTCCTCAATGAGCTCGTCATCGATCGCGGTCCATCTCCTTATGTCTCTCACATGGAGCTCTACGGCGATGACGACCATATCACCACCGTTGCGGCCGATGGGTGCATATTCTCTACCCCTACAGGTTCGACCGCCTATTCTCTATCCGCAGGTGGCTCCCTCGTCCATCCGGACATCCCAGCTATTCTCGTCACTCCAATCTGTCCACACACTCTTTCATTCCGCCCGATGATCCTCAGCGACTCGATGCTCCTTCGGGTAAACATTCCTGAGGGCTCTCGTGCCACCGCCTGGTGTAGCTTTGACGGTCGTGCTCGTCTCGAGCTCCGCCAAGGAGATTACATCACCATAGCTGCCTCAAAATACCCATTCCCAACGGTATTGAGCCAGCCACAGGAATGGATCGATTCCATCCAGCGAACATTGCAATGGAACAAGCGAGCGGCGGCTCAAAAAGCATTTGTCAAGAACACTGGCGATGAGCACGATCTTGACGATGAGTGGGATATTGATACCACTGATGATTCGGGTATCTACACAGATGACGGGGATAGCGCATCCAGCCCTATGAGGCGACAGATGAGTCTATTAACAATGGCTTGATTACCCTTTTTTTTATTATTACATTTGCGTGTTGGTGTTTTTTTCTAAACTACCTTTCTCTACATATCCTTTTGTGGCGTTTATTATCTTGTAATTAAAAATAGCGATACAGTGGTACCGGCGTTACCTTTTTTTTTTTTTTTTTTCAATATCGTTCATTCGTTCACTTGCATTGACATTCATTCGGTTCCTCCTTTTTTTGTTTGAAGTTTTTGAGAAAGCGAATACAGTGGGCCATGGAGTTTCATTTGACTGAGCATGCGTAGCAGAAGCAGCGTTGATAACATTTTGCTTTGGGTCTATCTTTAACATGGTGTTTTGAGCGTAGTGAATTGGAGTTTTGAATTGAGCTGATAGAGAGAGAAGAGAGTCTTCGGGTGGCTTTGATTTTTGCAAGCCCTTTATTTTTTCTTAATTCGTTCCAATCATTCTTGAACATATCTTCATAAATTTGCTTACATTCATTCGTTTTCCTTGCTTTCATAACTTTCCTTGATGAGACTACGTGTCTATTCTCGGCTTTTATTTCTTAATTTTTAAAACTCGTCTTTAAATTCTGAACTAGTCAGATCGATAGTACTAGTATCGTTAGCTCAGCTTAGCAGCATGATGCGACAAGACATCAATTTTTTTTTCTTTCCAAAGAATGACATTTTCACATCTATCAATGCAATGGCTCTATTTACAACCCTTGCTTCGCTCACCTCAGTATACCGAGATGCCTGCATGCACAAGGAAAGAAAGATAAGATATGACTCACAAAACCAAAAAAATGTATATACAATTAATTACTTGATTACTGTACATTTTACTACAACGTAATATCTCACGCTTTTAACGGCTGAGATACCATGATTTCCTCCTGCACAACCGGCAAATCAGCTGCAGCCTTCATTTTCCTCTTCTCCTCCTCAGCCGCTTTTCTCCTCGAAGCTTGAACGGCCATGTACGTCCTCAACTGTTCCCACTCGGCAGAAGTACCGTGCGCACGCCAATCCTTCAACCTCTTCAACTCCAATTTCTCAGGCGGCATACGCCATTCCTTCGGGAAACTCTTCTGTTTCTTAAACTTGTGATGTCTAAAGTCGAATGGTACGTCTTCGAACGTATCTGTCGGATCCTATTTCTCGCGAATAAAAAAAGAAAAGAACAAATTATCAAAAAAAACTGAGCTCACAACCATGAATATGAAGGGATTGAAAGAAATGGATTTCAAGAATCTTACCCTAGCTTCTTCAACAAGCTTATCGATCAATTCGCTCAACCATCGTTTATTCTGATGCTGGTGCTCAAACATCTCACAGCTGAACTTGAGAATGTTACGCGTGGGGTTATACCGCGTGCCGCAGAGTTTTATCAACTTGTCCCGCTGCACGTTTGTCAGCCCCATATCGTCAGGACAGCACTCCATCACCACTTTATTCTGTGAAGGGTGACGTGCACCCATATGAGTGGTGTAACGGAAGCGTAAGACTTCGCCGTCATTGGGAACCTTGAACGGCTTTGCGAATCCTGTTTGGGACCGAACCGAAGGCCGTTAATTAATATGCCCCATAACTAGCTAGCTAGCGTTGTAAGGCTGAGAAGAAGGGGAGAGGGGATGGGTTACGTACTTGAAAGACGGGGCATATCGTAAATTGACAACCTGGCGTATTTTCTCGCCTCACGGTGTTCCTCCATCTGCTCGTGGGCCAAAGTACTCATATCCGTCGCATTCCACTCCCAAATCATCGGATCGGACTGGTCTTCGCTTTCCTGTTTCGCGGCTGGAGTGAACCACATTTCCTCCGCTTCGGCTTGTGTGGGTTTCAACGGCCGTGTTTTCCATTGGTGGTCATGCTCCAGCTTTCTCATCATGGCGGATTGGCCCTTTTCACCCATCTCTTCGAGTTCGGAGTTCCAAAGTGTGCTGGTGAGCTCGATGGCTTCGTCGGAGAGATCCCGAGAGAGTGACTGACGCTCTGCTGTGCGTTTCTGGGGAAGCCGCATGATCGCTCTGGCGTCGTGTTCTGCTTGCTCAGGTGTCATTCCTTCGTCTATGCGTAGTTTGATCTCCTCTTGGAGAACTTGTTCCTCGTGCTCTTTCAATCGTAAGATATCCTCCGCCAGACCCTTTTCCGTTTCTGCGATGATTTCTTTGAATTGGATGAGGAGACTCTCCGGTTCCTTGTCATCTCTCATGATGCTGAGGATTTCGGATTCGGAGAAACGACCGTCACCAATCTTGTGGGTCATATCCGCTAGATCGGCAACTCCTTCTAGGTCTTCCTCGTCCACGTCTTCCTTTTTGAGGTTGATGAGACCGTGTTTTTTCCACTTGGGGTCGTAGCGGGTACGGATCGAAGTTGCCATTTTTTCCAGCTCTCCATCCGTCATTCTCAGTTTCTGGTACATGTCCTCAGATGAGATGGGCTCCTTTGGAAGCATGGGTATCCTGAGAGCACGGCGTTGTTTGAGCGGTAGCTGGTTCAGTTCTGGAGGCAGGTCGGCATCATTGTCCTCGTAGTCCTTGGGCCAATGGAGGAAGTCGTCAACGGTGGGGAATACGGGATCGGTAGGGCTGAGATTGAAGTGCTCGCGAGCCCTTTGAGCTTCCTCTTCGCTGCCAGACATGACGATTGTTTTCCCTTGAGGTTCATCCGGTTCATCCAGTTCCTCGAATTCAAATTTATCAACGCCAATGCCACCGTCGTCGTCATCGTCGTCGTCCTCATCTCGGTCCCGATTGGACCATTTGGAGTTCACCCGGCGTTGGATGGTGGGGTATATCGGACGAGGGGGCAGGTTGGGGGAAGGCACCAGCAGGCCGCATTGTCGGTAGCCCGTCGTCCGTCTTAGGGACGCAAGAACCCTTCGCGACAAGAGCGCCATTCGGGGTTTGACGTTGGCTGGAGCAAGCGTCAATTGGCGTTGAAAGTGAAAAAGGAACGTGTGGATTGTCGATATGTCGTCTGCCCAATTGCAATACGAAGTTAAATTTTTGGTGGGTTTCGCAGAGCCTCAAAACGAACCCGCCGGAGTTCCAAAAATACCACGGCCTGCAACACATCTCATTTGAACTTCGATTGTTACTGTCGATCGCCTCACGGTTTTCATTCAAAAACAATCGACTGTATATAATCACACATGCTGGTATTATAGCAGCAGAGTACCATAAAATACAATAAAGTAGCCTACAGCTTGTATATATACATAATATATGGCGCAAGACCCCTCGAAAACCCCAGACCGGAAGGTCTTCGTCACCGTCGGCACCACAAACTTCGATCCACTGATCAAAGCCGTCTTGAAACCCTCCGTCGTCTCCCTCCTCCAATCGCAAGGATACACCACTCTCCGCGTGCAATACGGCCAAGCCGCGGAATTGTACCAAGCATGCTACACCGCCGACCTCGAGGGGACACTCGCCGAATCATCAATGGCTATCGGTGGATACGCGTATGCTAGTGGGGAAGAGATCACGCAGGAAATCAAGACCTCCGAGCTTGTCATCTGTCACGCCGGTATGATATCCCAATACTATACTATTATTATATCGCATAGCGTGATGACAATCACAACTGACACGATAATTAACATTCCAAGGATCCGGCACTATCCTCGAATGTCTACGTTATCAAAAACGGATAGTAACAATCCCGAACGAATCTCTAATGGATAACCACCAAGTAGAACTCGCCAACGAAATGGGGAAACAGAAATACGTGATAAAGGGAGATTTAAGGTTAGCAGATAAAACTCACATGGTTTCCTTGTAAAATGAACGCGTATACTAATGACCTAGTAAAAGTGATTTAATCCCTGCTATCACCCGATCTCTCACGTTCAAATACAAGCATTTCCCGCGTCAGGGGAGTAAGGTATTCTCCGAGATTATGGAAGAAGAACTAGATCAGGCGGATAAAGATAAAATGTATGGATGAATGGACAACGGATATATATATATATATATATATATCACTCCTCTAGCCTTACGGTCGTGTATTCAGGTACATACGAGTTCGTTTGCTTCTTCGTTTCCTTTTTTATATAATCTCTTCGTCTTGAGCTATTTGAGAATCGTTTAAGATATACCTCGCGCATGCACGGAATATGTTAGAAATAATTGCATTTGGTATTTTCAACTATGCACTGAAGATATTCATTACACATATTTTATTATTACCTAAATTTGTCTAATGTTCCCGCGTACCATTGCCGCCGGCGTGAAGTATATGATCAGGGTACCGAGAGTGCGGAGTGGCGTGGATGTAGTAATATATGAAATATCTTGATCATTTTTCTTACGTGTATACGCTGGGGTCGGTTGAGTTGAAATTTGTGGTTTATGGATATATATATATCATTTCAGTCTCATACCATTTAGCATTTCACTTGGACTTGCAACAAAGATTGGAGGAGCTAATGTTATATATCGAGGAGCTAAAGTTCTAAATCTTGAAGTACACCCATAATACGTGAATTGGATAGACGGATCAGAACTTGGGTTTTCAGTAGAGGTTCCCTTTTATAATTTACAGGTTTACATTTTAAATAGTTACGCAAGTAATATCCAGATACATACCATATATTTTAGAATATCCCAGAAAATACTAGTAATGTTAGATAATAGCACACGTTTTGTCAAAATTGCTATCAAAATTTTTTCAAGTTTTGTTAAAAAAAAAAAAAAAAAGTCTCGGAGTTTATCCACTACAGATCTTGCCCCGATTTCCCTCCCTAGTTTTCTGCCGTCATAAATGATTAAAAATACATACATTGTAAAAGAAAGAGATGGTTAAGAGAAAAGAGAGAGGAAGCAGAAAAAAGTTTGCAAAAAGAAGTAATGAAATGCTAATCCCATCAAATCCTCCGCCCTTGCATTTCGCGAAATCAAAACCAAAAAAAAAAAAAAAAAAAAAAGCGAAGGGAATGAGGATATTTAAGATATGAAAATATAAAATGGTGTGTTTCTTTTAAGGATGGTTATCGTTTTTTTAATAAGTGTGTGTGAGAGTCCCGTCTAAAACCTGTCTCCGCGTAAATGCAACCGTAACAGAAAAACAAAAAAAGCATAAGAGAAATTATAAAGGAAAAGAAGAGCAGATACGCATCAGATCGGATCGGATCAGACCAAAGTGTAACAAAAATATAGACAAGAAGAATTTTAGGAATTTGGAGGAGCTTCGAGAAGCAGTTGAAAATCCCGGCAAAAAGTAGAGCAGAAAAGAATAACCATGGAAAGCTGAAACAAATAAAGCAATTCGTTGGTAAAGAATAACTGAATCGATATCGTAAGATCTTTTATGAGAAGTAAGGGCGACAAAAACGGAAATCGAAATACCAAGATTGAAATCGGAGAAACTCGCATGGTAAGATAAAAAAAAAATAAATAAAAAAACCGCAAGCACCCAACTCAAATCATGGTGTGACACGTTGGCACGACGAATAAAAAAGTGAGTCGCGAAGTAACTGCAGTGGTGGTGGCACAGGGAATTACCTATCAGCCCTCCTCCGCCAACAAGTTGCTTATCCGTTTCAACCTCGGAAAAAGTGTAGAGAGCGAGATGGTTGGGCGTCAGAAAAATAATGAAACGGAAAGCAACATTTCGAAAATGGTTTTGTTGGATATTTTAAAAGCATAAACGCGCAAATCAATACGAGAAAGCGTATCCGAGCGAACCAATAAAGGCGTCGAAAAGAACAAAACTCGAAGTCATAAATTGCAGCTCATCGAATCAAATACCGAAAAAAAAAGGCGCAATCATAATGGAAATCAATGCTTGCAAAATGCTAATATGGATCAAGTAAAAGGAATAGAAGAGAATGGCAGAGCAGGAACCAAAAGTGAAATTTATTTTAGAAGCAACACCATTATATGACGAGACGTGAATAATCAAAAACCCAAACCTAACCAAATTGCTTGGAAAAGAAGAACGAGACGACCGTATTGGTGATTAAATGGTGTTCGATGCTATTAGAGGTCGTGAAAAAGGAAGAAAATAAAATTTAAAAAGTCCCTGGATTAACCATAGTATACGGGTCCTTGGGGAACCATGGGGACTGGGACCATTGGCGGGTAATAGTACATCCCGTTGGCATGGATGGCTCCGGGAACCTGGCTCTCCCCCTGAGGTGCGGACGTTGGTGGGACCATTGCAACTGGAGGCATATATTGAGGATAGCCTCCATTATACAACTGTGAAGAATCGTAATAATAGACAGTGCCATTTTGTTCTTGTGCGATTGTTCCCATAGGATTTCCGGGTGGTGCCATTCCTGGTCCCAGCATTTGCGTCTGAGGGACGTAAGGCATGGCAGCAGGGGAAGGGACATAAGGAGGCGGAGGTCCCTGAGGTTGATGAGCCATTGGAGGCTGAGCATGCATAGGGGGAGGAGGAGGAGGAGGAGGATACATTGCGTGGGGAGGCATTGGATAATAATATCCAGGCTGAGGATAAGCTGGTTGGAAAGGCCTTGCGTGGACAGCCTGGTCTGGAATTTGTGAATGAGGTGTAGTAGACGGTTGGGATGGGTATGATGGAATACGATGATGCTGTGGGTTGTAATAGCCTGTTGTCGGGATGTCGTCAGAATAGGGTCCAGGGGTTGGGTAGTTGGTATTGGCAAAGTTGTAAGTAGCTGTGACAGGTGTTTCGATATTCTCGACGCTGACAGTCTTTGTAGGTTTCGGTTGATGCATCGGCAAGGGAATGTGAGCGACGTGATGAGGCTCTTTTTGCTCTCCAACTTGTACTTCCTGTCCTGTTTCTTGAAGAGGGTGCTGGATCCGACCATCTACAACTGCTGGTTGAACAGGAACAAATCCCCCATCACGTGGTGCTTGGTCTGGCCCGCCAGAGACGGGTGCTGCTACAGGTAGTCTGACTACTGGCCTCATGGATGGACTAGGATTACCAGCAGGGATATTACCGAAGCTGATAGCCGGTCGGACAAAGTCTTGATGGATAGAAGAACGACGAGACATCGCGACTGAAGGAGCGTGAGTTGATGTTCCGCCGTAGACGCTCCCGGTCTGCATGCCACCGCGATAGCTTCCAGCAATAGAGCCTCGCCTGGGTGTAGGACCGAGGCCTCCGCCAACAATACCACCTCTGGTGAACCCAGAACCTCCCGGTCTCATCGCTCTAGGAATAAATACGAAGCTTCTTGAGATGGCAGGATAGATGTAACGTGGCAAGGCGTCCGGAAGAGAGATTCGAACAGGCTTGTCTCGTCGCAGCGGTGGTCGATGGTAGGGTAGCTTTGTGTAAATCTTTACAGAAAAATCATCGAAGATTTTGGGATCGCTCATGCCAGGAAGAGAGACGCGAATTTGAACATTTCCCTTGTGGACAGTGGTATCGAAAAATCGATTTGGTGGATGATTGTTGTTACTAAGAGGCTTCTGCATGGAGGAAGATTGAGGTTGCTGAGGCTGTTGTGTGTGGTTTGGAAGTGTCTGGGATGCCTGAGAAGGTTGAGGAGCTGGCCGTTGCTCTGCCTGACGCTGGGCACGCTGCCTCTCGCGCTCCTTTTCAGCAGCTACAGCCTCATCGTGCATGTCGTGTTTCCAAGCGCCTCCAGCATCAGGAGCGTTACTAAAAGAAATCGTTAGCATTGAGCCTAATATCATACCGGAGGCAAGTCCGAATAGAGCATACTTTGCAAAGTTACCAAATCCGTTCCGGCCCCTACCTCGTCCGAACGGCCTAAACCCATTGGCACCAGCAGCTTCCGATCTGTGGTCGTGCATGAAGAAAGCACCTCTGTTGGGAACGAATGCAGGGTCAGCATCCCTTTTCTTCCTATACTCCTCTGCTTCCCGTCTCTTTCTTTCCAAAGGTGTTTCGTGAACCGTAGGTGTCTGTGAGGGTGTGTGATCCGCCGATTTGGAGGTTTCCATAGTCGTCGAGCGTCTCCCCTTGGATTTCCTATCGGATTGTTTCTTCCCAGACCCATTCGCTGTCCTTTCCATAGGCCGACTGCCACTACCCGCTTCCTGCTCTGCCAACTCATCGAAATCCAGAACCTCGGTATCGCCTGCAGGTCTGATTCCGTTCATCATGACGTGTGTATTCTCTCTTCCCGGTTCGATAACCGCTGCCGTAGCCGAACCGTTGAGTCCGGTATGCTTTGTCGAATCATTAGCTGCAGCTGCAGCTTCATCATCGCTATAAGTTTCCTCGCTTTCGTTGTCTTCGTCAAATTCGTCGTCCGTGAAGCCTGAGTCCTCCGAGAGCGAATCATCTACAGCCTCGCCACCTTCTTCAGCACCTTCGGCTTCATCTTCATCTCGAGCGCGACGTCTGGAGAGACCGATGTCCTTTCTTCGAGCCATGGCTACAGGTGAACGGGTGGTGACGGGGCTGTTGTGGCGAACGGGGGTTATGACGATGAGGTGATGTATATGTGTTTTTGAGCGTGAAGTCGTGAAAAGAAGGCTTCCCACTAAGTCGGAAGGTGAAGATCCCGACGAATGAATCACAGCCCAGCTAGAGGGATGTTACGGAGGAGATGGAGATGATACTAGAGATTTTGAGAATTGGAGATGGGGGATGGAGGATGGAGGATGGGGGTGAGAGGGTGATGGAGGAGGACGTGGTGACCGGGTGTCGTTTAGGTGTCGTCTGGCCGTTGGCGGTGGCGTTGGCAATAATGAAAGAATTGAGGTGACTCCCAACGGCAACTGGCAGTGACGAAACTCGCAAACAAACGAAGAACTTTGGAATATAAAGGAACTGTACCACCACAACGACAAAAATTATAATACGGCACGGAAAACGAGAGAAAGTTATGAAAACGATAACGGCGACGACGAAGCTGGAAGAAGGATCCGCCTCGCAGTGGCCACCGGCTATTCTCGAATAAGATCACCTGAAGTTTGATTGCTGTTGCTTTTGCGATGGGAAAAACTGGTCGGAACGTGTCAGAATGGCAGAGCAACGAGCCCGGACAAGCTGGAATGGGACTCAAGGATCCTGGCCAGGGCTCGTTGATGAATAATAATAATAATAATAACCGACGATGTGGATATCGCCAGCAAACTCGATCTGGGCAAAAATGACTGCAAACCGATGGCCACCGTTGAAGCCGGTTTCGTCTGCCTCAGTCCGATTGGATACCGACAGAACAGCTGTGGCTAATGTCCGAATTATTTCCGGGGCTCAGGGGAATTCAAAAATGATAGGTACCGACTGAAAAGTTACAAATGCACTCGAAGAGAGGAACAACAGAGAGATATATTATGAGATCACGTCCGGGCGAGAGGATACCAATGGTACATACATTCTCCAAGAACCTCAATAAATCATTTGGTAACCAAACTCCAGAAAGAAAAGGTCACGGAAAGAAGGAAAACAAAGAACGGAAGTTAGGAAGGAAATCAAATCGGTATTTTCCCCTGTGGAACGATACACCTTGAGTTAAACTCAGTGGATCCGCCGAAAAGGGTTTTGTGATTATAAATTGGGAACTTAATCAACCCACTTTGATGCAAAGGACGTGTAAAATGGGCAATTGTGACGACGTGAACCTGTGCGTTCGCACTGACGATCTCCACGAGGCTAGGACCCCAGGCTTGGGTCCAGGATGTGACGGGTCTTTATTCCGGAGGCGAGTCCTCTTTCAAACGGTTCAAACCAAAGCAGCAAGGCTACAGGCCGAAAGTCATGCGATTGATGCACAGTTCGCGAATTTGGAGGTGAGCGCAAGCGTGAAATATACTTATTTAGACCATGAAACTAATATGCAGAGACCTTTCCTTTGTCAAGTTTTATTCCTATCAAATAACAGGTCTCGGGTTTCCGCGAGAGTTGTTTGCGAGACAAGCTCTCAGTGAGTCCAGATGGTTCGATACGATTCGAGCGCTCATAAGGCTTGTCCAAGGCTTGGACCCAACTGTTGGGACCACGCCCACGTTTCTGTTGCGTCTGAAATAAATCCAAGATATGCATACCTCCGAAATTGACGATACGAAACATCATCTGTTAGTATCGCTATATGTTTGGTTGTAATTAATCTCTAAGCAAAAGATGTGGGTGCCTTATTGATGAGAATCTACACACTAGACTGCATATTATCCCGGAAAGCATTTTCTGGGGTATACCAACTGTATGCATACTTAAGTATATATATTCAGAAATCGGTCTGTTATGAGTTCATGATAGTAAGGTACTAAAACGCAATGTCACTGAATGCAATTGATCATGAGGTTTCATTTACGATATCAGTAAGCCATACTTTACTCCGAAAATAATAATTCTTGAAAATATACGTTTGATAGGAAGGGATTCATTTTCTCGACAAGTGCGATGTGCATACGGTCGCAAATCGCCAAATTCATATTGCAAATGCCAAATGCCAAATAAGAACGTTGAAAATTCAAAGGGTCAATTCCCAAAAGCTAACTATCAAGAAATGCATAAGAGAAAAGCAGATGCCGATACATAAATAAGCATTTATCGCTAAATCAGATATAAATATATAAAAACATGCTATAACACCAGCGCTACCCTCCACTTAAGCACTTTTAGCTTGTATACTACCCAAGCATGAGACCAATACATCTTATTATCAATTAACTACTAAACTTTCAGACCCGTTAAAGGCTATAAGAACCATATATAGCGATGCTCAATTCCTCTAGGTCTCACTTGTCGAATTCATATTTATCTTTTATGCCTATTCATCGTTGGCGGTGCCGTTCTCTTCGCGAGTTGGGTCCCTGTAGTCACTGGAGAAGCGCCGGGTGCCCATTGCCCCAGTCCAATCTGACCACTTTTGACTGCAACCATCGGCGGTGGATCCCTAAATGTTTGTGTATATAGCGACGGAACCGTAGCGACGACACCTGCGGCATCGGTGACCGTAACCCAGACTGTAGTTGCAGGTGGAGGGGCTTGGGCTACGATTGTAAAACCAACAGTCAGCATTGAACATAATAGCAAATATGTTTAAAAAATAAATAAATAAAATAAAATAAAAGATGAGGTAAATGCACTGCCATGCAATAAAGCAAAGAATAAACTTACGCAGAACACCGCCGCCAGCAGCAGCCTGCGCCGCCACTAGGGATGGGATAATTGATAAAGCAGTGATCAAGATGCCAAAGGTCTTCATTGTTGGTGTCTAGAATACCTCAAACACAAATCGTCAAACTAGTCCGTATAGCCGAAGGGATAACGATGTTTCTGATTCAGCGGCAACGAGGCCCTTCCCCTCAATATCTCTCGTGTCGGTCTTCGGTTGGGCTTTTTTGTTCGAAATATCGATCTTATGATAACAGTATCTAGGTATATCTACTTGTCGAAAGAAAAATATTGAATCGAAATGTTGTTGTCCGAGTGTTTCCGACGAGGGCTGAGGAGTTCGTAAGAGCGAGTGACTAAGTATACGTACTCAGCCGTCCTCCCGAATTCCGTTCGATAGTACTATAATCGCACTAAAAAAAAAAAGAGTTATCCCCACAAAAAATAAAGGCTTCCAACGAGTTTCTAGTCTTGCCGATGCGAGTTTTTTGAACACTGTTGCGGGAAAGGAGATTCGGGGCGAAATGCTTTTCGTCGCAAAAAAATGTTTTATCAGATAAGAAGCATACGAATTGCGATTGTTAGTTGGAATTGTTGACTATTTCTTTCGGACATCATTGGCATCCTTGAGGGTGGCATAGCATAGTATGCATGCACCAGGCCAGCAAGGCATCAGGGGTTGGCCGGGCAGGTTGCGTGGATGGCTGACCATATTTGGCTTAGAGGCAGCTGAACCCTTGGGATGCCGGATTGCGGTGCGCTTGCTGTCACGGATAGATCTTTGAAATGGATATATTATTGATTTGAAGAATGTCTTGAAACGGCCAGAGATCTGCTCCTTCATTAATCGGGCACATATTGCTTGGTTACGCACGCTCTGGCGGAAATTCGCATGCGAAATGGATTGATTGGGTTCATAACCTCATGAAAAGGGGTCGGGGAATCTCTTTCCGCAAATCCAGTCGTATCACTGTTGGAATTTCGTTTCTTGCAAATGCAGCTAACAATTGGTCGCGTGCGGCTTTCAAATGTAACCCAACCAGGCTCGCATGTTATTTTCAGCCATGTCGTCCGAGTTGTGCCTTCTGAGCCCATTTGTGCCATGCCAAGCTCGAGCGTGGGGGGATGGCTTCCATGCAGGGAAAATCGCCATATCATAATGGTGTGCCACGATCTTGGTTGCAACTCTATAAATATATTGTATTTAGCCTACCGAGATCCAGGATGTCAATCACATTGAGTTTTCGTGGAACACTAGTGTTAATATCGCGATATCGGCTAGTTTTGGTATGTATCTTATAGAACAGGGTTGCTCTCCTATAATGCTTTATTAGTAAATTAATTATATGAGTTTCTCCAGCAGAAATCAACATAATATGTATTTAGGTAAGCATAGCTATTGATATAGGGCTGTTATTCATGTTCACCAGTATTATTCTAACAATTTAGGTCGTCAGAGATACGCATATATAGAGTGTTCAAAAGTCAAATGGAAAACCTCTTCTAATGTATATTTTCTGTTTTTTTTTCGATGTATACATTCATATATTGATGATTTCTAGCGTTGTATATATACTTACGTATATGGTATATATGCACTGTATCTAAGCATTGAGTTGCTAGTAGTTAGCCCGCAGCCAGGATCTACTTATTGCGAGACCAGGATCTACGCCTCAACCATTTCATAGACACGTGCGATGGCGTCTTATTTCCTATAGGCGGTCCCGAGATTGTCCTATAGGATCCTAGGAAAGAAGAAAATCGATCGATTTAAATCTAATATCAACACATTATTAATTTTGTACCCTCAATATATTGCAATAGATATATATTATTACTCGTGGTATACGAATTCCCTATTGATTATTAATTGAATCTACCGGTATCGAGCCGACTTCGAAGGCGCCTAGGCGGGATGATTCTCTTAGAGTTGTGCGTATATACGGAAATAGTGTAACAAGTATACTTGGAAGAATCTCTCGAGCTACCCTAAAACTCGCCGCAAAATACAGTCGATCCGATGGCTTTTAATAGGATTCCATGAATGTATCGCAGTATCGGAAACTTGGAATCTCGATATTCCTAGAGAGTGTGTTAATTTGATGTTACGTCTCAGCTCCATATATATGCATCGTAGCTACGTAGCCCCAAGAAACTCCATCGATCCCGAGCTCTGCGCCAAGCGCATACCGCTCAAATACTTGGGTACGCTGCAGAGACCAAACTGCCCTTAGCTCGTGCCATGAATTCGCGATTGCTATCCCAAAACAATAGCCAAGTCATAGATATTCAAAGATTCAGTATTTTCAAGAGCTCGTCAAAACAATATCATTACTCGGTATCCAGATATAGCCCAGTTATTCCGCGTTGATATATACAAGTCTTAGATTATCTAATGCCGACAGAAATAAGTCTGCGTATACAAACCGCCAACATTTCCTTCATTTTACTAATTGATCACTTGATCGAAATATCAAGCCCTCAGCCAATGGAACCACATCATATGAGACACTTCTGAAATTTAAACCTGGAGGACAAAGATGTCAAAGCGGGAAGCTCTAAGCGTTTGCAATCTTTGACACCCAGACTACTTTGACACCTGCATGTTTGCGGGGTGAGCTTGTGCATATCGGGTCTAGCACAGAATTTTTTAAATTTCAGCGATCGAGACCACAACAGACCAAATATCGCATTCAACTTGCCAGTGATTGTACAAGAAACAATTGACACAGTGGGCAAGTGGTATTAATAATGCCAAGTCAAGATAACCTTGTGGGTTTCGCATTTGAGGAAGATTCAAGAGATATGTGTTAAATGTTATCGATCTCTCGGCGTTGCGGGCTATATTTATAATGAGCCAAATGGGAATCATGATCATTCACTATGATTCGATTGAAGTTAATCATGACGATCTCTAGTGCGATATTCCTACTTACTACGACAAGCAGAGACTACTTGAAATAGAGAACACTCATTTCAGCCAGGAAGATGATGAATAAGGTCTTGGTTGTTAAAAGGTTCTATTAGCGCAAAAACTTGATCGTGAAGCTTTCCAACCTACACATAAGGGACACTCCAATGATCTACAGCTCTCAGAGTATCCATGCACGTTCGGGTGGAGGTATAGATACGTTTAAACATGTATGCGGGATTTTGGGATTGCGCTCATGCATGCAAGTTATGCAGCTAGGAGAATTTGTTTCAATTCCAGGATTTGCTTCGACTTCGAGATTGTTCGTTTACTAGCTCACCGGTTGCCCGTTCTAGCGAGACGCCATGTGTTTATGCAGGAAGCGTAGACGAAGCTAACCGGCAATGCGGGCGTTCATCAGGCCGGCTCGCTAGGTCTATAGAATATCAAAACTACTTTAGGGAATCGAGAAGCACGTGTCCCGACTCTAACGAAAGGATTAGTCGCATGAAGACGATTAGGATTTAATCTTCTCCCAGAAAGATCTCAGTTTGTCTACATGGTATATTCCCTCAGTCAAGGAATCTATCCAGTGAAAATTGCTTGAATACGTGAACGAGTTACGTCAAGGGTGATTTCAATTTGGTCGAATCGATAAATCGGCAAGATCGATCGAACATATGAAACGCTCTCAACTTCCTTCATCCTTAGTTGTTAAAATCTCTCCGCATTTGTTTGAACTTCATCTGGAGTTAAGCTCATGCTTGTGTATATTTCTGCCTAGCCTGTCAATTGTCCAGACCTGTTGTCTGTTGGTGATCATTCCCAATATTACCGCTTATCCCCCACCCGCCAAGTTCACTTGTGTCGAGAGCAGCTTCCATTTTGTTCAACTATGCGAGTTGAGTGATATTTGCAGGAAATGGATTCAAGTAGAAATAGAAGGTGTAGGCGAGCGGGCAACCGATATAGACAGCTGCAAGGGGTTTTTAAAGTTGTTGAAGGTGGTTACCTTTCGGCTGTCTCTCGTTTGCCGGGATCATACCAGGACAACCCCGGTTGCAACAGCACAACACTATGCCGCAATATATGCAATACAATGATGCGTAGTCGGCATCTGATTCTGACTACGTTTATTGTTACAATCAAACCTTTTACGGCGCTATCTATTGATTATATCGCCTGCCTCAAATGTCACGGCATGGTTTTGCCAAGCTCTAATATGTATCAATTGATCAAAGTCTATTGACTTGAGAAGATGGATACGGGGTAATTTTGAATACGACCGAGGAACGGGACCAAATACGACCAAACCACCTTTGTACATTATGATTTTTTGAACTCCTGGTTTACCAGCTTAACATTACACGCGTGCTAACGAAAAAGAATACAAGTCCGATTTCGTCTAGATCTACCCATATACATCCGATAATGCCGAGCGACCGATTAGCCAATGGACTAGCGTTAGCAAGGAAACTATCTAATGCCCCGTGCAGCGAAGTATTGAAGCATATGAACTTGCTTTAAACAGTTTACGTAATTACAAGGCGCTATTGTACAATACATTTGGTTCTCAGATCGGTAATTGACTGTTAATTTTTCACTACATAATGGGTACCTAGCCAAAAATGATTGCTCTTCTCGCGATCGCTATCCACCCCGTATTTTCTAATCGATCAATCCTGATCTAGAAGAATCGCTGAATGTTTCCTAGCAATATCGTTATATTAAATCCTCGATGGCCCGGCCCAGCACTGCCCCTCCGAATGTTCGTTTGAATTAAGTAACCCACATGCACAATTAACTTTCTACAGGCGAGACAATCCCAGTTCATGCATCTCGAAGATACGCTGGATCGTGGACTCGATTCATTCCTTCCTTTTGTATCAACCTTAGCTTTTCTGGTTTGGGCGCTTCCGTAACTCCCCACTTTGCTTTTCTCCCCTGCGACTAACTTACATCATTTGCAACAGTTACGTTGCATGTGGTTGATCAATTGAAGTTTAATCCCTTGTAGATATTTTCTCTAGACCCCTATACTCTAGTATCGTAGAGACTGGGGACTTCAGTGTATCTCTGTCCAAGTTATATATAAGAGCTGTTGAGCGGCCTACTATTCCATTCGCCCCCCAGCATCGCTTCCATTCAACCGGACCCGACGTCTCTTCATTTCTATTCTAATCTCCGTCGCCAAAGGACAAAACAATGTTGTCCTCGACATTTCTTTCTTTCGTCCTTTCTTATGGGCTATTTGGGCTGCAGGGTTTGGCCAGTCCCGTAACAAATACAGAACAGCTCACTGTGCTTCAACCTATTCGTGAGGATGACGTGAACACGGGTAACCTCAAACTTCAGGAGTTGCGCAGTCGCTCTATAGCAGATTCTATGGCAAATGCCATCGAACTCTTGCCAATCAACGAAGATGAGTTCACCCCATCTCACCTTCGCAAGAGGGGGGACGACTTGTCCAGGCTTGATCTTAGGAATGAAGTCCGAATGATCTACGGCGGTGTTACTGGTAAGTTATCTGCTATATTATGTCTCGGGGCTAAAAATATATCATGGCACTTGACTAATATTCTTCTCAATGATATAGCCAAATCACAAATCTACATGGCGAACATGACACTGTACCAACCCTCGAATGATCACCCTCTGATCATGATGGAAAACTTCGATGGTCTCCTCAAGAGTGTTTCTTGCGATATAGGAAGCGCCACATTGAGTTTCAACACAAAGGAGGCCATGGATTATGCCATCAAAGCCTGGGATTGGGTCAATGAAGCCGAGACCGACCATTTCTTCCTTATCGCAAACCATAAAAGCTGCGGTGTTGACGCCCAGCGAACTCCATACAAGGTTGTTGGTGTTAAATATGACGACAAAGCCTTTACAAGTGTCTTGACTATAGAACCAATTGCTTGGGAAAGCCTTGCTGGTGACTTTGAGCTCAACCTTGCAAGCGCAGTTCTTCCATCCCGTCTCCGAAGGCGTGGCGTTCAAGTCAGCAGTGCGGATATCACAAAGAGAGGTTTTTGGGATATCTTTTCCAGTTTTGATTTCGGTAAATCTGTTTACTGGGATTTGAGTATTGGTGACCACAGTCGCAGGTCGATCTTTGTTGAACCTTTCCACGAATTTAAGAGACTGGAGGTTAATTGCGTTGGCTGCTATATTACTGGAGGAGTTCAAATTTCGGGATATGTCAAGGTTGAAAACTTTGCCGTTAAAGTCCTACAATTTGGCGCTCAGCCTAAGAACTTTAATGCTAAAGTGGAGATTGAAACCGTTCTCCGCGCTGGTATCCCCAAGGGTGCATTTAACATCGATCAAACTCTCTTCGAGATGGGTATCCCCGGGATGTCCATTCCTGGAATCTTCACACTCGGCCCATCTCTTCAATATCACGTCGGATTCGGTCTTGCCACCAGTGGTGTCGCAAACTTCAGTGTCGGTGTCACCGCCTCTCTTCCAAACAGCGCCGCTTTGATCAACGATGTTACCAACAGTGCAAACTCTGGCGCCACAGGGTTCGAGGGTTCAACCATCAAGCCCATCCTCAAGATGAACGAGCTCTCAGTCTCTGCTTTCGCCTCTGTTTACTCTCAGCCGAATGTTGCATTCGGTGTCAAGGTTCTCACTAAATTTGGCGCCGAGTGTACTTTAGAACTCAAGTTGCCACTTGTCAACGTCGCTCTTACCGGGGGGTTCAACGAGCAAGGTTTCTGTCCCGAGAAAGACATAAATATCACCAATGGCATGAAAGTCTCTGCTGGCGCATACATTGAACTTTGGTTCAAGGCCGTCAAGTTTACCGGACTTTCAAAGTGGTTTCCTGACTTTGATCGGAAATTATGGGGAGTGAAGTGGCCCTTCTTGGATGCTTGCGTCCCATGGGGACCACCCAACTCTGGACAGATCATTCCACAGAAGCCCAAGGAAATGCTTTCAGACCTAGGACTTCCAACTATAGGCCCAGTAAAGCTCGACGAGGAACATACTCTTGCCCCCATTCCTGGATTTTGAGGTGATTCAAGACCCGCTGAGTGGTCAGTTTGTATATAAAACTTCACTTCTTTGTATACCATTTATATTCCTATATAGCTAGGACGGATAATATCTAATATAGATCTTAGTACAAATACCCAGTTCTGTGGTTCACTGATTTGTGAGGATGAAACTTCTTGTGCTATACCCTTAGCGGATGGTTTTTCGGATTTTGGAGATTTCCTGTAAATATGGGTGATTAAAGGACCCTATTTAGTTGGATTTGACGTTCAAAACTCGTTCAGGATCATTTTGTTAAAAAATATATATATATCATTCGGCGCAAGCTTGGGATTTTGTGTTGAAAATGTGATATTTTGACTGGCAAATTGGTGACCAAAAACTGTACCTCGAGACCAAATATCGCGAATGATATCAGGACGCGTATGCCAAAACCCAAGAAGACATCAATTAAATTGGATCCGCAAGCACAAGTCACTCGGCGGCATTGGCGACGATAATGGCAATCCATCTTGACCTCGGAGATTTACGAAAACAGCAGGGTCAAGAGATTTGGCAAGTAATTTGATCCAGCTGCGCCTACTACATTAGCATGGATTTCACATTTCGCCTTCCAGTAAGAGTAGGCATAACAAAGACTGAACGTTATGAACGAGACGCTCGAAACTTGATCTAACGCCAGCGATCACCCTGCCCAGCCTCGGCCTCTCGCCAATGTAGCGCGCCATGATCGTGAAGTGGCGAGGTTACTCGCGGCGCATCTTAAGATATCTTGGAGCTGCACAATGTGAGTGTCTTGGTTTGGCTTGGGGTTGTGAACCCAAGAAAAATAGGAGACGAAGGGATGGCATACCGCAAAAGCTATTTTGAGATTGCAGTTTCGTAATTCTCGATTAAAATATCACCTTAAGTACTCCTCTCTAGATCTGGCCTCCTTCGCAATTCTCTTTTTTTATCTCCTCTTTCGCCGTCTTATTTTTGAACTTTTCTTTAAACTATATTTTAAATTTCTCGTCCTTCGCTCGCCATAGTTTTTTATATAATCAGATTTCCAACATCAACACACTCGTTTACAACACGCCTTTCGACATCAACGTAAGGTGGAAATACCAAAAGTTCGACCTCAAGTACAGCGTCATTTTCCTTCAATCGCTCGCTCCCTTCGTACTTCGATCAGAAACCCGTTTAATATATAGTTTATAATCCTATACTTCGTTCAGCATCTCGCTCGACCATTGTTCAAGATGCGATTCACTACGCTAGCGGGACTAGCTTCCCTCGCAGTCTCTGCAGCTGCAGAACTTACTCCAATCACGATCCGTGGGAATGCCTTCTTCTCTGGAAATGACCGATTCTATATCCGCGGTGTCGATTACCAGCCCAGTGGCGCTTCCGATCCAAAGGACCCGCTCGCCGACCCTGCTGTCTGCGGACGTGACATCCCAGCTATGAAAGATCTCGGGTTGAATGCCATCCGTGTTTGTGAGTAACTCCAATCCACTAGCCTTTATATCGAAAACCAAGGTGTATTAAATGTATCAATACTAATTTTGAGGCAGATATTGTTGATAGTGCAGGGGATCATGATAAGTGCATGAAGATGCTCGATGATGCTGGAATCTATCTGATTTTGGACGTAAGTAGAATTTTCGATACCCGTAATCATCTCGCAAAGAAGTATCCAGTTCCGATTTTTATAGCATTTAATTTACTCTACTACGAGTATTCATTTACCTAACTTTGGATCGTCGATGCTAGGTCAATACACCACACCAATCGATCTCTCGCGACAGCCCGGCCGCGTCTTATAATGAGGTTTACCTCCAGGTATATCCCCTCGAGTTTAAACAGATATGTCACGAAATAGCGATCATCTAACTGGTGCAATCAGCATGTGTTTGCAACCATGGACGTGTTTAGCAAATATCCTAACGTCATGGCCTACTTTGCCGGCAACGAGGTTGTCAATAATGAAACTAATACGGCTGCCGCTACCTATGTCAAAGCTACAGTCCGTGATATGAAATCCTATCAAAAAGCAAGAAAGTTGAGGGCTGTGCCGGTGGGATATTCCGCCGCAGATGTCGCACAGAACCGACAACTGATTGCGGAGTACATGAACTCGGGAACCGACGATGAACGTGTGGATTTCCACGCCTTCAACGACTATTCGTGGTGCGGTTCGGCCAGCTCCTTCCAAATCTCTGGATACGATCAGAAAGTCAAAAATTACACCGGATACGGCATCCCGACTTTGTAAGTTTTAACCTCGATTTGACCGTGTCAACATGAGATTTGCTGATATCGTTTCTCTAGCTTGTCTGAATTTGGTTGCAACATCAATACACCAAGAACATTCTCCGAAATTGAGTCCATCTACCATACAAATATGACTGGCGTCTTCAGTGGTGGCTTGGTTTACGAATTTACACAAGAACCCAACAACTATGTAGGTTTGCTTCTATTACTCAAAAAACATATTTATTTGAAGATTCAAATTTACTCACATATAATTGATGTGAAGGGTCTCGTTGAGGTTTCCACGGATCTCAAGTCAATCAAAAAGCGTGTTGACTACAACAATTTGAAGGAAATGTACGAAAAGGTCCCAAACCCATCTGGAAACGGCGGTGCAACTACTACAACTGGTAAACCATCAACATGTCCTTCGAAAGTTCCTGGTGTTTGGGAAGCAGACTGCACCCTTCCACAAATGCGTAAGTCATCACATCTCAGGTTCCCCGCCATTAATATCAGTCTAACAAAATACAACAAAAACAGCCCAAAAGGCCCAAGTCTATCTTAACAATGGTGCTGGCAAAGCACTTGGTATCGACGGACCAAGCAACCAATGGAGTGGACCAGCTCAGCCTGCTGGTGGCGAAACCGGTACATCGCCGACGTCTACCTCCACCTCGTCACCCAACGCCGCATCAATGGTGCTTCCCTCTACCAACTTCCTCGCTGTCATCATCTTCGCTTCGATAAGCTTTGCCGGTTTTCTCGGTGGGGCAACTGCATTCTTGTAAAGAACCGATTAGTATATAATATCTGCGGTCATACACACTACTGCAAGCTGCAATGCAATGCAATGACCCTGCAGTGTGATAATGCAATTTCCAGTCCACTTTGATATCTCTCCTACTCTTGCACTTCCTTATTTCGTCCTTTCCTGTTTGCCTGGCCGATGGCGAGGGACAAGATGGTGTTTGTCTTCTCCTTCACTGATGGTATTATTGCCTCTTTGGATGATAATTCAGCTGTTAGCGACGACCGTGATCCGTTTCCGGTAGACACCTTTCAATAAAAACCCATTTTAGGTTCCTCGAATAATCGGTGCTATAATAGTAATTAAGGTTCTATCGAGTAATGTATCTCCGGAGGCTGTGCCGCCGAGCCTGTTCTCGATGCTTTTTAGGCCTCCTCGCTTTGCCTCTCAGACCTTTCAGGTCCGGTGGTCCCGAAGGGTGGCACCGATCAATGCACGATTCATACACAACTCTGGATAGACTTGCTGGATTGGATGCAGATGTTACATATGCGTGAAGCCAAATTTAAAAGAATGTAATAAAATGTGATAAGATGCACACCATCCACAGATGAACTCGACACGATGGTATAGTCTGCATGCACACGCAGTAAAACGACATTGCAATCGACATCTTCAGCTCAAAATCGACAAAAACTAGTTTGCTAGGATCGCATAAAATGCTGCCTACTGTCCTGAATATCCGAATATGCTGTGATAGTGGACGCCGGCGTGACCTTTTCAATCCGGATTGCCTCGGGACTTGTCGGTTGCGTTTTCCCAAAAACATTGATACGAGTTAATATTAGAGCTGTAATTTTGATCATTCAGCAGGCTATTAAGTATCAGCTGGACTTTTGAACAATCACCATTTTGATTCAGAGTAAATTCTGTCCAGAGTACTATTTTTCAGAAAAGTAGAGGCTGATATGGCTCGGTTCGCGTATCGGAACAAGGATAGTGTGGTTTCTCTCTTGACAGCCATTGGAAAATTGGAGGCTGCAAGGTGGGTCTCCCACCACCAACACTTAAAATGCAACATCATAAGCCGTCCCGGTGACGGAGGGTTCTGGGAGTTCTGGTATGCAACCCGGTGATTGCGGAGTGGGGCCCGGAAGGCCACTTTGAGGGGGTGGGGAGATTTGCACCTCTCTAGGGCACCAGTACCTTGGTCCGGCACGCAAACACTAACACCAAAATTGAAAAGGCTTATAACTTCCAAATTGAGGACCTTTCAATCTAGCGTCGGTCGACAGGCTCCGTTTTTGATTACGGGTTAATGGAGACAAGCCGATTGATCAATTCGTTCGTTATAGTCGACTAGCCAGCGGTTTAAAACGGCAGGGAATACAGCGTCTGCATTTTTATTGGAGGCGAATATCAATTCGTATGGTTTCGTATTTAATACACAACTGTGAAATCCAAGTAGCATGATCTTAAATATATTGTGACACTCCTTGGCTTTGGATTTAACCAAGGTACAAGTTCCGTCTCAGTAAGACGGATTGCACCATAGTTGGAATATTAACCGTTTCTTCGCGCGACGGAAATGGTTTAGAACCAGAGGATTAGTGGTTAACTCGCCAACGGAAATGCGTATGATCATAGCAGTGAATAAGATCGTCAAGATCAAGAAGTATCAAATCTAAAGAGCTTCGAGACCTCCAAGCTTTTCCTTGGAAAATTCTTCAATTGCGGGACAAGGAGATTGATACTTTTCAAAGCTTAATTAGACAGAACTAGGATAAACTTTGGACGTAACAGGTACACAACTATACACCACATAAAGTCTACAATAAGCAAGTATTATTTAAGCTTTTAAATTTTGGAGAACTCGATAGGCATATGATGTCATGAAAGCCATCATATAGTTTATGCCGTCGGACACCAACCCGATTCAAAAATACATGTCAACAACATCAAGGACATCCATAGGTCCGCGAATATCTCTGCTTGCATGATCGTGCTCAAAGGCGTATTCCATTTTTTTTCCCCCAACTCCTCTCAATGCGATACCAACTGATTTCGGGGCATGGGGATATCCCACTGTCTGGGATGTAAAATACTCGTGTTGACTTATGATGAATACCATCCTAGGATCCTGTTAGTTGTAATAGTCTGTTGCATGGCACAATTATGAGCTTCAAGCTGTTTGCAAATTTCTATCAGATGCAACTGATATTTGCGGCTCAAATTGCGGGAGATCTCCAGGGCTTCGAATTGCAAGTTCTCCAGACTATAATTGCAATTTCGATGGTTTCTTATTTCTTGGACGCATGGAGAACCTTTGGGCTTGCTCTAAAGCTCTCTAGATTAACTTCATGCTTCACACGGTCCCTGCGATCGGTGTGGCAAATATTTTTTGTCTCGAATTTCACCAATGAGAAGAAGGAACGGAATCTGAACTGAAGAGAAGGAGTTGTATATTAGCTACAGGTCATTATTTGGTATTGACATGACTATCGACCTCTCAGACATGACTATAGCTACTAAGTAGCTACTGATAATTTACCGACCATGATCATAAGCTAGCGCCTAAGCTTCTTGCTGGATAACGCCAACCCCATATACATGTACGATGACGGGATTAACAGGTGATCGAGCGCCACGGAGAAGCCAACTTTGGTTTTTGAGACTATCATTATTAGGCATATGCAGTTGTCGCATTTGAATATCGCAACGTGATATTTCTACTACTTGAAATAGCTTGACTTGCGTTGGGTATCCCCGCCGCAAACGGAAATACCACGAAAAGCCAAGCGAAACGCAACTTATCGACACTTTCAGACTACAGAGGAACTGATAGCTCCCAAGGGAGTTATTTGGCCACCTTTACAAGATAGTACTAGTGCACACTAGGCCAAGCGAGAACCTCTCCCGCACCAAGGTCTCGGTAGATCTTTAGCAAACGTGGCGCGCTTTTGATTTAACGTTTGCAGAAATTACAAACTCGGAAACTCAACCTCGGGCCTCGAGCTCTAGACCTTTTCAAAGCCCCCTTGTGCGTGTGAACTTACCTAAACTTAATTTTTGAAGTTGAACTCAGATGGCTCTTGTGGCCCTGTTTTCTGCAGTATGTTTCGTGGTGATGCTTCTTGTTGAAAGCATACCGTGCTAGAGTTTAAGCATGCTGTATCTTCTTGATTTCGCCTTGTAGCTTTTCTACCTCAACTCAGTAACCAGCGTATACAACCTTGGAGTATTATATATAGGATTTGAGATGTCCTCTTTGGAATTCATTTCCATGCCAGCATCCTATAATCATATTCTGACCCACGCACCTATCTCTGATACAAGACTAATCTCTAGTCTTGTATACCTATCTCGAAATTAATTCTAGAGCCGAACAGAATAACTTTCGGCCTCGACTATAAGCAAAAATCAAAATGCAACTCATTGGCAGAAGAGGATCTCTCCTTACCCTCCTCGCAGCTTCAGAATTCGTACTTCTCGGGGCCTCCGGAGTAAAAGCAGCACCAGCCATGGAAACTTTGATCGAAGAACGTGCAGCTATTCCAACAGAAAAAGTTGAGACCACAGATGCAAAAGTTGCCGTCAGAGCGAACAGCTGGTGGGTCCCTTCACCAAAGACGACCTGGCAAATCCAGTTATCCGGCCCAGTCAACACAAACGTTAACGCGCAAGCTATCGAGATCGATTGCGATGTACCTGCTGCCACTGTACAAGCGCTCAAAAACAAGGGTTTGAAAGTCATAGCTTACATATCCGGTGGATCCTGGGAGAAATGGAGAACAGATGCGAACAAGTTCCCACAAAGCGTCAGAGGTTCACGACTGGTCGGCTGGTGGGGCGAGAATTGGCTCGACATCAGTAATACCGCCGTACTCGGCCCTCTGATGAAAGCTCGTGTGGCTAAAGCTAAAGCCAAGGGCTTTGATGGTGTCGACTGGGATAACGTCGATACGTATACCCAAAAATCGGGCTTTGATCTCACTTATGACCAACAAATCACCTACAATAAGATGCTCGCAGATATCACTCACAGTTTTGGCATGACGGTTGCGCTGAAGAATGATCTTGATCAGGTTCATGACTTGGTCGGTTCCTTTGACTACGCTGTCAATGAGCAGTGTAGTTTCTACAGGGAGTGCAATTTGTTGCAACCTTTCATCTCCGCTGGGAAGGCCGTCCTTGGACTCGAATATCCTGGAGAAGCTGGAGATACTCGAACGCAGAAACAAGTTGAAGCTGCTAGGTGGGGAGGTATTTATACTCTTATCAAAAAGTTGGATCTTGGTGCTTGGGGTGTTATAGCTAGCTCTGGGGATCCTGTTTTGAAATCAGCTGGATCCAGTAAAGCATCAAAAAAGACTAATTAGTTCTAAGCTTAATATCGGTGCCCCCGCGAAGGAATGATAGGACTCAAATATTTGTATCATATGAGTATTTCGGCGGTAGTTTCTCTCAGCAAAAGGCCTAGGAAAATCAAAATTTTGGGTTTCTCGGCAGAACGTTTTATTTGGTATGACCAGCTCTGCTAGCTCTGTAGCAGAGCTAACGAAAGGAACTGAGGACTTGGCACGATAATTGTGCCTGACTGTTTTTGAGTATATGTGTAATATTATTCTTACAAATAAAAGTCTAAATTATTTCATTTCATACAAATCTCCGCCAGACTTTGTAATTCGCAATCATCTCGAGCTCGAGCGATTAATTCATATAAATAGCGGGTGTCCAAGCTTTAAGCTAAGCTGCAATCAAAAAGTCGATATTGCTATCCAAAAAATGTGTTGACTAGTGCTCGAACTTGACACGCAGTGCAGATTCGATTCAAGCCCGTTTAGGTCAATAATATAGCCGCGTATGTCAGCAAGCCAAGCTGGATTCCGCAGGGGCGATTCCGAATCGAAAGCGGCACTTGAGATGAGCCGACCGAAATCTTCCATGCAGGGTGCTCTCCCAATGGAATTCCGCTGGAAACGTTTGCTAGCGGCGCGAAGTCCGGAAACGGTGACCAAAAATCTCCGTTAAAGCCCCGTTACCTCCGGCTAAGCTTGCTGTGCCGGTATACATAAGCATTCGACCTCCAAAGCCGCTGAACGTTTGCCACGTTCACCACCCTTTCCTCCTCACGTAGACAGCGAAATTTTGACCTCCAACAAGTCGCAATAAATCACCGGAGTGCGCGGATATATCGCAATATCGAAACCGGGTAGCTAGTCATTGATGGTTGGGAAACGATTCTTTCACACGTTCAAATCTTGTTTCAAGGGTTCACCAACGGCTCGAACGATGGCGACAAGCGCTGGTATTCTCGTAGCGAGCAAAGGTGGACTTCCGGTACCTGAAGACGCAAAAGAAAAGAAGCATCATCTGCCTAATGGAAGGTAATCTTAACGAGCATTCGAATTCCGAATAGTTATGTCTACCTGCGTATTGTGTGCTTACACCACCGAATATTCAAATAGATTTGCCAATCCTTGGCCATCCTGGCAAGACATCGATAGATTTGCATTGTCGAAATGGGCGATATCGTAAATATGCACAATCCCTTAAGATATGTTTAGTAGCTACCCGGAAAGAGAAACTAAGACTGTTGTGTGAGATCAGGGGTTACATGACTGGTGGTTGGCCGAAACCGGACGCCAAAGCGATTTCTCTGGTAAAGCCACAGTTCGAAGAGAGTCGAACAGGCGTAAAGGAGCTAAGGGCCACCTGGTTGGGCCATGCGTGTTTCCTAGTAAGTACCTGGATCAACCTCGCGCGTCTAGCTAACACGACAAGTTAAAAAGAAAATACTCTTTTTTTTATTTTATTTTATTTTTTTTTGAAAAGGCGCAGCTGCTAAACATGTTGTGTCAAAATTGTACAGGTAGAATTTCCAGGAGGGTTCCGAGCTCTCTTCGATCCTGTGTTCTGCCACAGGTTTGTGCAACCACTCCTTCGTAAAGTTATAAGCTATAAAAAAATATCAGTTTTGATTGGATAAACGGATTGGCTGATATATTTTGTATCAACGCTTAGATGCTCGCCTGTTCAGTTTATGGGCCCGGCACGTTATACCAAGGTTCCATGCGAGATTGAAGAGATTCCACTTGTGGATGCTGTCGTCATTAGTCATGCACATTACGACCATCTTGACGTGTAAGTTGATCACTTTGAAACGGTCTTCACTAGTTCGAAGCTGATCTGGAGCTCTCGATAGCGGATCGGTCAAGAGAATTCACGCCAAATGGCCCGAGGCACATTTCTTCGTACCAATGAATAACAAGAAATGGTTCAAAAGCCTCGGCATTGATAATTGCACCGAGCAAGATTGGTGGGAGGACACGGAAATAACCATCGATCTATCGAAGGGCAAAGATGCAGAAACTGAGGGTGAAACAACGTCTACCTTGAGTGCAACGATATCGAACTTTCCTTGCCAGCACACTGCAGGCAGAACTCTCACGGTATGACTAACCACCTCGGGTTTTAATAACATTGGGAATATTCTCCGAGCTAACAGACGAGAAACTTTAGGATCTCAACTCGACGTTGTGGAGCAGTTGGGGTGTAACCAGCGGAGGCAAGAGCGTTTACTTTGCTGGGTAGGTAGCTAGATCGATCATTTCTCCAATGCTTGTGTTGCTGCAGGTTTCAGAAATCGAAGAACTAGTACGTATACGGCTAACGCATGCACTAGCGACACCGGTTATCGCGCTGTTCCCCTGGTTGAGGACGGTGAAGACGATTACGGCGAGAAATACCAGGATTTACCTCATTGTACGTGAGCTACAGGGTTACTTGATAAAGACGAGATAAAGTAACGATCGTGCTGACATAAATTTAATAATAGGCCCTGCCTTCAAACAAATTGGGGATTTGAGAGGTCCTTTCGTAAGTTATCACCTCCCTCGTACCACCGACGATCCGTATATTCGATTAATAGCTACTTGATATCTAGGATTTGGGAATGATACCTATTGGTGGTATGCAACTCTTATCACAATCTTGTGAGATTTTTTTGGTTGTCAACTGACCTAACGTCATCTATAGCCTACAGCCCGAGGCACTTCATGAGCCCGATGCATGGTAAGTTTCTTCTGTTGACGACCCTCGCATGTACTTGCAACCACAGGCTACATGTGACAAAGTTGGCTAATTATGAATGCTTTCGTCATTTAGCAAACCCATACGACTCGGTCAATATCTTTGTTGACACAAAATGCAAGAAAGCAATCGGAATGCACTGGGGCACGTTCATCCTCACGAGTGAGCCGATCATGGAACCACCGCAGAAGTTGCGAGATGTAAGTTTTCCGATTAGTCTTTACGAATTCGCTGCACGTCGTCTCGGTTACTAACCAAGCCTTTGTTCTGATTTCCCAGGCGTTAAAGGCAAAGGGTATCCCAGAAACTGGTGTATTTGATGTCGTGGCAACAGGGGAGAGCAAAGTTTTCACTGATGAAGCTTGAGATGTCAATAACTATTTGGTTGGATATCATGGGTTTTTTAGTCTCTGGCGTCTCGGTATTGTTCTATCGTACCAAGTAATATAATATTTTTTGTAATTAATCATGTTGCTTTTATTGACCTTTCCCTGACAACCCTTCGTGCTTATTTAACAGCTTGCATATGTATTTCTATACTCTCGGCTCAAATCAAACCTTTCCATTATAGACAAATACAAAAAGAAAAAAAGCAAAAGGGTTGAAATTCCTGCTTTTTGAAAGTGACAGCTCATCAAGGAGTGCCTCATGACTCAACGAAGCAGAAGAAAAAACATCTCCCTTTTATGTGTCTGCTGCGCTTTGAGCCTCTCCTGCACAACATCCGTTTCTAACGGTAACAGAAGCTTTGCCCCTCCGTTAAGCGCAGCGAGGTTGGTAGCGTCCCCGAGACTAGCAAGTAAACATTTTATTCTCAAGGTAGAATAGCGCCCGTCGACACTACTTTTGATAGGCTAAAGCAGTTTACAAGGCATGGAGGGGAAAACGTGGTGCTGGTGTCGATGCATGCAGGGTGGAGGAGCTATAAATACAAATGTCCAATCATGTGCTGATTGCAAAGAAGTCGCGATCCAGTTGGAGGTGCAGAAGGGCAGGAAGGAAAGGAAGGCCCCGATGAAAACCGCTTTTTTTTTTTAAACAAAAAAGGCAGTGCTGCCGCGCGAGCGGGCTGGCTATATTGAATTCTGCGCATACCAATGGCTCGAGGATTTTTTTCGCAGATGCAGGTTCATGTTTAATTTCATTTCATTTGTTTTTGTTTTTCCTTTTACTTTCTTTCCATTTCTTTTCTTTCCATGAATTCTTCTCTTTTTTCGTTCTCAGGCTGACGTAGGGTTTCCCGTGAAATTTGCTTGCCGTTGGTGGGCACCCAATCGTGTTGCACCGTTGGATATTCTGAAACGCAACAACCGTATTACTACACACACACACACACCATACACACCATACACACCATACACACTATACACACCATAAACACTATATGGTACACACCTCTTCTCCAGTCCTTTTCACGTGTGTTTGCACGTTCACGAATTGCTGTTCTCTTGCTGGCCCATGCTCATTCCTCAAGCTCTGAAAAGGCGAACGGCTCGAACCTCAGGATTTATCCTGGGGGCCTTGGTGATCTATCCTCCGGCAGGGCTGGCCTGTCAGGTTTGTCGAGGGGGGGAGGAAAGAATTTTTTCCTTTCCGTTATGTACACATGTATTAATTCTCCAGAGTTTCTTCCCCATCGAAGATGGATGTTCCGAGGAAGATATCGTTCGGACTCGCGGTAATGTTTCAAGCTTACTTGCGGACAGGCGGGCGGCTGGAGGCTGGCTTGCTGAATCGAGAGCTTCCCTCGTTCTTCCATACAAAAAAGTAAAGTACACATGTTCTTCCAGTGAACCAGCCAAAACAAAAAAAAAAAAAAACTTCGCGGAAGGGGCTTTTTCTTTCTTTTTCCCCCCTCCAGCGATAGGAGTATTGCCGTGTTTTTTTAGGTAAGTCTTATTCGTTTTTTTGCATAAACGGGAAGGAAAAGAAAAATGTATGAGAAAAAAAGTAAAGTTAAGATGAAAAGAAAAAGTATTTCCACAATTGTATCTTCTCTCACAATCTTTTGATTCAGATACTTCAGCAACGCTTTAACAGCAATACGTCACAATGCTTTCGCTCGGGATTCGAAGGACAAAAAGTACAGCATACGTACCAGCGAGAATTGTGAGCAGCTCCACAGCTAGCTCCGGTGGCCGTAGTTTTTGTTTCCGACTCGACTGAAAGCATTTTTGAATTAAGCGGCACAGTTAGTCGTGCCCTTTCATAATTATATCGCCGCCTATTTCGAGTAATGGGCTAGAGATATCGAATAAAGCTTATAAAGTCTCCTCGAATTGAAGCAAGACGACCTTTAGCTTTAACTAAAAGGCGATTGTACGGACCAGAACCGTCACCTGCACACCTCTGCAATGCGCTGAAAAGAGGTAACCGATGAGATGCGAGGCCCAGCAATTTAAGAGGTTCCCAAGTTATCGTTGCTTTCTTTCCCTATCTTTTTCTTTTATTTTTTCGACGAATGCTATTTACAGCCTCCTGCAGGACACAAGTACGTCGACGGGCGGTGTATTTTCAAAGACCCGAACTTGGTGGGTACCTCAGGGAAGAAGCAGCCAGAAAAGCAAACCCACATAAATCGTACCGTCGACGAAAGTGAAATACGAAAAAATCACTCGTCGGCTGGGATCAGGGAGTCATACATGCATACAGTTCTCAAATCTATGCCGCCGGTGATTGGATAGATCTGCCCACCTTCAAGCAAGAAGCAGCCAGGGAGGGGTGCGAAAGGAACATGATGAGCTTCTCTTCCTTCTTATGCCTTCCCTCTTTGCGCTGTGCCAATCCTTTTTAAATTTTTCTGGTACTTCTTCTTCTTCTTTTTTTTTTTTTTTTATTTTTTCCTCAAAGCCTTACATGGAGGTCACCGCCTGAAGAATTTTCTTTCCCATTCCTTCTCCTGTAAGCCAATTAATTATCAAGGGAAAAAAAAAGAAGGGAAGCAAAAAGGTTGGGCAGGTATCTTCCGCGTCATGTTGGGGGACTGTGAACTTGTAAATTGCATTCCTTTAGAATCGAACACAAATTCCTTGACCACCTGAAGCCAGTTTCTCCCACCGTTTCATAATTCAGGCTCCAGAGCCACTCCTTTTGCTCCTGACGACTGCATGAGCTGTTCTTTCCCGGGGGGTTGATGTCGAGTGAAGACCATGAACTCGCAATCATGATGAGATGTCCGAAGTTTCTTTCGAAGGTTTTTGTTTTTCCTTGTTCGCAAAATTTTTTCTTTCTCGAATCTCAGATCAGGACTGGCTCGAATTGGAGAGTAAAAAAAAAAATGGATGGTGGAACGGTGAACTAGCGCCGTTCAAGCTAGCTTCCATTTTCCATTTTCTATTTTCTTTTCTTTCTTTTTTTCTTTCCTTTTTTTTGGTCTCTTTCTCTTGGATATTCTCTTGGATATAATTCTTTTTTCTTTCCTTGGGCCGTCCTGAAACCGATAGACAATTTTCCCGCCTCCCTTGCCTATTAACCCACATGTACATACATACTGTAATACTTCCCGGGAGCCTGTTGACCTGGACCCGGCCTTCATATTAACACTAAGATCGAAAGAATGTCATGCTCTCAAAAAAAATTTGTCTAGCGTATTGTTTTTTTTATTTTTTATTTTTTTATTTTTTATTTTTTTATTTTTTATTTTCTATTTTTCTTAGCTGGGTGACCCTAAAAATCCAATTCAGACACTCTTACATTTCCAGACCACTATCCCAACGACAATACCTGTTGATAACTGTAAATTATTCTCAGCCCCCCCGCAGTATCACCATTCTCGACGTTTACAGAATCTTTCAAAATAACTATTGCCACAATCTAATCCGAATCTATTACGATATCAAAGTCATTTCCGACAACATCCATCCGCCCGATCGAACACCCGAGCTTCAAGGATTCTAGGATATACATTATATCGCCGACCGCCAACAGCCCAATCCTTGAGCACCCATACAAAGTTTCGGCGTTCCGATCTTTTTTTACTTTGCGAAACGTTCGACCGCCGGCATAAAGTTACGGTGCACGACGTTTTCAGTCCCTCGGCCTTGCTTTCACATACGATAACCGACCTATCTACGTCGACCTGCAATCATCCGAGTATGTCATAAGATTCACATCATCTTTATACAGTTGCCAAAAGGTTCCACTACCTGAGCATTTGGACTTGACTTGACCGCTTCACCGCGGTCTCCAGGGAGGGGTCTGCTTTTCACAAGGAGGCACGGCAGGCAGGCAAAAAAGAATTACACATTCGGATAACGCTTCGTACAGACAGACAGACAGGCTGGTGGGATTCCTTGTGTTTCTTCAACAAGAAAAAGAAGGCAAGCCTGCGCTCATTTTGTGCCTGTCAGCACGGTCCTTTGCTCCGAATATTGTCGTCCTTTTCGTCGGTTGTTGCCTTTCTGTTCGCCTGGGCTGTCATTTTCCTTCCGAGTCCCCTTTTTCCCACTCAATTCCGGTTCTTCCCCCCCACCTCCTCTTCCTTTCACCTTCCCGACCTGAATTATTTTTTTTCCCTGTGAGCGTTATGCTCTCTTGTGCGAATTCTTAGTCTTCCGTCAAAGCTGGTTTCTGGATCAGATCTTGTCACATCCCCTGGTAGATTGCCACTAACTTGTGCCGCTTTTTTCTTCTAATTTTTCTTTTTTCTTTTGGTTTCCGTTGCTTAGAGAATACAGTTTCTTTTTTGTTTTTCCCAATTCGCTTGTTTAGCTCCCGCTCACCCTGATAACCGCCCGCCACCAAAAAAAAAAAAATTACCAAGCGTCTCTGTTTTCGACTACGAAAATAGAAATTATCATTACTAAGATATATCGCGAAAATACGATAGTGATAGTAGAGAGCGTCGGTGTAATTACCCGGAACATACCCGTAGCGTGGGTTGTATAAACCAACAACCCCCAAAACAGGAAATATAACTAGGAAATCCAACTTGGGGGGTTCGCGCTTAACCTCAAAAGGGGACCACAGGCCAGGACTAGGGAAATCCGGAAACTCGATTCGCACCAATTTCCATACGAACCCTGATACCCCTCAGCCGACAGTCGGCCTCGCGATGGCCGGAGCCGTCGAGTGGTCTCGAAATGGCGCAGACACCGCGGATTCCGAACAATTCGCGGCCGACGCACAGCTAAGGTTCAGCCAGCAATCTGATCCCGATGGCTTGCTGAAAGCGCCCCGTCATTTTATCCCAGTTTTTGTTCTTCACGCCTTCTGCAAGTCGGAACGCCCCAGGCCATTCGTACTACCGGATCCGGAACGGGTAGCAAAGATAAAGGCTCAGCTCATCGCCCAAAGAAAGTTGACTCCATCGTGCCCGAGCTGGAAACTGGTATCTCAAGGAAACGAAGTTCTGGACGACGAGACCTTTATCATATTTGACACTCGCACCAAGCGATTCGACAAGTTCCATTGGACAGAATGCTTCAAATACGACGAACCTTACGCAAAGTTCTTCGAAAAGTTCACCATGAAGGAGTTCACACGGGAAGGCTGGAAGTTCCAAAAGTTCGAAAAGCTTCAAAGGGTGGACCTCGGAATCCAGCAGGGACTGTGGACCAACGCTTACAAAATCTACAACGCCATGGATATCAGGAGGAAGGAATCCAGCGGCATCATCAAACTGAGGCGGAGCGACGTCTGGGAGTTCAGGAAATACCTGTTCCTCATGACCTTTTTGAGAAACAGGGACCGCAACACTCACTTGTTAGGAACCTCGGAGGCCATGGTTGAGGCAAAGGACAAGCGAACGACATTTATGGGAGTTCACAATCTCAATCACCCGAGAGACCTATGGCTTCATAACGCAGCAATCATCCTAGACACCCCACATCATCAGATCAGCTACCACAAGCTCTTGTTCGATCTCGATCAAGAAGACTACCGCACCAATGCACGCGAACGATTCATGGTTTTCTGGGAAGCCGGTCCCAACGATGAGTTCATCCTTACCGACAACAGCTTTGGCGGGATGGAAGTTGGCCGTCTGGAAGCCAAGCACACGATGCCGAAGAGACTCAAGCCCTCGGATCTCCAGAAGAGGTTGTACAGCAGGGACTTTATGTGGCATCAGATATTCGTCTTGTCTCCAAAGCTTGCTGTTGCATTGTGTCACGGCACAATGATCAATTCGACGCTCATCCGCGAGCACAGAGATCGCTACGGTCTGCGACTCTCGCTCCTCGACAAACTCCCCCACCCGGTTCCGCAGGGATACTACAAGGATTTACATATCAAAGAGTGTAAGTTCCTGAAGCCGGAGTGGAAGATCCCCGGAGAGGTTGAGGAACTCTTTGGACGCCCCGCCGACAAGGGCAAATATGCCGCCAACCTGGACGCCAGAGCCAACAATGAACTCGAGTTTATGGTTTCCACCTTGTCGTCCGCTCAAGTCGCCCTGGTCAACATGGTCCTCCTCCAAAACCAGAGCATTACCACCACTGTGGATCACGTAGTATACAAGAACCCTGCAGCTCTTTACCGGGCTATCGAGGAATACGGCAAGCACGATTGGGCCATATTCACCGATGAGAAACAGCACAGCTACAAGTCTTTCAAGAGGAAGATCTTTAACCAGTTCAACAAACCTCCCAATGGCCATGACTCCGGGAAGTCCAGTTCTGGATCTTCCGACCCGGGAACTCGGTCTTCGGGGTCTTCTAGGAAATCCGAAAGACGGGTTGAGGTTGAAACGAAGAGAAAACCTGCACCTGAGCCTCCAAAACCTGTCAAGAAGCCGGTAGTAGAAACCGCCAATCCATTCTACTCCGATTCGGAACCAAGTGATAACGAAGATGACGACATGGCATTCCCAGCTCCTGAGCCCGTCATTCGTCAACGCTCACCATCCCCTGTTCGTAGGACTGAGTCACCACCGAAAGTGGAGGTACCGGTAGCTCCACCAAAGCCTGTCGAGACCCCAGCTCCAGTTAAACCAGAACCTGAGCCTGTCAAGCCAGCAGTAGTCCAGGCCCCTGCTCCTGTTATAAATGGTACCCATGAGCCTCCCAAAGACAAAGCTACCACCCCAGAGCCGCCAAAGACACAAGTGCCAGCTCCTTCAGCCGCCGCAGTTGAGGCTGCCGCGGAAAAAGCGATCGCTGACAAGCTCGAAAAGGCCAAATCAGAGGAGATGGAGAAGATGGAGAAGGAGATGGCGGAGAAGGAGAGAGTGCTCAGGGAGGAACGAGAGGCTATCGAACGGCTTCGCCGAGAGAAGCAACAATTGGAAGCCGAACTCGAGCAGAGACGCAAGGACGACTTGGAGGCAGCTCGCATGGAACGACAAAAGTCCGAACGCAGCGGACGACGGGATGACCGTGAAACGGAGCGACGAGAACGTGCTCGATCGGAGAACCGCGAGCGGGATGAACGGGTACGTGCTCAAAGCACCAAGTCTGCCGACAACAGACGTCGTCCTCGATCCAAAGATCGTGCGGAAGCTGAACTTGTTGATGTTGGCAAACAGCTCGCTCTTTTGGAGATGGAACGAGAGAAAGTACGTAAGGAGAAGCAAGAGCTGGAAGAGTTGCAGCAGCGTCGTCGAAGGGAGGCTGAGAAGGAGAACCAGAAGAAGATCGAGAGGATGCAAAAGGATCTTGCTATCCTACAGAGGCAGCTTGAAGAGGAGAGACACGAAAAAGAGCTCGTCAAGAGGATGGCCGCCAAGGAGAAGGAAATGCTCAAGAACCAGGCTGATGCCCTCGTCAGACAAACCAGAGAGCTTCGTGAGGCACAAGAACGCGATCAGGCCAGAGCTGAGGTTGAACGTGCCGCCCGTGCAGAGAAGGAGCGTCTGGAGAAGCTTGAAAAGGAGAAGCAACGAGAGCTCGAGAAAGCCAAAGATCGCGAGCTTAAGAAACGCCAGGAGCGGGAAAGAATCATGAACGAGAAGGCTGAGCAGGAACGTCAACAGCGTGAACGAGAGATGCAGGCCGAGAAGGAGAGAGAAGCCGAACGAACAAGACGACAGCGCGAACGGGAGCAAGATCGAGCGGCCCGTACCAAGAACAGGCAAAGCCGTTATGATATGCACGAGAGGACTTCGGATGCCAGTGATGAGCTCGACGCGCAAGCTCTCTACCGTAAAAACCGCATGATGCTTGGCGCATTGTCGCCTACTTCCGACCCAGGCATGCATCTGCGGTACGACGAAATGACGCCTCCCTCTTCCAGCCACTCCCATCCCGATCAATTTGATGATCGTGGGTTCGGGATGAGATCTCAGTCACCACCTTCCCCCCGTCTTGGTTATCAATATCCTCCATCTCCAAGACGAGTGGATACTTCCCCTGTTCCAATTGGAGTAACCGCAAATCATCGACGTGGAACACAGCCAAAGATGCTCGCCCTCGAGTATGATTCCCCTCCATCCTCTGGTTTCCAAAACAGCCCCGAGTCACCGAACCCTCCACTTGATCTTGCGCTCTATGCTCCTCCAAAAGAGAAGACCCGCCGAAAGCCTGAAGGCCGCGAAAGAGAGCCACCTCGTGATACGAGAGCTCAACAGCCAAATGTTCGACGCTTCGAGCCTCCAGCTCCCCTTCCCAATTTTAATGACCTTGATCGCAGAATGAGCAAGATACCCAACCACATTCCTCGGGAGCTCGAATACCCTGGGATGACGCTTAATGGTGATCGTTATCCTGAAGATGACTACGATGATGATGACTATGGCAATGGATACCCCGACGCTGTGGCCAGATATGATACCCGCGACCGCGCACCGAAGAAACGGTTGCAGATTGAACCGCCTCCACCTGCAGCACCACAATACAAATCAAGGCAAAAAGGTCCTATGAGAGCTCTTCCACCACCCGATTACCGCAACGGCCGATAGGCTCAGTCCTGATATTATGCAATGCAGTATTCTGCACATCATTGTCATTCCACAAGTTACCCCGTCTTCGCATTGTTTTCCTTTCGCTATAGACCTTTGATTATTGGTTCATTTTTGATTCTCTGCATACATAGATTTTTGATTTGTTACCCTTTTCCCCATTTACCCTCTTGCATTTTTAATTCTGTTACACAAGCGTTTTTTCCCTTTGCCCCTTTTTAAAACATACCCATTTGTTTTTTTCTCTACTCTGTATTGGATGTTTGGATTCCCGTTCGGATGTATTATCATGACCCCTAATGATTCCCTCCCCGCTTTTCCTTTTCCTTTTTTTTTTCTTACCTCTTTATTTCCTTAGCCTACAATTATTAGTTGTGCTTAGTTATATTTTATTCATATGTCAATCGCGCATTATACCTATTTGCCTTTCTCTCATGAATCATGTCATCGTCTTGCATTTACTGGATTGATAAACGGGTCATCTTTTTATTATTTTCATTTTTATTGGCATGAAAAACAAAAAACACAAATGTTCAAAAGTATCCATCTGGGTTTGTTTCCTTTTTGCTCTGTCCAGGAAAAGCAAGGCGAATAAAAATGTTGATTTTGGATCCTGTATTCGCGTTTCCTTTTTGTTCATTGATATCCCACATCCCTTTGCAAAGATATACCTCAAGTTTTTTTAGTTTTTTAGTTGTTTTTTTTCTCTGTCTGTTTAAATGATACTCCCCATCTTATTCTTTCCTAACTTCCGTTGATATGTACCTTTATTTGATCGCTTGGGGGTTTTTTCGGCTTCACGTGTCAGAAGCAGGCAATTTCGATGCTTCTCATGTCTTTACATATTTTTTTATATACCAAACATATTATCTATTCCGCTATTTTCGACCTCCTCCTGTGTTGTTCCTACAAGCAAGTTCAAGCTTCTCCTCGGCCGGGCGAGCTAGCTATGAGGGGTTTCCAGAGGACATCCCTTAACTCGCTATCTTTTTGATATCAATTCATTATTTATTGACTCGCAATTAACTGCCCTTTTTTCTGATACGCAATTGCCAACTTTTGGTCCCTTGCTTTATTACAAAATAAAAAACTAAGCCGTACACGCAATACAAACATACATACATACATACATACATATATACATACATTACCCCTTCGATCCTACGCGGTATTGATTCCGAAGAGGCGTTTCAAAGCAAGGATGGCATGGAGCACCCCCCCCTTGTTCGCCAATCGGTTCCCTTCGAGCCCCCATCCGCGGTATCTTGCACCTGATCTGATTTCACCAATCCGGCCCGTGAACCTGTTTCCGCTTGAATATTTTTCCCCTTGCCGATTGATTGCATATATTGTATGCACGTTGGAGGAAGGGGGGGGGAAAACGGTTTGTTGCTCGCAAAAACTTTCCACCGATCGAGACGAATTTTATTATTTTCTTTTTTCTTCTTTTTTTTTTTTTTGCTATAGAGAAAAGTTTTCCCGAACTCGTTTGGTTTTCGAGTGTTCTTCTCTCTCCTGTCTAGCTTGTATCTATGCAGCTTCTCCTTACTTTGCAACTCACTCTACTACTAGTATACGTATGCACATGTATGTATCCCGAACCAACGCCAAATTCAATGGGGAAAAATAGCTCGTAAAACTCTCCAGAATAGTATATTTATTTCAATTCTCAAAAGAATTTTTTTTTCAGATCGGTTCAGTTCCGCTCGGGTGGGTGCGATCTGGGTCCTGAATATCATTTCCGCTTCTTCGCCCGGCCGTCTTTCGTCTGCACGCGGGCTGGGCCGCTTGGGAAAAAAAAAAAAAAAAAAAAAGTCGGCGAAGGGTATGGACGTGGGTACCCTTTTTCCCGCCGTTTTCAGATTTTGTCTGAGCAAGCCTTTCGTTTATTGAAACATTCAATTGGTGCAAAAATTCGCTATATATGTATACATTTGTGGTGATCTCCAGCCTTATATAGATAGAATACCGCAGCGATACAGTCTAGCCTCGATGATGTCTCTCGATCTCGGCTCCTGTGCTTCGTGCTGCGCGGCTGGTTTACGAGACAAGTTGACTCCTGTGTCGACTAGGACCTTAAGGCCCCCACTTTGCACTTACTTAGTATTTTAATGGACCGATGACTAGCTATAGCGTTATTGGTCCATTGATGAGCTTTTCTTTCCACGCATAGAGATACCCTAACTTTAGAATATATCTTCTCCATGGGTCGGCGATATGCGCGTTCTCGCGATACATCGATATATTATTATCGTAATGAAAGCAGGATTTGCGGCCGCACAAAAAGCCCTAGAGAATTTCGCAGAATTAGAAGCCTCATCCAAGGCAACGGCATTGCAGACATTATTCCAACTCGTAATCTTGTAAGCTACGACGCGCAGTCGTCATACCAATATTAATTTTGCTGCTACCAATTAAAGCGAAGCAACCAACAATCGGGAGCGTTTTGACTAGGCCAGGCTTTGGCCTGACGCTTGCGACTCGTCATCTCATCTATCACCAATCGGCCAACATGACGAAGGGTCATACTAATTTCTCCCATTGGAACCGAGGTCCAACAGTTCGAACGTACGTTCCCCGGGTCAACGTTGTAATGTATTACTAGCCACAATGTGATTGTATTCTCCAGATTTTGGAGAGTACAACATTTCGAAACAAAAACGGGCGAGCAGCCAGAGAAAGTGAAACGAGGTGGAAGAAGGACTCTCCATTCGTTGGGTCTAATGTCCCGAACAAGCAATCTCGGGATCGTGCGCCAAATGAATATGCTAACAAACAAATAATATTAATTGAAAGAATTTTTTATAAAAAAAAAAAAATAAAAAAAACAAGAGCAAGTATTTGCATGTTCGTCGATTGTCAAAAGAAAGATAAAAAGACAAAAGGGATAGAGAGAAAGCAATAGGAATAAGAAATAATAGCATTCAGAATCAGCAAAGGCTAGCAACACTAACCAATACCCCTTGCTTTTAAGCTTACCACCCCCTGCTTACCAAAGTGACAAAAAGACAACACGTCTTCAGCACATGCCGTGAGAAAGCCCGAAAGGCGGCTCACCGAAGTGGGTCAAGTCTAGATATGTAGGAGGTCAAAAATGTGAATTGTAGAACTCCTTACAGAAACGCATTCAATCCCTTACCTTCAGCAACCGTTATAACTCGAGGTTGCTGAAGGTATTCCGAGCGAGTTCCGGCGAAGTGAGGTAAGTTAGCAAAAGCCATGTCACATCAACCGGACCCTCCCCAGCTTCCGAAGTTTGAGGCTACAGGCCGACAAGTGATCTGATGTTGTAATCGTTACTCAAAGAAAAAGCAGTTCTTCACACACACATCTCTCAGATGAAGGCGGCACGAAAAGAAAAAAAAAAAAAAAACTTCTTCTTTCTGAGTTACAGTTCCACCTCCCTTTGAAATTCTTCATCTCGTCAAAGCAGGGAACAATTGAGATCGTCGGTTCTGGGGTTCGGGGTATCAGCTGCCATCTCATGTGCCTCGTACACAACAAGACGAAATGAAAATATATGTGTTCCCTCTCCCCCCTGGACTTAACTAGTTCTAGTCTCAAAAAACTTTAAAGAAACAGATATTTTCGGGGGCATCCTACATGACAATCGTTAATTTTGGTTCGTCTAGGTTTTGATTTATTGCGATCTTGGTGGGATCCACATTCTCGGAAACGCACTATTATATTTCAAGCGAATGCTTGCATGGACAGCTGGGCTTTCCACAATATTCTATTCTTTTTGTTCTTGAATTACCTTTCTCTCTTTCTTTCTTTTTTTTCTCTCCCAAGAACATGAGTCGATACCATCTCGTTGCACACGCATTTCAAATCCCGTTGCAAACTGTAACCGGCTGGGAGAGAAAAACGACGATCTCGCAACGGTTCCGAGAAAACCGATAGTGGGGCATTCAAGACATCTCCTTGCTTTACTAGCCTATCTACTTTTGCCCGACAGAACAATGGCGGTTCCAGACCGTGTTTCCCCCCCCCACAGTTGTCTATAACACCCCTCGCCAAATCCTGAGGTCCAATTGTGATAGCGTTATTTTCGAGGGTGCTCCTTTGCGCCGACCCACATGTACACATTCAGCTTCCCCCTCACTAGCACTCTCATGTGAGCTGACCTCCCTTATAGGCCAAGCCGACAAACTTTGGTGGAGGGCATTGGTTTGACAGGGCTTTCGATACGCTGGGATTTGGGTTTCCTTCATCGTTGCCATCGTTGCCATCTTTTTCAAAATATGCTAACCCTGACCGTTCATCCGGCGCACATAGTACATACACCTTGCATCGATGCCTTGCAAGTTTGCTGTACAATGCTTAGCTTTAGTCGGTCGAATATCAGAACGAAAAATCCTCGGAGTGTAACCCCTTCCTTCAGAGAGAAATGGTGAGTAGCTAGCTATCAATCGGTAGTGGCATAAATATCGATCTTGAGGACCACAAGATCCAGTTTGAAGTCTGTGTTCCGATTGACAAAAACCAGTAAACCATAAAAACTACAGCCGTTTCTTTTAAGCCTTTTTTTTTTTTTTTTTTATCGTTGATAGCAATTCGTTATAATCCCTAGGCCCTGTCTAGATTGGCCCTTTTTGCTTTCAGCCCTAAGAAATCCTATTCTACCATTTTTCTTATATTGAGACGCAATAGTCTCCATCCTTTCCATCTAAAAGTGAAGATCAACCGAGAATTTAAGTTTCAAGACTTTATCTATTATTTTTGGATATAGATATCACAGCGGTGGTCAACAACTTTAAATCGTATAAAAGGTTAGTGATTCCCCTTGTCTTTTATCTTTAGTAATTTGAACATCGTTCCGACAAGCGATAGTTCGAATCAAGATAGCTAGCCACAATTGCCGGCTTTGGCCACTCTAGGTTAATAATGTATAATTTCGCTAATCTAATACAACCTCTAGGGCCTGATCAGTCGAATTTGTGTTGAAGGGGTTCTACCCGTTGCCTCAGCTTGCCGATATTAAGTTGGAATCCCGGGACCGTTTCAAGATTAGTGCTTTGGTCCCATTCAAAGTGACCTCAAGCGGGATTATCTAAACTTGAGACTGGCAACTATATCTAGCCATGACCCGTGACAAGACCGCTTTAGGGACCGCTCGTCCATCTTCTGCTGTCCCCGAGTCAGTATTAGGGCTTCAAAAGGGAGCTGGTAGGGAAAAGCGGTTTTCACTCACCGATACCTTTGACTTCTTGCCGGCCAGACTACCATCTTCAACTCACCACCGCAATAAGCCTAGCATCGACACCATAGACACGTTGGTCTACAATCCCGTTGGAAATAAGTTGCGGAAGCAAGGAAGCACAGCAAACCCTCGATATAGAAACAGTACCTCTGCTGTGAGAGAAAAACCTTCCCTCCTCGTTCCATCGACCTCCGATCATCGACTTCATCAACAAGATAGTTACCCATCTTCATCGACAAAATCATCCTCAAAGCTATCCTTCCTAAAACCCAAGAAGGTATTCTCCATGGATTCTCTAGCAGTAAGCCTGAAGAAATCTCGCGGTTGCGGGGCGATTGTTCGCAGGTTCTTCTCTTGTAGCAAAGGCAAAGGTACCCATACGCAGGAGATCGTATCGAAATTGGATATAAAACCTAAGCTCTTGGTCGCCGGAACCGGCTCCGACTTGAGATGGATCCATAATCTCTTCGGAAACGAATCACTTCGAATCTGCCATCAACTCTGCCGACTCCCAGATGACAACATAAAATCCGTCAACACCTTGTCTGATCGGATCGGATCGCTTGGATTCAATGTTAAGCAGTTCGATGCCGTAGAGGCTCCTCATACCTTGCTTCTACCAGCTACTATCTTCCAAGATGGTGCTGATGAGGTTGAACGTGAGATGATGGCGGGTTTCATGAAAGAGTTCATCTCAATGTTGCCGTGTGGTACTGATAACATTAGCCGCAAAGCCAATCCGTCGGATTTAGTCTTTCGACTTCTCCCGTCGCCAATCATCTCATCTGCTGCTCGGTACCTTGGGGCTGCATTTTGGCTCTGGCTTTGTGCTATTGACGGTGTGTCCACCTTTTATATAAGCATGACGTGTTGATGGTGTTGCATTTTTGCTGATGTAGGGGTTTTGGATATAGACCAAATTGAGGAGCTTGATCAAAATGACTTTGAATTAGCCAGTAAGCCTTTGGTCCCTCAACAGAAAATTCGTGGGTAACTGCTAATATACTCTGTTAGTCGACAATATAAAGATGGTTTTCAACTATGAGGATGGGCCCATACCGGACTCTCGTGTTACTCAGACCTCCATGGCTCTCAGGACTTTAGTTGAACAAACTGAGTTGAAGCCGGCTTTTGCTCCGGAGGTTGACGATGAGCATATTTGGCGCCGTAGTTTCCTTGATGCCATTATGGAAATCCTATACGCGTTTGAGGGAGAAAGACCCCTTCTACATCAATTCAAGAAAGGCGATGGTGAGATGGTGAAGCTGTCTGATTGGATGATCCTCCGTGTAGTGACTATCTCAGGTAAGCTATGAGAACCGCTCTAATAAAGAATGGCCTCGAGATCCCGAGGGGAAGTTTGGTGGGGAAGTTGGGTCTCGAAGCTATGGGGAAGGGTATGATGAGATGAGAAAGGCGAAGAACGCAACCGAAAGCTGACCATTTTCTACAGCCAGGCCATTCATGGTGCTAGCTCGCGCAAGTCTCGGCATCCAACCAACCCTCTCTTCCCACGGAAACGCTTTGAAGAGCATGTCCTCGGGCATTCCCTCTCGTCGAAATAGGTCCGATAGTGCCCAGACATACACGCCAGACTTGGAATGGGAAGATGACATTTCGAGACTTGAAGTCCTCGCCCAATGTGCCATGGGACTTGAGAATGACATCTTAGGGTGGGAGAAGGACCACGCCGAACAGAACATCCTCAACTCGGTCGAGATTTTGTATCAAAATCATCATAACCGGGAGGCAGCCATGCGGGAGATGGTTCTTATCCACAACTATACCGTCAATCAACTCTGTCTCCTTGGCGATAAAATCTTGTCCAAGTATACAGCAGAAAATAATTCACCGCCTGGTTTACCCACACGCACTTTGTTCCGCCGCGACTCTGTTAAGGGTGCACGCTCTCACTTACCATTCAACAAGAATCTCTTCTCCACCCATAGCGTCCAAACGACTGATACTTTTAATGATGATAAGAATATCATTCGGCGTATCAAAGGAAAGGTTCATAAGAATGAGCACCCCAAGGAACATAGTCTCAGCAAACAGGCCCAGTACGCTATCATACTCTTCGGCTTTGTTCAGGGCATGGCTGTTTGGACGTCCAAAGCAAAACGATATGCTATCTGATTAGGAGCAACTTTGACAAATGTCTTCATAACTTCCCTTAAAGTATTTTCGAAATCACCTTTTTCGAATTGCTGTGTCATGATTGTGAGTTTTTGTTTGAGTTTTGTGTTCATGTTTCCTCTTAACGGAGAGGTCTGGATTCTATTTCTTAGTATTGGGATGGAGTTTATCACCGTTCTGCCTGATTTTAGGTTGGAATTTCTTTCTCTTTTCTTTGTAATTTCTTTTACTACTTTCCATTATGTTTACGAAAGTCTTCTTCTTTTTTTTTTACCCATGATCATCGGATCACCAGATGTACTTGGATCATTAAGAGCAGCCTTTTTTGTTTATTAGGAATAAATCAGTTAAGTTGCTCTTTAATGGTTTTCCTTTTCATTTATCTGGCATCCCAACCTCCAGCTTTAACAAAAGGGTTTTGTTTGCGGCTGTGCATATTTTCCTCGGGGTATCCGTTTCTTGATATGATCTTGTTTTTGAGCGCGCGCGGGGGGTTTCTTTTCAATAATAAAGGAGCGGCAGATTATTTCTCATCTAGCTATATATATATAGTATGTGGTTCGTATGTTTTCAAGCGGGTTAGTTGATTCCGATTGTTTTTTTTTCTAAACCAAATGCTATGCGATCGATGCTTGTATTTTACAAGTTACAGTTAGCAAACCGAATCAAGGCACCAGTTGATTTGTAAACATGCCACCCATCCATCTATCGTTACCTGAACGAGCCGTAAACAAAGCGATTTCGGGGGCGGATAAGGATGAGTCCCGCAGGCGGCCTGGCCCGCAGTTCGGCATTATAATTATTATTAGAAGACAAAATATTGCTCATAGAAAACTAATATTATCATCAAAATAAGGGATGGATAAGAGCAGCTACGCGAGCTCAGGAGCTCTATAAACCTAAGGGGCTACTCGATTGAGGCAATCCCGCCAAGTAAAGCGGGGCTGGAGAGAGCGGGACCGTGCTGAGTGCCATTTTTGATAATATCGAATTGCTGAGCTGAATATGCCAACACATTTCTAAGCAAAATACAACAAGGTAAAACGGTTCGAATTCAAGCTCGAAAAAAGAGTATATGATTTCCTCGAGAAAGACTCACTGAGTATTAGCAATAAAGAGTCTCTGAGTAATGCACCTTTGGCGGAACATATTAGCAATGATCTCGAAGGAATTCTCGAGCGAAGACTCTTTGTTAATCTTAAAAAAAATATGATATGTCGATGGATGTGCAGATGTGAGGGGGTTGATTGTGTTGGGGGAAAGGAGCAGGCAAAATTGGACCAATCAGAGCGAGCCAAAACAGAATATCTTTTCCTTCTTGGGTAATATAATTGGGTGGCGGGGGGAGGAGGCGAACGTGTCGGCAAAAGAGTTCGCGAGAAATGGGAAAGTTCCCCGACGCCAGAAAATGCGATGGCGCGCGTCGCGTCATTTAATTTTTGTCTGAATCAATTAAACTTGCTTACTTCGAGTAATCAATTGTCACGAAAGAACGTGATCATCTCGGGGAAATTTGGCCGCCTTTGTAATGATCGAATACCAAATTTTAAGTATCTTCGATGTAAAATGGTATGTCGAGATACCTATTTCGTGGTGAAAATTGAGGAGGCTAGGCGGGAATTCTAACCAGAAATAGGAACGCAATGAAAACTCAATGGGTGATTGACGATTTTCGAGCCTTGATGAGTCAATTCGTTCAATTCCAGCAACACAAGGAAAAAGGGAATTTCAGGCCAGGGTCGCCGACAATTAGCCAATAGGAAGGGGAGGAGGGCCTCCTTTTTCGCGGCCAATATCTGCTTACTTCCCAAAATACCCACACGACACCACCAAACGAGATGCCCCGCTAAATCTAGGCCCGAGCCTTTGGATACCTCCCCACGCTACTTGATCGGATCGATGCTCTTCCCTGGACGTTTGTTGTTATTGTTTTTTGATCGCTGGGAAACACGGAACCTTTTCTTGATCTGAAATTAAGGAGGAGGCTTGTTCTGCGTTCGAAACAAAGCCAGACCTTGCTATTTTTCTCAAGCTCTCTCAGTTCTCTGGAATTTGCGAACCTCCGCGAGATTCTACTATGACTCACGTCATTTCTTCAAACCTCGAAAACGACATGGGATTTGTGCTGGCGAAACAGGCACCCGCTTCGTCACTCAAGAGACGCCTCTTCGTCTGTGAACCTCTCGAACTACGCAAACATCCGCGCAAACATGAGGGTTTTGCTCTCTCTCCCGCCAAAACACAATTGCCCTTTTTCATTTAACATACCGTAAACTCGGTCAAATGATCTCTCTGGATCCTGTCGGCTAACAAAGCAGGCTGTGGATGAGGGTCTTAATTCGCAAAATAGATATGAGATACCAACCGATTGGTACCTCTCTGCAATCAACCAGGTTTTCGTGGTCGTAGTCGCCTGCTGCCACGGCGGCATCTTCAATCAGGTCACTCTTAGCCAGTAAGATAGATGTGTGTGTGTGGACTTGACCGCCACGGCTCAGTCATACCCAAAACCCCTTTAGGATCTTTTGTTAGATCTTCCACACGATATATTTATATGGGCAATGTACAATGACTAACATGATTTTGTTTTTATTTTGGATATTGTTAGTCCTTTAGCCAAGGTGCTGCGACATATTCCGGGTCCTCTTCCACGGTGGCAGTATATATGACTACCATAGGCAGACTAGATAAATTGCCTTCACATCAGCCTCTACCAACAAATCTTCATTCACATATTCCGCATTGCGAGGGTTGCCATTTGTCTCACCATCGAAACCATCGCTATCTTCTCGCTAGTACCCGTTCCCGCTCTCCCTCAGTGTGCGGAACAGCCATTTCGTCTTTCGTTTTCTGCGCTCTTGTTGGGTTTTGTGTATCAGGCCTTACTCCATCTAGCAGCAGACCGTTTCCTCCAGTAGAGATCCCTTAAATCTTTCTTCTGCGGCCAGTAGATCAAAAGCTCTTTCAAACATATCTCTCGAGATATATTTACTTGAAACTTTGAAACTTTGAAACTTCCCGTCCTTTAAGGTTTTGTGCGGCAGTGCTTCATTTTGTTTGCTGAGGGACCGTTTATTAAAACGATAGCAGTCGCTACTCTCTTTGCATCGCCCTCATTAAGGCTATTTTATTCGTCAGGCCTTAGCGACGGTCCTGGACGGGACGGTATACGGGTAAGCCAATCGATCCTTCACAAAACACCACACAGCCTCCCAAGGCCACCCCGGGCCCCACAATTTTTCCTCACGGGTTGTGTATAATTGTGCGTTGTTGTGCCTGGGGTGTAAGAAGCTCGAATGGAATCCTAATAAGGTTTTTTTCTATTAGATCCTACTGGTATCACCGGTCTCTAGCTGTCACGAGCTACCTCTTTTCTATAATCTTATACTCTTTTGTCTTTTTGTTGGGCGTCTGTCCTGTTCTTGTATTTGCTGCATCTCATTCTCGCAAAGTTGTCGTAACCAGGCCGGAAAGCGAGTACGCGAGTTCCCACTGCTTTATATATTCGATATCACAGATCTGGAACTGTATTTGAGCTTGACTTATTTCAAGTCAACCTAGGTATCGGTTTCGGCTTTTCTTTTATAATACGTCAGTTTCAAAAAGAGAGAAATTTTTAAAGAAAGAAAGAAAGAAAGAAAGATTTTTTTTTTTTAAAAAAGTAGGCAGTCAGATCTAAAGAAAAGGCAGAGAGTGCATCATAGCATTATATCAGCGAAAGAATTCGTTATCGCTGACATTATAAAATTCCCTTCTTTCTTTTCGTAGAACAAAAAAAAAGACGTTATATATCTCTGCTTCCCTTCCGCATTTGATTTAAAAACTGCCTACTTAGAAAAAGAAAGATCTTAAGAAGGCAAAGAAAGCTTCGAAAGAAAAGAATCCTTACCTGTACAAGTCTTCCCCTTTGCTTCCTTCCTAAGCGCAAGGTAAAAACTTGCTCCATAGCCTTCTAAATGGCCCATATGCGCCGCCAGAAAGTGGCCCTCTGCGGCAGTGGCGGCTTTGGCAGGTACATCGCCGACGCTATCCTAGCCGCAGGCGAATGGGACCTGGTGATCTTGTCGCGATATGTGAGTAACCGCACTCCCTCTCGCTTATTCATGGGCTATCAGGCCTGGGTGGCAGGCCTGCAGGGCCTTACTGAAAACGACCGTCGATGACGCGGCTCGCTTGAGGCAAAAGTTTGACAGCTAACGGGTTCTTTCCGAACATTTAGTCGCAGCCGCATCTGTCTCAGCAGGGTGTCAACGTGAGAGTGGTGGACTATAGCGACTCAGAGTACCTAGCTACGATACTTAGAAATCAGCGGGTGCATACAGTCATATCAGTCATCCCGGATCCATATGTGCAACTCTCGCTCATCGACGCCTGTGTCTCGGCCGGCGTACTCCGATTTGTTCCTTCGGAGTTTGAGGCTTCTCCGAGTCAGCAACCCTTGTACACAAGCGGCGGTCGAGATCGGATGACGGTTCGCCGTCATCTTGAGGAAGTAAGCGATCGACTCGAGGTGAGTTTCTATCGATTTGGTTTCGAGCGCGCCTTTCCTATCCGTCTAACGTTTTAATAGTCCACCGTCTTTACTTGTGGTCTCTTCATGGAGTACTTTGCTCCAGGAGGCTGGCTAGAGTGTGGAGGCGGTAACTGGAACGACGGCACGTTTTTGATGGATTTGAAGCGTAAAAAAGCAGTACTTCCAGTTGACTCTCGAGGTGTTCCAAATGCCGTCGTATGTGTAACATCTGCTGGAGATGTTGCGCAGTTCGTCTGCGGAGCTTTAAATCTCGGGTACTGGCCTCCTGAAATGAAAATGTTTGGAGAACGTTTGCGGCTTCGTGATCTTTTAGCGATTGCTCAGGAAGTTCGTGGTAAGTTGCACCTTTGGCTTTTTATGCACGCGCATGACTCAAGCAAGGATTTTCAAAGACTGACCACCAACCTCTTCATTAAAAAAAAAAAAAAAAAATAGAGCGCGAATTCAAAGTTAAATATCTGACCGAAGACGATATTGACTACAACCTGAGCAGAGCCGTCGCCGATGGCGATTGGAAAAGCCAGTGCGAGTTGCAGACCATGCAGTCTATCAACAACCAGGAGTATGACGTTGGTCACCGGGACCTAAACGCAATATTCCCAGGGATACATCCCGTTACTTTCGAATCATTTCTGAGGAGGTATTGGCGAGCAAGCGCCCACTAGCACGCAACTTTGACTTATCGATTGCGGTGTTGAATTTCTTTTCTTTTTTCTCTTTTTTCTCTTTTTTCTCTTTTTTCTCTTTTTTCTCTTCTATTTTCTCTTACTGGGTTTTGATATCCTAGATTTCATTGTATTTTTATGTTCTCCGCCTTGTGGATGACCAGGCATCACCGTACATATACCCGATATATGATTTTCCGTCTGGCGTTCTTCGGTTTAGAGGGGTTCTGTTAGCATGCTTTTAACGTTTTGTTTTCTTTTGCGGTTTTTTATCCTGTGTTTTTTTGAAGTTTTTTCTTTGCTTTTTATTTTGCATTTTGTATTTCTTTCTTTTTTTTTTTGGTAATCCGCCACCTATTATCCATGCAGTTTAGTATCGAGTGATATTATCCGATACTTATATCTATATCTGAGGATATTTATATACGTTCCTGGGTTTGTAGCCTTTTTTTATAGTTCGTCTTTTCATGGTTCTCTGACACATCTCAACATCTGATCACGGCCGATTTATTTTGTACGTTTTTCCTTTTGATATCCTTATACACTGGCTGGCTTAGTACAGCAAAGAGATTCCCTTTCCAATTTGGCATGCATTTTTGGCATCATGTCTTTTCATACCTGTTAGCCTCGATACCAGTCAGTATACCTGTATAATTATTGACGTTGATTTTTGAAATAAAATATTAAACAAAAACCGTCATCTAAATTGGAGCGTCATACTGAAGGAGATCATAAAAGTTGCACAGAAAGATATATTATGTGATAAGTAAGAGTCATCGATCTGTGACGCTATCAGCGAGGAGTCGATTTGTAATCCTTCTTATATCTGTATACATGTATCAAGTACTGGTAGTTGCCGCGACCCGGATTCTATCAACTGTGTCGAAAATCGCAAGGATATTGAATCAAAAATTTAATGCCTCTCCAATTCATTATTTTTAACCACCGGAGATGCAATGTCAATCTTCCCCGCATTTTCAATATATTCCAGATATTCAAAATGAGAGAGCGGATCAAATTGAGCTTTAATGCTCTTTAATCTTGCCGAGGTATCTTGAATGAATTCATGGAAGAACCTTGCAGGTGAGGTTTGACGTCTATTGTTTCCAATTGGCAGAGGGATATTTGATATATATATAACGTATATAAACAACGGCGAAGAAACAAAATAAAATTAGATATACTCCATCAGAGTAGCCTGTTCCCGGAAGAAATACTTAAGCTCATTGCAAGGTTTTTCTCTGAAATACTAGAAAATTCTTAAGAAGGTTAATACGGATCTGATATGGATCTCATGGGCAAGGATTAGTATTGGCAAACCGAAAGTCCCGACCACCCTAGCATATTTTTAGGCAACATAGGGTGTAGAAGATCGATTTCCGGGAAGGGGTATATATGCATAAGGGTAGCATTCGAGGGAAGCGAGATAGTAAACTAATGCGGCTTTGCTTCTCGACTGCTGAGAACGTAAACCGATTCGGCCCTTTATCTAATTATCTGCGCAGCAGCGGCTCTTTCTTTCCGCGGTGGGTCTGGCACCGGATGCCAGGTTTGTGTTGTTCCTTCGTTGCATATATGCACGGACGCGGACCTACATTACAAGTTACGTGCATAAAAGTATGATTTTGTCGCTCCGTTCATTGCGATAATTTAGTAAAAGATATATATAGCACATCAGTTTTGCAGTATTTGGCGAATCCGGCGCTCCGAGTTGAGGTAGATAATATTAAACGTCGTGGTTTCGTTGTCGAAAAATCAAGGAACGATGCTTTCGCAGATGTCGGATTGGGGCACATATCATCCCATCTAGATGTATCTCCGTAGCTCCGGATCCAATCGTACCCATGTGCTATTGGGTTTTCAAGGATCAAAACTTCAGAATTAGAACAATGACAGGATGAGAGAATATTCGGTCCATTTTGAATTCCATTTGTTCTTAACATAAATGATATCTCTCCAGAAATAGTCGCGATTTCGATTCAATATGCGGACTTGTCAGCATTCTCCCCGTCGAGTATCCTGGGCGTTCGTTGTTTGAGAAATGAGTTTTTCCGAGCCTTCGCTTTAACCTACAGGGCATGTTGTTCAAGCGTTTTCGATGCTCGTATCCAGGCCGCACTGTGTTTCAACTAAGATCAGCGAAAGTGGCTAAGAGAAAGAAAAAAAATAGTAAATCAAAAGAAAAGAAAAGGATAGTGGAGCTTACGAGTCCCTTTTTGATATTTCTTGACAACAGATACGGGAGGGGAAGCTCGTGATTTAACTTCAGTGATTCGTAACCAGTCACAGTTGAGAGTGCGGATCAATATGTAAGCGCGGCTTGTATACGAGATCGACTAAACTGAAGTAAAAGCTAAAGCCAATTAATTAGCAAGGATAATATTCCCGTGCCTTCTACTAGCAATTTAACAGCTCGTTTTTTTAATGGACAACTAAGCTAAAGAAAACGGGTCTATTCTGGATTGCATGGACGATATGGGCCCGAGAGACCTCGAAGAGATGTCCTTGTGGTAAGGCCGAGTGTTTGTCGGTTTCTTTTGAACCATTCCGATGTTTCTGAGACAGGCCCAGGGTTACGTATGCAAGATACGGGCCACTTACCGAAAGCAAGATAATCTGTCAAACTGCAGCTTGACACAACCGTTTCAACGACGGAATTTCGAGATGACTTGCTCTAGCAAGCCTTTTCCGGCCCACAAACCTCGGATACTCACCATCTAGATCGTGTAAGCCCCAAACCATTTTTTGTGAGAAGAAAGTGGAGTTGCTGTCAAGTGACAACCCTGCCATTCTTGGTTGAACTCTGGAAATCGGATCATTTTCTCGCAGTGCAAGTACCGGATGAGGGGTGACTAAGTTCCCGTCGATTATCAGAGGTTCCTGGACGCTTCTAATTTGTGGATACGCTTGTAACATGCTCGTCAGCAAGCATTGACGGCTCGTTCGTACCTGAATTTAATATAGCAGTCCGCTTTGATGTGCACACCGTTGCGTGCTTTTGATGCTGGCGGGGGAGGACCAGGGGAAAGTCCGTGGGACGCATCTTGATATGTATCGATACGGCAAAACATTGCGAAAAGTAGCTAATGGTCAATTGGTTAGTGGTCAACTGAGGTGTTTCGTCGAGGTTTAAAAGATCGCAATGGTTTCTTCACCTCGTCCTTTGAACTTTCCTCCTAGCTCGTCGATATTTTTCTTCTCTGCAGTTGAAACCGTAACCTAATCGTGCCACATCTCCAAAAAACCAAAATTCGAAAAAAAGCCTTATTAGCAACTAGCGGGATATTTTCTGAGAAGCAGCAGGGATTCAAGACGACAAACTCGCCCATATTTGGTAGCCCTCACGGAAATTTAATTGCTGCGGGAATTGCGCCACTCCCAGTTCTTTATCACAACAACACCTGAACATTTCTTTATATATATATCAAGAGCTATCTATACCTTGGGGGATTTAGAGGCGCGATGTATCGAGAGTTTCTCTCGTCAGATGCACTGCCTGCATGGGCGACCTTCAATAATATCAACTTTAACGGCATTCGGGTTGAATATGTGGGAGGTGAACCGGTTGATTCTGGCCTTGCAGTTAAGCTGCAGCCGACAAAACTAGATTCATCTAGGCCACTTCTGAGAGTGCCAAGGCATTTGATCCTTTGCCAGGACATGGTCGATGCCCATGCAAAAAGCGACGTGCATTTGCGGGAAGCACTAGCAGCAGCGGGCCCGCTGGCAATGACACCGAGAGGTATGCAGTTAATTCTCCCCCGATACTAAATTATCCTCTGGAATTATTAATTTACATTGTATGGAATATGTTTCTGATATTTTGCAGCATTTTAGGCGCCATTATTATATTCTTGATTATGAAAATCACAAACGGAGTCTCATTATCAGACCCAAAGTCAGTGGGTGTCAAATGTGCGTGGACAGAATACGTAAAGTTTCTGCCCTCTGTTTCAGTACCCACCTGCTGGTTAGAACAAGAACGAGAGCTTCTAAGGGGAACCTCGTTATATAGTGCCGTGAAGGCAAAACTCGCGGCCCTCGATGCCGAATTCCACGCTTTCAAATTGGCCACACAAAATATTTCCTGGTGTAGAAAGGTATGGTGGGACGAAGGTCGATTAACCTTTCTCGACTGGCTTGACTGCGATGCCTGGTTGAGAAGTAGAGTCCTTCAGTTACCCGATCTTGGACTGTCCATGATACCGTTCCTTGATTTTTGCAACCATCGTTCATTTCCAAATTCGTTTTATGATTTAGACGATGAAGGAAACATAATATTAATTCACAGTCTGTGCGCTCTGGGCCAGAGTAGCCAAGTTGTAGAAGAAGTCACTATCAAGTAAGATTCCGATACTTTGGTTTGCAGTCGATTTTGCTTTTTGCTAATAAGTTGTTTAATTCTAAATAGCTATGGAGAAGAAAAGAGTGCATCCGAGATGGTATTCTCATATGGATTTGTCGACCATGAGAGACACACAGCTTCTTGGATGGCATTGGACCTAAAGGACCTAGAAAATATGGGAGACGATAACTCAATGGTATTCATGCGGGCGAAGCAACGGTTGCTTGAAACCCCACCGACATTACTATTAATCGATATGGGAACATCTGTTGAATGGACAAGCGATTATATTTGGTGAGCCTCAGCTTAGAGTACTATATGCCCCTCAAATGTTGAAACCTCAAACTGACTATACCTGTGTAACGTAACATAGGCTGATGTGCGTAAATCATGAGGATGGTTTCAACATTCAAGTAATGCAGCAAACCGACGGCTCGCAACACCTCCAAGCTTTCTTTGACGATAGACCTCTTTTAAATCTATCTTCATTGGTTGAATTACTGCGGCTGAAACCGTTATGGCCTATATATCAGCTGAGAGCTTTGACATTGGTCGAAGAAAGGGTACATCGGCAACTAGCAGAGTTAAACGAGTCGGAACCAATGTGTGGAGAATTACGAAGCGAGAAAGTTGTTGGAGACCAGGTCTGGAACGTCTCGCAGAGCCTGCGAACGTTAGAGAAGGCCTTGCTGGAGAAGACGATATTAATTTTGGGAAATCAGGTCAGTTCGGCGTGATCTTCAAACCATCCATTTTCGAGACTGGGATTCCCCATATTTTGTTACCCCGTTTCCCCCCAGGTTCCCGAGCGTAATGTGTGGGGTCATAGTGGCAAATGGCACCAACTTTCCAATTTATCGGCCAATTAGCGACGAAGCTGACATTGTCATTTTGAGACAAACAGAAAGAACACTTGCTCGTCTCCGATGTCGTCCGAAAGTACCTTAGTGAAATGCAAGCGGATCTTCAGGAAGCAGAAGAGGATTTAACCTAGCAATCCTGAAGAAATACGGTTTGATCAATTGACGGCTAGCTTTACAATCTAACAACAAAAAAGAAAAAAGCAAGAAAAAAGCATGATGAGAAGAAAGGAAACAATTCTGCCGGTTTGGCCCTTCGATAGTAATAAAGAAGGATGAAGGAAGAGGAGGTGGTTAAGTTGATTCTATTGTATATATTTTCTCAAGTTTGATATATAACTATAATATATTTCCAATATTTTCTTTAAAAATGAGACAAGAATATTAGACGGCAATATAGAATTCTCATACTTCTATTATCTAATCGTTGAAATAGGCTCAATAATGAACTTATGAAAATCGTCGATTTGAATGTGTTGATTTGATTATCTGGCCCGGGTATAATGCATGATAGAGCGATGCCAATTTAACCGGCTGGAGAAGGCACGATACCCCGCTGGCCTGAATCTATAGACCAACTAGCTGCGGTTCGGCCGGCTTTTTCATTGTTCTTGTACTTCGTATGTTGGATCCGAGACTAGTTAGAGCCCACGTAAGAGTATTTACTTCTTGAAGCATAGCAATGCAATAAATCACTGGAACTTCAAAATTTGGTCTTTAAACTTGCGAACCTGGTTTGAATTAATGCTCGATTGCATATATATCTCAATAGGCAGGTTTGTAATAGCCAGCGAGGCTGGCGATTGAGGAAAAAACAACGGATCCCGGGTTGGTGCTGCGTGACTAAAGCCGAACGATCCACAGAATTGACGGTACCCGTCAATTGTTCCGCCGGTATCATACGGTTGTTTCCCAAGATTGATGGTCAAAATGTCTAGGGAGTCCCTGTTAATCACGGTTCACCAACTACGAAGCCGCGAAGATGTGAAGGAACCGCCGAGAGAGACGATCCGACTGATTGAGGCAGAAAAGGGATCGATTCCAATCTCTCGCTAGACACAGTTAATAATATATAGGCTATTTGGGACCTATCTGCCAAGAATATGAAGTTCAAATGTCGACGCAATATCAATTCCGATATAGATGTCTAGAGGATTGTCAACAATCAACTTGACAAAAGAAAGATTAGTGGCTTTTCGAGACCTATCTTCGTAAGAACGTTCTTTCGGTTAGAGAAAAAACGTGCTCGTCGATTCGCCCTGGTTGAGGCCATTCCTAAAAAAAAAATCTCAATGCATGGACCATGGGAACCAACTTTGATCCACTGGTCCGATAATATCGAGTTGGATACATGTCATTTCAGGTCGCTGTAGTACTAATTCGAGTTTCTATACTATAGTACTATGCATATATGCAGGTTGTCTCAAGTATATGCATATCAAATGTAGTACTGAGCCGTCCCGTATGTTGCGATACCGTTTTTGCAATAATGATACTTGAAGCCAGCCACACCCTGTTCGAGCAGGCCTGTAAAGGGTGGAGGTACCTTTCTTTGGTGTCGTATTCTGAGCGCCTTCGCGGATTGACCAGGGTTTTTTGTCGTGTCACCGGCGCCTTCGGTGCATATTTCGTTAAACGAGGGAAATGAAGGGTACATATGGGTGTGTCATCACACCTTAGAATAGAAGAGCGACGGGTACATGTACATTTATGCATGATGTTCACGAAAATAAAAGAAAAATACTATTAGAAAAATAAAAAAAAGTACAAGGGTATGAAAATTAAAAAGTTGGGGATGGAACTGGTTGAGATTTAGAAAAACGTTACGGTCTCGACTATAGGTGGGAACGTTCGAGACATACCATATCTCCAGAGTGGGTCGAAGGAACCGAGCCCCAGAATGAAAAAAAAAGGCGAGATTTGGGGTAAACTGACTTGGGGACGAGGGGCGGATTTTGGGGGGAAGTACGGAGTAAGATGGCAAAGAACTCGTGGTCATCAACCAGGCTAACCTGAATCTTTCTTTTTTAACTCAGTGCATCGATCCATGTATGCCGGGTTTCGCTCGCCATCTTCTTAAATACTTGCCCCTTCCTCCAGGGTTCTATTCGCTCCCTCCGCTTCAATAACCTCTTTATCTCCTTTCCCTTACCTCATTTTTATTTTCTTGTGTAAGCAGACCGTATTTGATCACGACTCTTCCGAATTTCATACCTTGCAAATTGTCAACCTTTATATATATCGTTACATGTGAATTTATAATCTACAATCCACCCTTGTACGACTTGGCCGAGGTTATCAGAAACTCCACAGCGACAAAAGGGAGAAACCAGAAAACAAACAGGAAAAAAAAAAAAAAAAAAAAAACTTACTTGAACTGAACCTTTTTCTTGTCTCTACCCGCCCGATCAACAGATATCTCGTTATCAGCAGACGTACAGCAATAAGAACGGCCCAAGAGATCGCGTGCGAATTAAGACTTACGCAAAACTTGGAGGGAATGCTTGGTCTCCCGAAATAGCTTGCCGAAGTTGCATCGCCTTCGAAAAGTGGTCTGAGAAGTTTGCTTGCTTGCAGGAACGAATTTAGCGCTAAGCTTGAGCCTTCGAAGTCTTGGGCTCGGGACAACGGAGCCGCCGTCTCGGAAAATCTCCACTTTTTTGGTCTCGATAAAGTTACCGCTGATAGGGATCATAGTCGACGATAATAGCAGAGGATCAGATTTATGGTTCTGTACCCGGCAGTGCATCGACCTTTAAATTGGTAATTACTGATTGATCAGTCAACATGCCTGGAATCATTCCGAATATTCCCATGAAGTTGATCAAGACGGGTAACTCGAACCAAGTTCGTGTTGCCCAGGCTTGTGACAGGTGTCGCAGTAAAAAGGTGCGGACATTCTTCCATTCGTCCGATGTATACTAAATTCTATAGTATACTGTGGACTACTATAGAAAAACATTTTACATTTCACTAACATCAAGTAATCTTATTAATACATTTTTAGATTCGCTGTGATGGCACAAGACCGAGTGTATGTCGATGCCTATCCCATCTCTCCGAAATTATCTTTTTCGTTTTCGTTTTCGTCCTTGCGGTTTTTAATTTTTAATTTTTAATTTTTCTTTCTTTCTATCGTTGTCTCTATTCACAGCTGTCAACAGGGCTGACCTTCGAATAACGTTGACGTTTAGTGCTCCCAATGTGCCAGCGTTGGCTTTCAATGCAAGACTTCGGACAAGCTTTCACGGAGAGCATTCCCTCGTGGCTATACAGAGTCCCTTGAGGAAAGAGTAAGGTCTCTTGAGTCTGAAGTCACCGAACTCAAAAGCCTACTTGATGCCAAAGAAGAACAGCTCGATGTGCTCTCGAGATTTCACTCTTTCTCACCTTACTCTCCAACATCATTGTCATCTGCAAGCCCCAAACGACCTGCCCCGAGTAAAACAGTGTCGGAATCCTCTGGTCCTTCTGCCGCTGAGGATTCTTGTGTAGAAGATGATGCATTTTCTATGCCTGAGAGCTCTACTCTTGTTCACGATGGCAAGTCCGGAGAGTTTTATACCGGTGCATCTAGTGGTCGTGCCTTCATTGGTACAGCTCCCCCCCCTGTCGCCCTTATACTTCTTGTGACCTACCGTCTTGCTAACTATTAACCCTTCATGTGCTTAGACATATTCAAGTCTCGCATGAAAGAAACATGTCCATGCGATATTGAATTCTCTGGGAACACCTTCTTCACACGTAAAGAACGAATCGTTAAGATCTTTCCCAACCGGTCGGCCGCCCATGCAGTTAAGCCTCCACCACGCATGATCTCCGACCTTCTCGTCACAGCTTTCTTCCAAGAATACCACCCACTCTTCCCGATACTTCACCGACCGAAGTTTCTTTCGATTTACGAAAACCTCATCACTTGTGAGCAGGATTCTCCGGAGTACCCTCGAGAATACCATGAGATCGCCCAGTTGTTCCTTGTCTTCTCCATCGCCTCTTCCCAAAGCGAAACCCGTAACACTGCTGAGCATGAGTCCTTCACAAGACAATGGCAGTATGCTCTTGAAGCTATCATGCTAGAACCGTCCATTGAAAGTCTACAATGCCTTGTGCTGGCACAACTCTATTGCATGTCTATCGGTGACGATAGCAGACTGAACCAATACAAGAGCTTGGCTGTCGGCACTGCTTTGCGTCTGGGTCTTAACCAAGATCAAAAAAAGTTTGGTGTTTCCGCTTTGCAACTTGAAATGCGAAAACGTGCCTTCTGGTGCGTCTACTTGTTGGACTCGTAAGTTCCTCACCTCGTCTTTCGCAACACAGAAGGCTTTAAGGTATACTGATGTGAGAATAGGTTCTCTGCTTCTATGCTCGGACTTCCTACATTAATTAACGACGAAGAAACTAATGTTGAGTACCCTGCCGATATTGACGATGAATACGTGTCCGAGTCAGGTATCATACCTACTATGCCCGGCGATCATACCAAGATTTCGAGTGCATTGGCATTGTTCCGTGGATCGAGGATCCTATCTAAGGTTCTCTCAACGATATACTCGATGAAGTCAAATAGTAAACAGTCATACAAGCAACTTCAACAATTGGAAGGAGAGTTAGACACTTGGAAAACAAACCTGCCTGAACATCTTCGACTTGAATTCGTCAACGGCATGCCAGGGACTAACATCGTTAGCAGCCGATCGCCTTTATTGGTAAGCCCCTTTGGTTGGTATATATAGACTTTGAGCATCTTACTGACTCGAGCTCTAAGACTTTTGCATACTACTATATCCGCATATTAATACACCGATCCACAATCGGATCCGACTCTAATAATTCTGGCGGGTCTGTACACGCAGTCGTAGAGTCCAGCAATCGCATGTTCCAAATCGTCAAACTGCTAGAGGAGCGAAAATTGGGGTTTTCTTTCTGTCTGAACAAGAATCAAACTCTCCTTCTCTGCACATTTTCTATCTTGCACGGTGCTACGGATTACGCCCACGATGGTGTTCTTGCGAAGGATACACAAAAACTTGTCTCGGATATTCTTAACACCCTTCAGAAGAACCGGTATCCTCTAGCAAAAGCACTCAATGTTATCGCATCGTCGCTATTTAAACTCGATAGACGATCCAACAACTCGAGAAATGCCCCCTCGCCATCACTCCCTAGCCCCATTCGCGACGATGTCCAGCAGCTTCGTAGGGCATACTCGATGTCTTCGAAACCCCAGGAGAAGCCTAAGCCACGACAAATCCAGACCGACATATCCGCGGTTGGAAATATTTCCCCCGCTTCTGCTATTACCTATCATCCGAACTGGAGTCGTGCGAGCTTGCCGCCACAAGCAGTTTCTCCCAAATCCCTCCAGAACGCTAAATCATTGAGCTCATGCACAATAACACCCATCACCCCGACTCTGGACAAGTCGAGCAATTCCGACATTTACAATTGGAATTTGGACAACACTTCCACTTCGACGCAGAGTGTCAACCGTCATAGTGCTGTCAGCGGGTCAGAGTGGGAAAGAATGCTTGCTCTGATGGATCAAAACCAAGGAATCAATATTTATGGTGGTGGGGGTAGCACATTCGAATCACCGGCTGATATGAGCGGACCCTTGGAGTCTCCGACGGACAGCGCGGACCGAAGAGATAGCGCAAAATCGATATTTGAGGTTTTACATCCTACGGCTGCCAGTGTCTCCTCGTTTTCGAATTTTAGCGACGAAGACCTAGGATTACCCATTTTTGACTCTGATAATACGTCTGGGTATTACCCTGATCTAATGGGTGGAGCGATACCAATTCCTGGTGCTCCACTAAATCTCGACAGCACATGGTCGCTATGAAAGAACCAATGCACATGTTTCTTTTTTTCCATTTTTTCCCACTTTATTTCATGTTCTAATGAGTAATTTTTTTCCGAACTTATTTCGCTGTTTTTGTATGATACCTCGGAGCTCTTTTTGTTTTTCACACTTTGTATTTTGGCTCAATGTTCGGATACTGAAAAGCGGTCTTTTCCGAGGCGGATGGCAGGTGTCTCGTTTGCTTCCTCATTTTGTTCTCTACGTAGTATTTTCCCCCATCTACCAAGCATCCTCACCAGTAGGATTTCTTTTTCGCCAATTTTATGTGTCTGCCGTCCGATTTTTCCACTATGAGTGACATTGCATTTACCCTATTTGTTTGTGTCGTCCGTTGAGGATCTTTCCTGTTAAAGTGCCTTGGCCCGTTCGAATTTGAGCGCTTGGGCATGAAGCACTTTCTTCGCCTTCGAAGCTGATGTAATTATTTTTTTATCTCCTTATCAAAAAAAGAGAGAAAAGCTGGCGCTGGCTGAATCCTACTTTATTGGCCTGTGAATTGACACTTGCCCGTGCGTGATATCACCCCGAGCCTTGTGTTCTGTCGAGAACTGGCAGGGGCGAGATCTGAAAAATCTCGCAAGCACCAGCTTCAGCAAATGCGTTATCTACTGCTTCAAGTGATCCTTCACGGGTCAACCAGTTAACTCCGTGGTCTGTGCGCAAACACTGAATGCGGATTTTTTTTCCCCTGCCCGGCCAATGTCGACATCTGCAGAGAAAAACTTGTTGGGGCTTGTTTTTTTTTTTTCTCCTTCAGGGTTTGGTTAACTTAGCTAGTCCGTTCGAAGGTTCTCTCCCACTCCCCTGTCATATTCGCGGGAGTTCTCCACGTGGTTCAAAGCCCGGCTTGAAATGCAAAGATGCCATGGGCATGCCGTCCGCGTTCCCGCACAATTGACAATGATGATATCACTTTCCCTGACGCTCGGTGTGAGGAGATCTCGAGAACGAACTCGTGCTCGCCAAAGGCTCAGCTCGGTTTTACGAGACCCAAAAATTAAAGGTCAGAAAAATGCGGATGACATTCTCTCGATTAATTCCGTGCCGGAACGTTCAAACTTGTCAATATCCGAGTGAACAAGTACAGGTACCTTTTTGGTCATCGTTGATATCAGTATACTAATCAGCTTCCTTTCTCGGTACTTGCATATGCATTGCGTGCTGCAATGCGGTCGATACATCTGACCAGGCAACCACGTTTTTGAGGACATTCGAAAAAAACTGTCAAACGGATCGATGCTGCCAAGTAACAAAGATGTTTGGTCAGATTGCAATGCTTCACAGTGCACGGTCGCGGTTGATCGGTGCGAAGGAAAATTATTGGACGAATTAAAAGGCGGATACACCGTGCACCTGGGCTGAGTATTACGAAGGGAGTGGGGAGGCCGGCCGGCGTGTATTATAAAATTATATATAGCTCTCTCTTAAATTCCAATAAAAGGAGCTCAATCATAGGAACATGCATGCCGTGAGCATGAGCACAAGCGGGTTGCTCCAAGAATTGAACCGCGAAAGTCAAGCTTAGATATATCCATCAAACAGGTAGAAGAATGCATGTCTCAGTGTATTGAACTCTACTCGAGCAGATGGCATTTGGAAAATCATAAAGATATATCTCATTGCCCGGTAATATGGCCATATACGAGGAGCTGCCAGGCTCACCACGTGGCTGCGGCTGTGGGCTACCAAATAAAGCTAAACTCTCGTCAGAAACTCTCCAATCAAGCTGCAAGCTGCAGGGCTCCTGCATAAGACCTCGCCTTAAGCTTAAAAATATAACTTATCAACAAAAAAAAAAAAGTCTTTATACTATAACCTTCCACTTCCTTCCGCCTGCATAATACCTAGCAGCGACAAGAAAGCAGCTCCCCGTTAGCATCATGGCGCCTGAAAACCATATTAACGGAGTGAAATCTTTCAAATTGACCAATGAGCCCGAAAGGGGAAGTGCGATGAGTGATCTAAGATTTTATGATGTGTTTAATTAGCCACAGCTGGATCCAGTTGTACACATTTTTTTTTGTATCAATAAAACAATCAAATATGCATATATGGAGTGCTGGGATTTTGACTTCAACATACGATATCGCGGTCAGAACATTCAGCGTCCCAAGTCTTTGACCAATTATTGCTACGTTTTTCGTCAATTGCCTGTTGCAACGTGAGTTCCACAAACATACTGTCAGATCCCGTTCTCGAATATGTGAAGATAAGGGTGCAGATGAGAGGATGATTCTTACGCTGCACAGGCAGCATATATTGACAGAAATGCGCCACTGCTAAACCCGTACATTATCGCGAATGCAATAATTCCAGCTTGAGAGTGCAGTTGGCTCCACATCACCAGTATCAAAATGCCTGATATTGTTGAAAATATAATAAAAATAGTCAACCTGCCGAATCTACCAGAACATTAGCTTGACCAAGCGAGAAAAATAATATGGTGATATTTCACTTACCTATCACCGAGGAACCCTAATCGAACAAATTTGATCCAAGAGTTAATTAAGATATTAGCATGCGAAACTCGGTGAGCTGAACCTTAGCTTGAGCATATCGACATGGTGTGATTATATTACCAGGTAATGCCCTCCCAAAGATACTCCCACCGTTCAAAAACGCAATCATATAAAACGCCATCGATGGCGAGAACCCATTCGCCAGCGCAAAGCTCGCGAGATAATTAATCGGCCCCCAAAGCCCCAGCAGCTGAACAAAACATCCTACCCCGAAGAAACTCCACGCGGGTTCCTTAAACGCCGCAAAGTCGAACAACACGATTCTTCTCTCTTTCAACGATTTCGCGTGCGTCAGCCGGGACTTGACGAGCACACAAGCCAAACTCAGCGAAATAAAATACACCAAGCCGAACAATCTCGTCGTCCACGCGAATCCGATAACATGGAGTAGTCGACTCATCACGAGTGGGAAGAATATACCACCCGCTCCTCCACCGGTAGATGCGATTCCTATCGCCATAGCCCGACGATGATAAAACCAAGTTGAAACGCTACCGATAGATGCATAAAATGTCATCGCTGTACCCCCACCTACCAAGAAGGATTGTGCGAGGAGAAGATGCCAGTATTTGGTGGATATTGAGATTAGGACCATGCCGAAGGGTAAACATATTGTACCGCCGATAACCAGATATGTGGGACCGTATATGTCAAATATCGTCCCTGCGAGTGTTCCCTATATATATACAGTTTTTTTTTTTAAAAAAAATTTTAATCCTCGGTATATCTATTTTTGTTATGTGTAGGTGTGATGTAATCGAGTTTTAAATTTTGAGATGGTGAGACTCACTCCAGCGAAGATGAAGAAAAGATAGAACCCCATAATCCATGATAGTTGACTATCCGTGTACTGAGGCAGGAGATATGCTTTGTAGTACCTATTTCGACACAATTTAGTTATAACTTAATCATCAACCTCGGACATGTAAAGTCGCGTTTATTTATCTTCTCTTACGCTTGGAATACTCCGATTGCGTTCTATTTCAAAATTTTGATAAGTCAGTTTAATTTGTTATCAAAATTTAGGAATGTTGAAAAGTCTTACCATTAACCCAAAAGCACTGAATAAACACAACCAAGTCCCGAGCACACAAAGCCACGCTCTCCTCCCCCCATCCGGAAACCCCTTCCCAGGGTCTACCATAACCGTATCCACAACGTTACCCCCCTTCTCCTCATCCTTCCTTCTGACGATGATACAATTCGCATCATCTGCTGCAATAACGCTAGCATCGGTAGATACCAAGACGTTGATTGTAGTCGCCGGACTCCTCTCTCCGTTTGACGCCGCTAGTTGTGCGTATATATCTAGATCTTCCTCTAGTATTTCTGCGGGGAAAAGATGCTGTTCACGGGCAAGTTCTATGGATAATTTTAGTTTCTCGAGATTCTGTTGCGCTAGATCCGCGAGTGCGAGTTCCGTGGAGTGGAAGCCGCCCGGTGCTTCTCCCTCTGCTTGGATATGCGGTTCGGGAACGAGCCGGGTGTCGTCGATGGCGGTTGTGACTTCCATTGGAACTGGAGTTGGAATATCGGTACCTATATTTGATCCCGACATTTTTTTGAAGTTTTAACTTGTCGTATTTGGATAAAATGGAAAACTAAAAAAAAAAAAAAAAAAAAAAAAAATTATATAGCTTTGAATGAGATGAAAGATGGAGTATATATAAGTTATTATATAATCATACGAGCGGAGGAATTTCTCAAAAGCACCAAGAAGAAAAAGAGGCAAGTCCGGTCGACCACCACCCAGCCTTATAAGACCAAAATATATTACCAAAGATCTATAATATTCTAGATCCGATGAAATCGAGATCTTGTGGGGGGCCTTTTTTTCTTGTTTGGAAAGGACGGATAGACACACCATCAGATCGAGATAAAGATCGATTGTACAATCCCAAAATTTAAAAGATCGATATTCGATCGGTGGAGTCGAAAAAAAATGACACCAGAGAAATCTAAAGATTCCTATCTCCAGGATTGGTGTCAGAGAAATCTGTAACGACCCGAAGATTTTTGATCTAGAATCTTTTAACTCCTTCCATGGATTAATCAAGCCAACATCCAGGAGAAAACAACCGCGGTCTGTGCCAACCGGTTTGGATAATAGTTATATATATTATCCGAGTCGTAAACTCCGAAACTATCGGCCGGCCTTTAGCTTAGACCGGACCTCGAATGAGTATATATATATATCTTTATAACTGTTGGTTTTCCAAGTACAAGCGGGTATACCGGTAAGCAGTACATGTACAGAGAATATGGAACAGAATACCTAGTACCTTTCTCGGGTCAGATCAGATGGGTCCCGTCGATCTGAGAAGGGACGGTGCAGTTGCCCCTCGCGTTTTTGTTGGGTTGACTAATTTGGCCGAATTTAAAAACGTGACGATGTTGACATAGAATTTTTGAACCGGCGGATAATATCATATCCTCATCAAGATTACGGAAATAAAATAAAATCATACGGATATTAAAAAGTCTTAAGAAAGCAGCCAGCTACTTACTCAAGGTATGTTCTTCAATGAGTCTCACAGTGTATTTTCGATAGAGGTTTTTTTAACAGCCTGTGTTTCCTGTATACATGTATTTCTTTCCACGTTACAATTAATTTACACCAACGAACCTACGTACATTTCCTTCCCCCTTCCCTTTCTCTCTGATTATTCATATGCGTATGATATGCTATTAAGTAAACCGATAGAAATCGCCAGGATCTCAACAGTTACAATCCTAACCATAATAAGCCAGGATATTGAGAAAGAAATCTGCAGTTAGCCGTAGAGCACCAGCACCAGCACGAATCACAGCTGACAGGGGAAAAAATCAAAAAAAACTTCCAGAAATCATCTGACCTGTTTGTAATCCTTCTACGACGCCAAAAAAGCGTGCTGATTATATACTAGGCAGGACCCAACGCGGAGATATCAAGGGATATTTCAGAGAGAGAAAAACGTCTAGAGAGAAAATTTGAAAACATTTTTAGATCCGAAAATAAGCTACCTAGATTGTTTTTATCTCCGGGTTGGTACGTACGTTGATATGCATGTCAACAGGAGGATTTATATTAGTGTAATATAAGTACCCACGAATATTAATACCTCTCCAACGTGGTAGCCAACATCTGCATCTGAGCTTCACAAAATTTTAAAATGCAACAGTGCCATCCATCTCCCTCTAATCATACTCACTAGCACTTTTAACACCTGTCACGCACCTGTAGCTGTCACTGTCACTGTCACTGTCACTCGTGCAGTTGCTACATGTACGTGCGTATGCAGAGGGACAGACTATCTTCATGATGGAAACGTCGGCTGCCCTTTTTATAAATTGATGTGGGATTTGTTATAAGTCTTGTGTCATCGCGTCGTGCGAGGGGCTTGTGTTTTCCGAGCTTCGGGTCAGACAAAAAAAAAAAAAAAAAAAAAAAAAAAAAAAAAAAAAAAAAAAAAAAAAAAAAAGGATCACTCTAGCGCCTGCATTAAATATCCTTTGTTTTTCACTACCATTTCTCTTTTTACAGAATTAAGAAAAGATAATATAATACGTACAGCTTGAGTTCTCAGCAAAAGATGGTGATAACCACATCCCGTAAATAAGCCTAGCTAGCTAAGGAGGGCACGGAGAAATGGGGAAAGGGACGATATCCATACTCGGCTTTGACCCCAAAATATATAACAGCCTATTGGAGTTAAGAGGCTCATACGTATATCCTACGTACACACGGAATCCGGCTAGGCTAGGCTAGGGGGGCGGTCAAATATCCGATTAGAGATACGTACTACTATCATAATTAAGCCGTGTGAATACACTCCTTCATGCAAACCATCTCGGCTCCCCCCGTATTTAAATTTTACCCGGCATATGTATAAAATCCGTATTTAAATCGCCAGCCGAGTATTCGAACTAAAAATATATTAATATATAATATATAATATATTCGGTGGTTAATATTAAGTAATACATATATAATATATCCGCAAATCCAGTCGGCGAGAGCACGGGGTCGGAGATGATAACCAAATCAATTGTGTTTCCGTACAGACTCTCTCGCGCACACACAAAGTAATTTATCACGTAGCGCAGCAGGTGTTTATCACCATATGCATATCTGATCAGCGACATACATACATCAATGTCGTACGAAACACGAACGGACACGCGCATACATATGGACGCACTTATGTACGCTCAAACATACATGTGCTATGCATATTCTAATATTCTCCCTCCAAGAAAAACACCCCGAAACTAGAAAAACACACATCGAAAGCTAGCTATCTGCGTGACTGTGAGAGTTGATTCGTCACAGCTCGTACAATTGTGCGTGCGTTTCGGGTTACACAATATCTATAGTGCGTTACCGCAACATGCAACATACGCATATATGTATATGCTTAGTTTTATAGAACAAATTTTCGATAAAAACTAGCTAGCTTGACATATAGAACAGAGTTTTATTTTCGATAGAATTAAGCCCGGCTTTCCCCGGAAGCGTTCCCCCAAGCTATGCTTAAATTTCCCTTCACGTGAGATCTTTCTATAACCAGGACTCCACATCTCATACGACGGCTTTCGCTGAGCTTCTTGACCACAAGACTATACGACGGGTTGGTTTATACAATGAACGAATCAAGGCTTTAGAATTGTTTATATTTTTTTGCCCGCAACTACTCAAGTAGTAAGCTCTTCTAACAATCTAATCAGCTACCTACTCAGCTATGCTCACAAACGATAATAATACCGCCCCTGTAGCTGTACGCTATATATTCCCTCCCGACTGAACAAAAAAGAAAAAGAAAAGAAAAGAAAAAGCAACATGAAGTGAATCACATTGCCGCAAGAGGAATATACACGCTATAGGTATATGCAACACCATATAATACACTCGTTTAAAAAACAAAACGCCTTTACCCACACACAAAAAACTTTTTTTACTTTTTTGACCCCCCTTCCTCCTACCTCCTACGACATTGTTATCTTTTTTAGTTTTTTTATTTTACATATTCACAAACCCCACACCCCTACCCCCTGTAGCATTCGTCCACAACTCCCTCGCCTCCCTAAAAGTCGTAAACCCCATATAAATATTCTGCATCTCAAAATACAACTCCCCAGAACTGACCACCTCCCGCGTCAACAAATTCGTGATAAACATGCACAACAACTTGACTTTTCTCGCCACATCCGGCCCTTTTGCCCTCCTCGTAGTCGTAGTGAGGGGTATCCCATCATCGTCGTGATTACCGTAGGGTGCTTCTAGCTGTAAGATGCAATTCGAGATGAAGACGTGAAGGAGGTGAGTTCGTTCCGATACCGTCATTATCGGTACCGTCTTGCTCATATCGACGGGCCCAGTGGTGGTGTTGAAGAGAATAGAAGAGGTAGAGGTCGGTTCGTCCGTTGCGGGTCGGATGACGAGGTGGTTGATCAAGTCCAGGGAGCGGAGTTCGAGGTTTAACTTTGGCAGGACGGCGTTTAGCAATGTTTGTCGCTTCGTGTCCCTGTTTGCGGTCGTGTTTGTATTGTTGGTGCTACTACTACTGCTACTGCTCTTCTTCAAGATTTCCACGGTGAGAGACTGGAGGATGTCGAAATTCAAATCCAACATTCGTCTGTACGCCTCCGGGTCTGACGCGTGGTATATCCTCCCGGCTTGGACGATATTACCCAACAGCATACTCTTCTCTTTGGAGTTCAGGTGGCGGACATGGGCGTTCGACAGCGCATCCTCTACGATATCATTCGATACGGTGCCACCGTTGTTGTAGTTGTTGCTGTTGCTGCTGTCGTATGGTGATTGTGATTGTGGTGGTGGTGGGTACTGTGGTGGGGTTGCAGTTTCCTCTGTGAATGCTGAAGAAGATGCGTTGGCTTGGTCCTTTCGGGTAATAATAATACTACTAGTACCACTACTAACGGGGTAACTCTGATGAGGATGAGGGTGAGGGAAGCTCTGGGCAAATACCGGTTGTTTTGTCTGGCCGACGGGGACCGGCGAGGGTGTGCCGCCTGCGGTCTTTCTACCGCCGCCGCTGCCGTTCGAATGGTAGCCGTTCGTGCTCTTTTGCGGCTGTTGGTGCTCGCGGTGGGTCGTTGCTGTGTTCCATGCTTGGATCGGGAGGCCTTCTTCCTCTGCAAAGGTTCTGAGGTCGGCGGATTCACCGAGCCTCATTTGTTCAAAGGTGCCGTAGAAGTCTTTAGCTGAGAGGTCGGCAAGCTATACAAAAAACGAAAGAAAAGCATATTAGTGTATGAAGGAATATTTTTTAATTCACCATTGAGAGAATTGTAAAATATCAATTCGAATATGCTCTTCAACCGAATGATATGATTTTTTTGCCACCAATTCCTTAGAATTCTAGGATTGTGAAATTCCAATATAACATCTTCTCAGAGCAATATCGAACCGAAATCGATCACAAAGAGAAATTTTTGAATTTGAATTTTTTGGTGGAGATAAAAAAAAATGCAAAAGTGAATAGTAATAATAATTTACCTTACTTCCCTCCCCGCCCAATATCGCCAACAACATCTTCAACCTCGCCCTCCTCAGCCTTTCACCAGCGGTATCCCTCTCCCCAGGTCCCAAATTACCCATCCGAGCCTTCTCGGCCTCGCACGTCTCCACGAAATGACTGCGAAACGGGTTCAACAGCACGTCGTACTCTCTGTAGAGCCAATATAGCGTGAATGTAGCGTTGAGCCTGAACCCGATATTCTTCTCCATGGGCCGCCATTCGCTGGTTGCGGGAGTGGAATTGGGGCTCGCGGTGGCGATGAGGGTCATGAGGATCTCGCAGGCTCGGGTGAAGTGTTGCTCGGGGTTTGGGATGGCATCGAGGAATTTGGCGGCCGTGGAGGCGAACGGGGAGGTGACTGTTTCCAGCAGACGGCGGAATTCGTCCGGGAGCTGGGAGTAGGATGCCATCGTGGGGGTTGATGCGAACGAGCGAGCGAGCGAGCAGGCGGGGGCGACGGACGGACGATGATGACGGCGCAGGTATATCGATGGTGTTTTATGCGATCGTTCAATGATACCGGGTTGGAATTCTAGAGGTTTGCTCTGCTATATTCTATCTCGACTTGATTCAACTTTGATCTCGTGAGGTCTTTCGTTGCGGTGTTTTTCAAAAAAATAAAAAATTAAAAAATTAAATTTAAAATATTTAATAAAAATTAAAGAAAAATTTAAATTTTTGTGCTGTGGGAAACGACCAGGATTAAAATTTTCAACCGACCGTTCGTTCCTTCGTCGAAAGCAGACAAGCCCGACCCGGGAAGAAATTTAAAGCATTTCAAGTAGAAAACAAAAAAAGGTGTAAAAATGGCTCGCTCGAGAATCAGAAACTTCGAAAATTGCCAAAGCCGTTATGTTGTGTATAAACAAGGCAGGCGGGAACGGATAGAAAGCATAAGAACGTCTCAATATTAGGCCACTCTAAGAAACTACGATGCGAATGGCAAGAACGACGAACGCTTCGTCGCACCCGATCCAGCTGGTTTCATATGCAAAAAGGCGCGCACGACTCACAGACATATAGCATATGGTATATATATTACTGTTATTATCTTATTTCATGTATGATCCGGCGACAATTTAATAGATCTAGAAGTGAGGTTTTAAAAAAGAAGCTTTAAGCTTTGCAGGTCTAGACGTCTCGTTAATATCGGTCGATATTATTCACTGGTCTTCTTGGCATGTATGTAAAACTCGGTCACCTTTTCATAGACTGCTCAATATTCTTGGGTGATATAATTAATCATCACGAGATGTTGTTAAATGCTCGTCGGGTCGGCCGTTATTATATTTTTTCGTCTCGAACAAGCTGTGAATTGGAAAGCGACGGCGGTTGGTCGGCAGACGGACAGGCAGGCAGGCAGGCAGGCAGGCGAAAGAGAGATGGCCCAAAAAATTCGGCCGGGGTCCGGTCGCATCTTTACGTCATTTTTCTCACCTCCCAATTTTCCCACTTTTCAACCTCCGCCTTTTTAAATTCCCCCGACCAGCTCCGATCGATCGATGATTGCGCGTAATAAAAAAGAAACATGGTAGAAATCACAAATTTTCGATTTGCAAAAGAGAGATCATCATAAAGGTGGAAGGAAACAAGAAAGACTACGCTTTCTCTTTCTTTGAATTCATTAATTAATGTGATCATTCCAATAAAAAAAAAAAGAAATGGTAAGGAAAATGGAAAGGAAAGCTGTCATAAAACCATCACAAGGACGACAACATGGGGTAGTCAACAGGGTGTGAAAAACGACGACAGGGAACAAAGGAAACAAAAAATATATAATAGCATTATCCTGGCTCTTGGGAAGAAAGAGTTTTAAAACGCCGCGAAGAACAAAAAAAGAGTAAACGGATCAAAAAGCTGTTTTTAAAAAATGTTATCTCGTAACGAACGTCGGATGGTGCTGCCTGTCTGCTTGGTTGGTTGGCCACGCCCGGTTGTCTGTACTCCCGGGGTTGGGAAGAGAGAGAGAGAGAAAGAACAATAGCGTGACTAGCGTGGAGAGTGTGAATGCATTGTGCAGTGCGCTCGTTCGTTCATTCGTCTCTTGTTCGTTCGTTCGGTCCTCCGCAGGTAGATGCATAAGCTTGGCTGCACGTTAATTACAGCACCTTGTGTCTTTTTTTCGCTTGGCACCAGCCATGCTTTTGTCGAAAAGGCTTTTCCGCTCGGAACCGATAGGATGGTGGATTCTCAGTCTATTTTGATCATATGATTGTAGTCCGGCGGGATTCGGAATAAAAAAAAAAAAAAAAGAGAGAGAAAATGAATAGGAATTATGAATAGGAAGTAAGAGAAAAAGGAAAAGACCAAGAGAAACTAGATGGACAGGGCTTGCCAGCCAAGTGTATTCATCTGTCTCAGTGTAGATAGAAAGAAGAAGGGAACACCGGACTGCGATTTCTCTCCACCTAGGCCGTCTAATACTTGAGAATGATGTACAAGGCGTGGATGATACTATTCAACGTTTTCCTCACGTTAGTGGAAGGCCCTTGTTATTCGTCTTGGTCGAGACGTAGGTAGGTAGGAAGGGAACTCACCCAGGCAGGTATCCGAGAATTGTCAACAGAACGTTGATCCAGAAATCAGCTGTGCATCCTCTCTCAAGGAAGACACCGAGAGGTGGGAGGATGATAGCGAAGCTACGAGTGACCGTTAGTAGGGGTTATAACTTGAAAGAATCGGAGGACCCGGTGCCATCCGACTCGACTTTACTTTTACTCGACTCGACTCGACTTACATAATCTTGCAAATGTCTGAAGCGGTGAAAGGCATGTTGGCTGAGGTTTATGTATTCGCTTGGAGAAGCTCTTCTGGGATGGTAGATGCTTTTATCGGTGATTTGGAGTATTGGGTTACTTTTTGTATGTTGCAGATGCGATTGCGATTTGCGATTGATGAAGTAAAGAAGTAGAGTGAGAAAGTTAAGTCTTCTAGATGGGGGGGTCGTGAGGTCATTTATATACAGTCTCTCTTTCCTCTCACACAAAAAGTCACAAATAATAATAACCCAGTTTCTTTGATCACATCACACTGACACCAGTTCCTCCGCACTACGTATTCGAAGGAAGCAAAAGAAATAAAAAAAATTCCTGCGCCAACCGAATTCAGAATAAAACCTGCAGGATGCTTTGATTTCAAAGATGAACATCAAAAGAAGAAAATAAGCTGGCGGAGAAGGGATACCTTGCCAGAAGTAGCGCCCGCCACGAACGACCCACCAGTGTACTCTGGTTTTGTCAAAAGGACGCTACGTAGCGTATTTCTCAGCGCCGGCAAGGCTCACTGTCGCAAAGAGAAGGGAATATCATGGTGCTAGCTAGCCACCTGAAAATTATGAATTACTTACCTAACAACGTTTTCATCATACTTTTTTTTTTCTGTTTTCTGTTTTTGAAGGGAAAGCAAAAAAAAAGAAGGTTCCCACTTCTGCTGGAGTGTCGTCATGGGACCCTTCGACGTAAGCCACCCATCAGACGTTAGCTCTTCTTTCTCTCTCTCTCTTTCATCTGCATCTTAAAAACGGTAGTTTGCCCTGGCTCGAGTACCAAACCGTGCATGCAGGAAGGAGAAAAAACCCCACGGACGGTGACGGAGGCAACTGGATTGGTCGCAAAAATCTTTTTTTAAGATTTTTAATTAAATCTCCCTTCAAATTCCTCCCCAATCAATCTCGTCAATCCTCATGCGCGAATGATATATCTTTCTCTCTTTGCGTTCATCCAAAATATATTAAAATATTTTGTTTGCTGCCCAATCAGGGTTGACGTCATTGGCGCTTCATTGGCGCATGGGTCTGATTAGTCTTAGCCACACCAAAACCATCACAGAACCCCGATCAATCGAAATTTGTATGTACTCAAGTACATACTTCGTACATATCTGCCAGGGGGGCCAAGAGACGACATGGAAAGATTATTACTGGATACTTGCCGCAAAGTACCTGCCGGATTCTCGGTCGTTTCTACTATTTTTGAAAATGCCAAGTTTTATCGATACCGTCAAAAAATCAATTCGATTGCGAAGGCCCAGTAACGTTCGAACGTTCTCTCTTCGCCAACCGCCCGGGAGCTCCAGCAATCACAAAAACCAAGCCGGAAATCTCGGGAACTTGCCTCTTTCGCTCGCCAAGTTGATTCTGACAAGACGGGAAGAAAAAAAAAAATACCTTCAAAAATCCAAGAAGTATAATTGGAATGGTTGAAGGAATGAAATGGCCTGATTATTCTACGTCGCATGCATCAAATCAAGGGTTCTTTTCCCGCCGGCAGCCGAAAAAGCCATTCTCGATCTTTCGAAACCGGTTGGTCATGCATGGCCGGGGCGAGGTCTCATTTTCTTTGAAGTCTTTCTTTTCGACTGTTACATTGCCTGTGTCTCTTTTCATCATCATCATCATCGGCAGATCGTCATGTCTTTGACGAAATCAGATCGCCGCAGATGTGGCGGTAGCAGAGATGTGGCAGTGCACGTCTGTCCCAAAAACGCAACTGTGGCTAATGCACCCAACTTCAACAACAGGGTCCCAAAAAAGGCAACAGCTCACAACGCAACAGATGACGAATGACGACAACAGACTTTTAATTAATTGCCTGGCGGAATTGCGGAAAGCCCCAGGTAACATATGAGACATAAGCACTCCAAATCTAATCTGAATTATATATTCTCCGTACAGATGCTAATACTATCTATGTTCATGTGAAAGTTGTTCCTAAAGTTGGGAGTCTAGAACCCATCAGATTCTTGACTCTTAAAGTACTTTGGAGTTCAATGCTTCCTTAACTACTACTAATAAATGCCCGCTCAAACGATAGATATATCCCCAATATATGCAATGAAATCAAACAGCGATATGCAAATATCAAACAACATAGAGTGCGTTATGCTAGGCCCTTAGCTTTAGCAATAATGAATAAAAGAGTCATTCCGGTCGTAAATACATAAAAAAGTCGAATCAACTAACATCAGTCCAAGCACTAGCATCATCATAACCACCATCATCATCCTTCAACCCCTTCTCCCCAAACCTCCTCTCATACTCCCTCCCCACCATCTCCCAAGCATAATCCGAAAACACCAACCTCTCATACCTCCCCTCCACGAACCCCCTCCTCAAACTCCTCCCCTTCCCCTCAACAGCCACCAACCTCCTCACAACCTCCACCACATCCTCCACATCCACCTCCCCCTCCTCTTCCATACTCAAATACCACAACCCCCTCTTCAACTCATACAAAAAATCCACCGCATAAAATGTCATCCCATCCCCGCTAAACACCACAACCTTCTGCTCCAAACTCCACGCGACAACCTCATCCACCTCGCTCTTCCCCATCCCGAACCCCCTCCTCATCTCCACCTCCCCACAATTACTAACCCAATCCTCCCTCTCGATCCCATACTTTCTCGCACTCTTCACCACAGCGGCGATTAGTGTTTCCTTCTGTTTAGTAGTCAGCGGGGAGGTTTGGATGATGGATACACCCCGCGTAGAAGACTTGCAGCGGAAGAAAAGCGAGAAGAGAACGTCGCCGGTGACGATGAAGGTGTGGTGTTCTTTTGTCTTGCGGAGGAGACGGTGGGAGACGTGGGTTAATGCTGTGGTTAGCGTTGGGGTGTCTATTCTACCTGTCGAGGTAACTCCTCCTCCTTCGTCTTCTCCTCTGTAAGTATCGGTAGTAGTGGTAGTGGTAGTGTTAGGATTATATGTTTCAGGTATGCGAGAACTACGTCTAGAGCTCGATACTCGGTGGAAGATCGGTGGGGTTGGTGAGTAAGGGTACTGTGCGGAGGAAGATCCAGAGTTGAATGAAGAAGACATCTGGCTGGTTTCGTTTCCTCGTGGATCGGTTTGGGTTTGTGGTGCTAGTGTTTGGTCCTGGGTTTGTTCTTCCCTTTGATGTCTGTTCTTCCGTCGTAGTAGGTGTCCTAGTTCTCGGGATTGAGAGGGGCCCATGCGTTTGTTTTTTTCTTAGTCGGATAGAATTATATATATATATATATATATATATTTGTGTGTGTGTGTGTGTGTTTAAGAAATGTTATCCCTTAAATGTCGAGTATTCCGAGAGGTTTGTTAGGGGATAAGAAACTGGATTGATTATTGTCTCGTAAACCAGACGTTTGTAGTTGCTGTAGCGGCTCCGGGGGAACCATGAGAAAAAACCAAACAAACGTTGATATTTCAAAAATAAAAGATGAATGGTGATGTTTGTTGTATTATTAAAATTGTAGGGGTATAGACATCCTCATTTTAAATTTAGTGTATGGATCCGAGAGTAAAACTTCGAGGTAACTTTGAGACTGTCTTCGAGGATGCAGTTAAGAGTTGATAACAAAACTTGTAGATATATCGATACGAAGAAGGATATATATAAATGAATCCTAGCAGGGTAGAAACGGTTGAGAGTATATAGAATAATGTCAGTGTGTTCGTGTACGTAGGCTTATATACTACCTCATACCGCCGGGTCGATGTCGATATTAATATATCAAGAACTCGAACTGTATCAAAATACAACAAAAATACTCAAAACTTGAAAAACTCAACAGAACAGGATTCCCATGGCCCGGGAGTATCGCAATATATATCACCGGAAGAACCGGTCCGACATCATGTACACTCAAGTGTATGCATGGCCATATAGGAAAATGTGATATCTCAGAGCATGCCACCAAACGGTGCAACAAAGTCCCCGGTTCCAGTAAAATCGACTAAAACTCCAGTGTGGAAACAAAAGAGATGATTCCATCAACATGCCAAGGTATGTACGCCCGTGCCACTCTCAAAGTACATAATTAATTGCAAATCCCATCAAATTATATAATTATGAGCCTCAACTCCTTTTCTACAACGGTGGATCCTTGTCCGTAGACGGTTAACGTTTGGTGGTCTCGCGGCCGGTCAGATCTGTAGCAGAAATAACAGTACATCCCGCACATGCACACCATATACACCAAGCAAAGGAAAAAGAGCAAAGCGCAAATAATTTCAGACGAAAGATACAAGAGGTACAAGGGTACATTGATTTGAATTTACAAAATACAAGATGACAAAAAAGTAAAAAAAAAAAAAAAAAAAAAAAAAAAAAAAAAAACAAAGCGCGGATGAGCATGATCGATCATGGCGGACGAAATTAGTGGATCTCACTACACTCAAGTTAACTTCCCGTCGAGACCCACAGTACTTCCCTCCACACAAGCTAGCTACTCCACCAGACGTTCGAAAAACGAGGCCCGCAAGAGCGGAGACATCTAAGTAGGCTAAGCCTACAGATTAACTCTAAAGTTGGACGGCTTCGATGTCTCTCGTCTAACTAGCTGTACGAGGCAGACAGAAAGAAATCCTCTCAGATAATTTTTCGAGGCGGGAAAACACACACGCGCGCGCGGAATTCCAGATATTGTACAATGCAACGACCCATGCATGTACCTCCTAGCGTATACATAATGATACGATGATCAAAGAAATGAATGCAATGAGGGGAACTTAGACCTAAACTGGCAATGCCAAGTGAGGTGATCGTTCGTTCGAGCATGCATGCTACATGTATGTATCTTGTATTCTTCACCGAATATTCTCAGAGAAAGAAGCGAGAAAAGAGGCGTTCGAGAAATATACAAGCTGGAATCGAAACCCACTCAGGAGCTCACTGGCTCTTTCAGGTACTCGGATATGCAAGCCCGGTTGTGTGAAATAAAAAAAGAAAGAAGGAAAGAAAGAAAGAAATACCCCTAAATGCGCTAGGATAGTGGATATGCAACTTGGAGGCTCGAGACTTCCTCTCTCGAATGCGAACTCAAAAACAAGCTTAGCGAAACGAGACCCAAGCCAAGCTTAATTAGCCCCATATTGCATTATATTGTATAGATATAAATATAGCGCCTATTCTGAACGAAGCACGGGATCTGATATCTGCAGGCTTGAAAAAAAGTAGCACACCACCTCAACTTAGCGGCTTGAAGGATCCTGGTACCTGGGAAAGTACCTGGGGAATGTGGCACAAGAAATAGTTGAGGAAGGGGAGTGGTTGTAAGTGCTTCAATAGCCTGTAGCCCAAAAGGTAAGGAAGCCAGAAGAGAACAAAAGAATTGGACCCCTGCCCGGCTGCGTGCTCGCAGCAATAAAAAATGTTGAATCCGCATAGACATCTAGACGTCCGTCCCGTTGATGATTCCATTTTAATATTTGAGTGGCTTCTTTGGTATATATCGATGCATATAAATGGAATAAGACGAAAGGCATTGACGTTGTAAATTGAAATACCCAAAGATAATCCTCAAGGCACATTAGAATTCGATTCAAGGACAAAGAAATACACTTTCAAGGAAGGCTCGGTTGCCACTAAAGATGGTAAAAGCAAGGCAGAATCAACGATTGAGTATGTAAGTCAAAGGTCTCCAACTCGGCTTGCTTGATTCTAAAACAAAACCTGCATACCGCTGTACGCCTTGTAGAGGCTTGGATATCCATCTGAGAGCTCGGCCGAATATGTAGAAACAAGAAATACCAAAAACCCATAAACAAAACAAATTCCCCTGAGTTCCAAGGGGGGAAAGGATCTTAGGAGACAGTAAACAACTGAGAGCTTTTCGCTCGCATCGCCATAGTACTTACATCTCATCTCAATGAAAGCAACGTACATTTCATAATCCGAGAACGCGAGTCATTCACACTTCCTCCACTTTGCAACCCGCTCAGGGTTTCTTCTCAAAGAACGTTCGATGGGCGCNGGGGGGGGGGGGGGGGGGGGGGAATCCGCAATCTGAAACAGAAACTTATAATGTCCGCGCTAAAAATTCATAAAAGCCCTGTGTTTTTTCTGCATCGATGCTGTAGTTCTATTCTCGTGCATGAAATGAAACAACAATATCAAATTCCTTTTCCTAAACCCACCGTTGCAAAAGGTGGCGGGGTAGACGGTGTACGTTCTGAGGTTCGATGCGAGGTAATATATTGGGCAAGAACACTAGCACTGGAATAAACAAAGTTAGCACGACGGAGGCTTTAATAATCAATACCGGATTGGCGCAGGTGAACGACTTCAAGATCGACACGACGCTAATCACTATTCCATGTCTATAGACCCACAATATCCAGCTGACGGGAACTAAAATTCCTAGCTATCCCATTTGTCTTTTCAGGAGAATAGGCTAGCGACATTTTGCCTTTGCAACTTTGAATGGAAAAATTCGAAAAAAAGGAAGAGGGTGTGTTGCCACCCGTTGGAAAATCAAGCCAAAGGGAATCCAACAACCAGCCTCTTGGGAAGTTACCCGGGTACAAATCAAAATGTCTTGAATGTCGTTACTTTCACCCAACCGGAAGGAAGATAAATTGGCAACTAGCAAGTGCCATCGCGCCGGACTTCCCAGTTTGTGTGTGTGGTTGATCACGTTGGTAGTGAGTGGAGTGTAATATATGGAGTGCTGGGTCAGGTACCATATAATACTATGCCGCTATATCCAAAAATAACACATCTCTCTGTCTATGTGAATATTGAAGAACTAAAAAAACAAGTAGCCTCGAGAACTAGGCGCAAAAATAAGAGCGAAAAGACGGCACAGAACGTGCATGCAAGGAGGACTTTCAAAGAACCCAAGATCTTAAGATGCTAAATTCCGTTTCGAAGCTATCAGTTTTCGACGATAGATGTATAGCATCTTTAATGACTGCGGTTGTCTCTCGAGCTCTTCAATAGGTTTCTATCTAAGAAAACAAAAAAATCATCTCCACCTATTCGAACCAATCAATGGGCACTATTTTTTTCGTATTTTTTTAGGGTGCTGAGGAGTCCAGCTGCATGTACGTACGTCCGGCCGCATCAAATCTTTTCGCATTCTTCGGGCTTCAATAGACGTCAACAATTACCCTCGAACTATAAGCTCGGCCCAAGACATTTGAGACGAAAAACCAGACATTGGAAGGGATTGGTAAAGACATAACCCACGTATGCTAGCTCATCTGTCAGTTCAGCACGGAAAGGCTTGAGTCTATGCACGATGGGCGCCAAAAAATCATTCTAATTCTCGTTGACAATAAAAGATGTTGCATTTGAGGTGCGTGCGTGGGGACCCCCTAGCTTAAGCGCCGTCGAAAGTGCCGGCCCCCCCTGCAAGTGCAGTTAGCCTAGACCTTGTTCTACGCACCTTGTGCATGCAGGTGGGCGGTTGCGACTTGGTGACAACACGACGGATTCAAGGCCAGTTGATATTGATTACGTTAGAGTTTCTCTAGCTGAGACCGAAAGTAAGCCTCGATTTCGCCGAAAGTAAGAACGTGTAATCGTTTCTTCTATTTTACGATTTCCATCCGATGTTTACACGTATAGATGTGTATAAGAGTTTCCGAGGGATGTTGCAGAGTTTTGTAAATCTGTGATCAATCAGGACGTCGACGGCCGAGTTTTGATGGCACTATATGTTCGGCGAACACGGAAAACGTCTACAATAAATCAAAGTACAATATGAGATGATACAGTCTGGTGCACTATAGTACTAATCAATTCAATTCCAACAAAAGGTCACTTAAGATCACAACCGAAACCAGTTCTTCTCAAGTCTCGTTCCAGATTCCAGCTCACAGATGTGTTTGCACGCGCAGGTGCCGAGAACGTGACACTCGACAACACATTTTGAAGCACCCCTAGACGATGTACATCAATGTGTCGACATTCATTTAATAATAATGCTTTTGGGAAAGGTTATGCAAATTGAAAATTAACAAATTAGCTTATAAATGGGGGACCCACGGGATGGAGGGTTGTACTCGTTGGTATGGTGGTAGTACGTAGTGGGTGGTATTTGAGCGGGCGCGGGGTCGAGGGTTGCAATTTGCAAATTTGTAGGTAGAGGAGCCGATGTTTTCTCAAACACGATACTCGAGCTGGCTTTTAAGCTTTTAAATTTTAATGTCTTTGCTTCAAAGTTGAGAGCGACTCCGACAGTGACATACTTAGGTACTTATCCCAGGTATTTAAAGTGACATCCTGCTCACTAAATAGTCAGCGTATCTGTGAACCATTTGGTATCAATTTTTTTAGGGTGGCTAGTGGAGCTAGGTGATTCTATCGAGCCTGAGTACTTAAGTATCTAAACGCAGCTTGCAGCAGAAATAATGGAAACGTTCCTTTCAGATTGTTTAGAGAATCTTACTATACGAGCTACAGAGTCTTAAGCAAGCTATATAGTATTAGCGTTTGAGTCGGAGCATAGATGCATAATATTTTATGAGCTATCCAAAAATCATCACTTGACACATCTGATATTCACGTTGAACTTTCCGAATTTAACCACAGGTTTATTGAGCGCTTTTCCTAAAATTTTTATTGCTATATAAGAATTCGAAGCATCTGGCGTGTCATTCAGTCTCATATTCGGAAGACTCAACCAATTCCTGTTTGTGGCGCATTTCCCGTTCCCTTTGTTCATTTTCCAGAATTGCTTGCCTATCCATCAACCTCCAACAACCTGCCGTTTCCTCTTCAGTATCTCTCTCCACCCACCACGATCCGTCCTTCAAAGGCACCAACTCAATTTGCACATCACTCCACTTGCTTTCCAACAACCCCGCGTCCCACCTTACCTTGAGAATATCTTGTCTGATAGCTTCCATAACTCGCCTGGTATCGTACCCGTAATAATCTTCACGCTGTGAAACATCCTCCCTTTGCAGAAACCCACCCATGTTATACTTGAAATACCTGAGCGAAGGGATCCCCAATGCGAATTCTATCGCCTCTTTAGCTTTCGATACACTTATCGCACCCATTTGCAAGTACTCGAGGTTATGACAAGTTTTCAGGGCTTCTTTGGCGGTATCGGTAAAACCCCATGGATTTCGCTTGTTCAGTTCCCGTGCGAAGTCTTCCGTAGGTTCTTTGTATAATTGAGGTTTACAATGACCCTCTGGCGCTCGGATACATAGGGTTCTAGTCAAAGTTCGTTATAGATAATTAGATGTTTAGGATTTTTCTGTGTTAAGAGGTTATAATGGAGCAACCAACTTTAAAGCTGAGCTATGTTTAGGTATCGCCTGTTCCCATAGCGTAGTCATGAAACTCTTGACAACTTTATGCTCCGCTAGACAAGTCTTTTTGGTTGCCCTGTCGTCGTAGACCCCGGAGCAAGGGAATTGCTGGATCGTGATATCAAGTTTTTCAAGCGGATAATCGCAAGAGATGAGGTAGTTTAATAATGATTCTGACTGACTACCCACCGTCAATCGGCGTAAGGGAACAGAATGACGACGTAGAGAATCCCAAATCGTGTTTTTCAAAGCGGTTCGACTCTCCGGTTCGAATTCCCTAGGGCCGTGTGGAGTTCTTTTCGGAGGGCTTTTATCGTAAGTGACACTGGTTGGCTCTGTTTTATCAACGATCAAGGTGTGAAGTTTTGAAAGATGTTTTGGTACCACATCATCCAGAAACTCGGTATACTCGGTGGTCATCAATTTGAGGGTATGCAGGTTAAATGGCATCTCTTGAGCGGATAGAAAGTCACAAATGGTGACGCATTTATCATCAGACCACATGCCACTAGTATATTCCAGATTCTTCAAGTTTGGAAGCCTTTTGAAATTCTCTGCAAGTCATGCATGTTAGATCTCAAGGCTCATTATATATATCAAATTCGGACAATCAAGTCAGTGCGCGTACCTAGGGAGGTTTTGCCAGAGATGCAGTCGTGGCGCATATATAATTCTAGGTGAGTGACAAGGGAAACTACAACCGTGATATCGGGAGGGTCCCAATGTCTAGCTTCTCTCTTCCTATCCTCGTCATCTGAATCTCCAATCGACATCGGCCGGGGCACGTGAGTCTCTTGTTCCAATTTACCGATTATTTCGTCGTACTCGATCCGCCATCTTGTATATAAAAAAAATTAACCAGTCAGAACTACAAGTAAAAATCGAGCGTAAATACGGGGGGAAAGAGATACAAACCTGAGGACGCTCAAGTCTTTAAAACTTGTCAGAAACTCTCGAAAGGTCGCTATACTCCACGCCGTACACTTTTTTATACGTCTATCTCCATACTTGTGATCATCGTACCGACGGAGACCAATCTTTCTATAGTAATCTATATAAAGTTCTCGCACGTTCTCGAAGAGAAACTTCATATTACCAAACCTATCCATCCCGGCCATACGGCGAACCCTTTCACCTTTCTTACCATCTTGCAATCGATCGGAGATCCGGTCACGGGGACGTATCAACCTCAGTGGTTTCTGTTCGTCTTTAAAGAAAGCCAGTGCAATATTGTATTTGTAGAATAGGATTCTAGAAGCTACAGCGCAAGTAGCGTGGCATGTGAGACGCAAGTTCTTCAAGCTATCTGTATCACACTAACGAGCCACGTACAGCAATTAATACTCGCATTTTTACAGAAACGCACTGCATGCATGCATTTTAGATAAACGAACCTGGGTCATGATATTGTAAAGTAATTCGGGTGTTAACTCGAGAAGGGGAAACGGCTTCGAGACGTTTACCACGGCTGGATTCGCCGATTCGTGCCATTTGTAGGTACAGCTTGTGCCGCCCAGGATCACTGGGTAGAATAGCTCACGGCTTGTCTTCTTGATATTGGGGTCTCTGGACATCATCTTGCAATGCAGGAAATTTCGAAATGGAGCTTGACGTAGGCTTTTAGTCTCGATCTCGCGGTATACAGTGTGAGCTGTGTTTCTTTTATTGAAATATTTAAAGAAGGTCACAGAATCCGGGTTTTGAACGTTTCCCGATATTCGTCGGAGACTATGCGCCTCGACGGGCTGCCTTTTTTGTTCGCAGGTTACATCTATATTATCTTTCCGGGATTGGTTGTCAGAGCCGATAACTAGACCCACACACAAATGTGTTCAGCCCGTTGTGGGATATTGTACTAGACCGCATGCAAGCCTCGAGAAGCGTCTGCGGATGCTATAGAGCACCATTTACCCCGGTCATTTTATCGCAATGCTACAATATCATTTACACAAAACATATGAATATTTATCAGGCCCGCAACAGCAGACCGACTTCATTCCATTACTTCCACCTGGATCCCTCTAGTTCCAATTTACGAAAATCTAGAACCGAGTACCATGCATAAATATGTACAACCACCCCCCATAAAGTTAACATAACAAGAAAATAATTCGTAAAAATGAGTAAAAAAAAAAGTCTATATACTTATAAAACCCAGCATATAAGACCTCATAATTTACTCATCATCATCCTCATCAGCATCGTTAACCACGTTATAGAACCGTAGCTCGTAGACTCCCTTGCTGGTAGAAACAACACGGAGCCAATCCCTCAACTGATTCTTCTTCAAGAATTTCTTGGTACTGCAAAAAAAAAAAAAAAAAAAAAAAGCGTTAGTTTTAGTTTTCCACATCTATATAAGTAAAAAAGTTGGATGATTAGTGGATTAGATAAGAAGAAACGTACAGGTACTTCAAATATCGTCCCGAGAACTCTTGGTGTGCGACAACGACAACCTTGCCTTCACCCTCGGTCGAGATCTGAACGACATCTCCCAAGTTTCCAACACGGCCGTCAACCTTGATCTTATCGTGGAGGAACTTTTCGAACGCCGAAACGTCAAAGATCTTGTCGGAGGCGGGTTGCGTGGCGTTGATGATGAACTATATATTATTGTTACACCCATAATTAGCACCACACGCAAAGAGAACAAAAAAAAACATATGCTAGAATATCAATATTGTGTGGGTTGATGGTTTTATGATAATTACCTTCTTGGACACCTTGGCCTGCTTGCCCTTTGCGCTCTTCTATATATATCCCAAATAAAAACATCTTAGCCTACTGAAATATGCTTTTGAAATGGATTTATACACCCCGTTCAATTCAATTCTCATCCCTCCCGCTCTCACTGTATACGAGAGAGAGAGAGAGATGGAGAGAGATGAAAGGTATATAAAAGGAAAAGATTTCAAGCGTCCAGCAAAGCGGTTCGATGTCTAATTTCATCTCAATCTTATTTTTCAACTCAATTTCCTTCGAATTCCCGCTGTTTGCTGCCCCGTTTGTCGTCTATCCTGGATTGTTTGGGTGCTGCTGGTATTATACATACGGTTGTTGGAGCCATTGCTGATATATTAAATGGAGAAGAAGGAAGTCGTGAAAAGGAAGAGGTTGGTGATAGTGGACGCAAAGAGGTGGATATCCTGCGTTAGATGTGGAGGATTTTCTTGCTTTTTGGTGGGATGTAGTAGATTTGAAGATTGTAATTTTTTCGAGATGTGGTTCTTTTTTTTTTCGTTGGTTTTTCGGTGAACGATGGGAGGACACTAGTCCTCGTTTGGAAACCACAGTCAATGGCAAACATATCCGGGACAACGCGACAACACGGTTCGATTCCTCTGGAATGTGTCTCGTCTCGAGGTCAGAGGGTGTCCGCATCGAGTATCCGGATTCAAGGCTAGCCGGCTTTCAGTCGGTGTCGCTGTGCTTGAAGGTGTGGACTCGAAGCTGATACGATGTAAGCGTGAGCTTAAGCTTTAGAATGTGAATCTCGGCACCGGAATTCCTTTTACCTGAGTTACAATCGAAACACTGCAATTGAAGCCCGCGATCGACTGGGAATTTAAATATGTCTGAACAGCACTAAGTTGCTTCAGCTTCTGCTCTGCCTCAACAAAGCTAAGGAGCGTAGATCGATATCTCATGACGAGATCTACTGATATGGCTGGAACAAGACGAAATGGTGTTAACATCGTGGTTATTGTGTTTTATTATATAACTTTTCGCCCTCCGAGCTAGCTAGTCATCATCAAACGAAGGTCTGATCTACATCCAAGAAAAAGGATACAAGAATTGCTCCAATCAACGGCAGCTTATATCAACTGAGTGAACGCCCTCTTCAAAGGTGATCTGATGGTAGCACCCTGCCAAAAGTCAATGGTAGCCTTAGCCCTCTTAGCGATACCTTCCGGTGTGAATTCGAACTTGTTGTAGATATCCTTGTAAGGACCCGAAGCACCGAATCTATTGAGACCGAATTGTTCATGAGAGTATTTCTCCCATCTGTATTTTCATAAAGTATTAGCATGTGCTCAATTTAACTAACGTGTCAAAAGAGGAAATGAGACATACCCAAGAGTGCTGTAAACTTCGACAGACAAGATTGGAATACCGTCTGGCAGGACAGACAACCTGTATTCCTGGTCCTGAGTATCGAAAACCTCCCAACATGGTAGAGAGACGACACGAGCCTTGATTCCCTCGCCGGCGAGGGTCTTGATGGCGTCAACGCAAATTCCGACTTCGGAACCAGTGCTGACAAGAGTGACGTTGGCATCATTGTCTTCGTGCACAACGTAACCACCCTTCATGGCGTGCTCGATAGTGCTGTTTTCGAGTTGTGGGAGATTCTGTCGGCTCAAGCAGAGAACGGAGGGAGTATGACGGCTAGTGAGGGCGATGTAGTAGGCAGCGGAGGTCTATATATATATCGTTAGTTCAAGTTGATGTATTATCAAAGAGAGCTCAGGCTTTCATACCTCGTTACCGTCGGCTGGACGCCAGACTTGGAGATTGGGGATGGCACGCAAGTGGGCAACAGTTTCGATAGGTTGATGGGTAGGACCATCCTCTCCGAGGCCGATGGAATCGTGGGTAGCAACTGTAACCTGTTAGTCCTATTCATAACTTATTTCGTTTCTTGTTTATAACTTACCCCAGATGACTTGGTGCTGAGAGAGAGCTGATAGACGAACAGCGCCGGCAGCATAGGAGACAAAGTTTAAGAAGGTACCGCCGTAAGGGATGTGTAAACCATATCCGGCAATGCCGTTCATGATGGCGCCCATACCGTGTTCTCTTACACCATAACGGATATATCTACCGGTGTAGTCTCCGATCTTACTACTCGGGGGCTGGAAGTCAACGGCACCCTTCCAGATGGTCAGGTTGGAGCCGGTCAAATCGGCAGAGCCACCGATAAGCTCGGGAAGAGTATTGATGATCTTGGCGAGAACGGTCTCGGAAAGTTTACGAGAAGCGACAGCAGAATCGCTTGTGCTGTAGACTGGGAGGGCGGTTTGCCATCCCTCTGGGAGCTTCTTCTCGAATCGGCGGGTGATCTCGGAAGCTTCATGAGAGTATTGCTCCTTGTATTTTGCAAACAAGTCGTTCCACTCTTCTTCCGCTTTGGCTCCCTTGTCTGCGGTTTCCTTGTAGAGAGCGTAGACTTCTTCTGGAACGTCGAATGACTTTTCAGGGTCGAAACCAAACTTGACCTTGACCTGCTTGGCATCGTCTGCCTTGAGAGGACTACCGTGGACACCGTGTGTACCCTCTTGCTTGGAGCCAAAACCGATGATGGTGGTGAGCTTGATGATGGATGGCTTGTCTGTGACGGACCTGGCGACCTCAATTGCCTTCTCAAGACCTTCGAGGTCGTTGTTACCGTCCTTGACCCATTGGGTGTGCCATCCGTAAGCCTCGAAACGGGCGAGGACGTCTTCAGTGAAGGAGACGTTGGTGTCACCGTCAATAGTGATGTGGTTGTCATCGTAGATGGCGATGAGGTTTCCGAGCTGGAGATGGCCAGCTAGAGAAGCAGCCTCAGAGGCGACACCCTCCTGCAAACAACCATCTCCGAGGAAGACGTAGGTAAAGTTGTTAAGGATGTCGAAACCGGGGCGGTTAAAGGTAGCACCAGCTTGAGCTTGGGCAATCGCAAGACCAACAGCATTGCTAACACCTTGGCCGAGAGGACCGGTGGTGACTTCGATTCCCGGGGTATCGTGGGCCTCTGGGTGACCAGGAGTCTTGCTGCCAACTTGCTAGGGGTTGGATTAGTATGTGAGAGTTCGAAATCGCATTGGGATGCGAGGAACTTACTCTGAAATTCTTGAGGTCATCGATGGAGAGATCATAACCGTACAAGTGGAGTAGAGCATAGTGTAGCATGCAACCGTGACCGTTACTGCATAAAAGATACATGGGTTAGTGAAGATATCAACGGCGCCCCACACTGATAGAGTTGAATAGTAATCCGGATGCCTCGGATCAACACCGGCAAGCTCTCTCGAAAGCGACGCAAAAGCGATAGCCCTGATAAAACATTTCAATTGATTGGACTTACGATAGCACGAATCGATCCCTGTTGAGGAACTTTGGGTTCTTCGGGTTGAATTTCATGAACTTTTGGAAGAGAACATGGGCAGCGGGGGCCATACCCATTGGGGCACCAGGATGGCCGCTGTTGGCTTTGAAAGTGGCATCGACCTTGAATTCCACGTAACGATTCCGGTCAGCGAGTTCGATTCGTAGCAAGTATCACAAATGTTATCACGAGGTCAACGGGGTGATGTTGTGAAATGAAGTTATGCAGCACAGAACAGTGGCGGGGTATGATATCACAGGTTTTTTGTTGTTGTTGTTGGGGAGGGAAGGAGGGGCAAAAGTGACATACAGCCAAAACACGAATGGTGTTGATGGCCTTCCAGTCGGTATCGTTATAAGCCATTGTGAATGTATTTGTCAATATCCGGTACAGTTGCAAAGTTGAAGCTGGTAATGAAGCCGAAGATGGTCTTGGGATGGTAGGAGTGAAGAGGGACGAGGGGACGAGGTGGAAGATGGAGGGGCTTTATAATTCCGGAGCCGGAGGAATTGAGCAATTGAATTTCTTCGCTCAAAGGGACCTGGATAATATAATCTAGCTAGCTCTAGACTCCCTGCAATCCCATCCGCTTTTTTAGCTTTTTTTTTTTTTTTTTCTTAGCTTCCCAACGGCGGGATATCTACGGATTTGAAAAAAAAGTATGCACGTCAATTTAGTCGATTGAGAGAGTCAAAGGATTCATCTTTTTCTTCGCTCTCCGACCGAGACGACAACCAGGTCGCGAGCAGGGGTAGCTTTTTGGCGGGCAAATTAAATGTCCCCCACCAGACCCAGCCTAACTCGTCCAAATAAGGGCCCCGTCACTCGGACTCTGGCTAAATGCTCTTCGCTCTTAACGAATCGCTTTGGCTCCACTCCGATGCAATGCCGTAGATGGGAATCGCTTGGCATGGGCCTTCCTTTGTCAGCGACGGATGCATCAATGGGGGGTGGACCACTAAGCCGATAACTAATCGAAATGCATCACTGGAGATTAGTTCCGGAGCAGAATGGGCCCCCCTCGTTTGCACGTCTGTGGAACTCCTCTAGCTTCAAGTGTGTATATGTCAGCTATCTCATCACGGTGAGATATACTTACTTAAGTACATATAAGCGCTCGAAGGAAATATGCGGCGGCTTAGCGCTCATTACCAATATCTTTGTCTGCATGAGTACATATGTCGATATCAATGCATGGTATTATATCGACGCGACGTCTCGCGGGTGTTATACCGGTAATTCGGATCTCACCTGCAAGCGCTAGCACAGCGAATCCGGCAATCTATCGACAGTATTTACTCAGTTATACATCACTCCGATCAATGATTCTAGGTACTTAAATACTTAGGTAACTAAGATCTCAAGAAAGGAACAATAGTGTAATTGATGTCCTGGTGGTTTTGTGGCTCTGCAGCTAGCTATGAGCGCTATGAAACGTTATCGACGCGAGGTTCGAGGATGGTGGCGAGAATTAATTGAGAAAACCTCTCCAATGTTAGCGTGAACAGTAACCATATATATATTGTAGTTATTAGCACCTTCATTCAATCCATGACATAAATTATTAGGAAATTTTTACAAGATATACGACTATTTATCCACTATTGATATATTATTATAAATTAATCTTCACGAGCATCCTCTGACTTCTGGAACTGGTACTGATCCCACGTTTCCGGTATCAGGCATGAAGAAACTGGAGAAAGCTAGCTATGAGGGAATGGGATTTAATATCGTGTTTGCGTACGCATATATACTGCGGGTTTTCTTGATTTACTATACTATCCATCCATCATATGAATGCATCAATTAAATCTCGTGGAAGCCGATCTGAATTCTAAATATAGTATAGTAGAATCTAGATTCGAATTCGATAGTGTATCGCAAGATGCGGCACGGAAACATGATAGACACAGGCTTGCAAAGGTAAACTACTCAAGTACTTAATCATGATTGCTTGTAGCTTAAAAATCATAATAGTAATGTTAATAAGTAGTAGCCTTGATTTCAGGCGAATAAGTAGGCGACACTCAATTATAGAGCACCAAGGAGTTTGCGAAAGCTCTAAATTTATGAAATGCACGGAAGCTCATTGGGTCTTTCTTTAGATATATTATATATAATAAATTCTGTTATTATAGCTGCAGGCCTCGTGTAACATACGTACGTATGCATATCTACACAACTAGCAACTATACTTAACTACCATATATTAAGTTAACAATACGTACGATAGTATACTAATAAATTAATTGTAAAGTTGTCAGTTAAAAAACGCTAATGAGTGTAATACCCTCCTTACATGTCAGATCCATATATCCAAAAATTGAACATGCTCAGAAGCCGATACATGTAGTACATAAATTCGAATTCGAATCGAAAGACAGATTAAAAAACATCCAATCAGATATCAAATCCCAAGAACGCCCGTTTAATCTGATCTGATCGATCAGTTACGTTACTCGAGTGATAAAGTTACTGTACCTGATGTTAACGGGGTGTGAGTGTAATATTTTTTCATTTTGGGACGGGGATTTATTTCGGGCTGCCATAATTGGTAACTCGATCAATTGGTGAGATGTCATTCGAAACACCACCACCACCACCACCAACCTTACTTGGTTGATTGTATTTCTGCCTTTACACAAACAAGCCTTTTTAGCAATCAATTGATCTCAAGATTCATTCCTTTCTCTCCTCCATTCCTTCTTCTCCTTCTTTTCGTTAGAAGTCGGGTGCGTTATCAGGGTTCGAATCTGGTTTGTATGGCCGGGTGTCGACTCGACTGCAGCTGCTAAGCTAAGAATAGCACACGTTGTATAAACCACATACAATTAACTACTTACCTTCCCCCGTCCGCATCGTCAACTTCACCCCCTTCCCTCCTTTGAACTGAACTGAACCCCGACCGAATCGTCGACATCCGTCACCACCTCATCACCACTCTTCAAGGAAATCACCACATCGCCCAATCGCCGGTTGACGGTCGCTGCGACGATGGGTGCTCCTCGCCGCTCCAGTCCCATGCGGCTCCTCTTCGCCCTCTGCGGCCTCCTCCTCTTCCTCTGGTGGATGATCCAGCCATCGTCCTCCCCGAGAACCCTCAACATCAACCTCCCAGACTCCTCCCAGCCCACCCCGACCGCCGCCCTCGTCCCTCCCAAGAAGGCCCCCAAGATTGTCAACATCTCCATGAACAACCTCACCGCCACCGCCAACCCTCTCAAAAACCAAGAAAAACTCCTAATCCTCACCCCGATCGCCCGCTTCTACGATCAATACTGGCAAAACCTGCTAAACCTAAACTACCCCCGTAACCTCATCGAATTAGGCTTCATCACCCCAAAAACCCACGGCGGGAACCAAGCGACAATCAAATTGCAGGAGGCCCTCCGGAAAGTCCAGAATGGCGCGAAAAAGAACCGCTTCGCAAAGGTCACAATCCTCAGACAGGATTTCTCCATGCCCGTCGGACAATCCGAAAAGGAACGGCACGCGATGAAAGCGCAGAAGGACAGACGGGCGTCGATGGCCAGGGCCAGGAACTCCCTCGTCTTCACCACCCTCAACCCTACCATCTCGTGGGTGCTCTGGTTGGACTCCGACATCATCGAGACTCCGCCTACTCTATTCCAAGATTTGGCCAAACACAACAAGGCAGTCATCGTCCCCAACTGCTTTCAAAAGTACAAAGACGCCGGAACGTGGAAGGAGCGCCCGTATGACTTTAATTCGTGGCAGGACTCCGAGACGGCCCTCAATCTCGGCAAAAAGATGAAGGACGATGAAATCCTATTGGAAGGGTATGCCGAGATGCCCACCTATCGAGCTCTCATGGCCTACCAGCGAGACGTAAAGGCCGACAAGCATGTCGAAATGCAATTGGATGGCGTTGGTGGTACCGCCTTGTTGGTAAAAGCTGAGATTCACAGAGATGGCGCCATGTTCCCCACGTTTCCATTTTATCATTTGATCGAGACGGAAGGGTTCGCAAAGATGGTGAAGAGATTAGGGTATCAGCCATACGGGCTGCCGAATTATCTGGTATTTTTTTTACCTTTTCTAATATTTTATATATTTCGATGCGACGAATACTAACTAATCTTTGAACATTGACAGGTCTACCACTACAACGAGTGAGATATTCGCAAACTACCCCAGACTAATACAGTCCTCACACCAGACCATACAAATATCTTTATTTTTTTCCAGTATTTTGAACATTCCAGCGTGACGAAACTGCTAGCCTTTCTTTTCTTTTCCTTTTTTCCCTTTCCTCTTTTTATTATTTATTATCCTTCTTATATATATACATAAGTACTTACTTTACATACACAGCAACCGCCCCCTTCCCCCCATCCACCAAAAAAAACCCCCTCCACCCAAAAAAACCCCCTCCACCCAAAAAAACCCCCTCCACCCCCTTTACACCCTTTTTTATACCTTTTCTTTGCGTTTTGGAAAAACATGATTTTTGAAAGGATTACACAGATTAACCAAAAAACTACTAAGGGGCTTTGTATATCACATTGCATTGCGGGAGTTAGATACCGGGTCGTCGCTTTATATCTTTTTTATTTTTTACCCTCTCAATTTTCTAATTATATATCTTTCGATACTTGTATTATTTATTGATAGTGTTTAGTGCATGCGTGTTTCCATTTGCTTTGCTTTGCTTTACTTTCTCAGTCTTCCTCCCGTTTTTGGATCAAATATATTGTACCTGAGCTTTTCTAGCTGCCTTTACATTACCACCAAGTACGTATGATAGTACTATTGTTCTATATTATATTTAACGTACTATACCAAAGCAAAAGTGCCACCACCTCTGAACAAAAAAAAAAAAACGCCCCGAAAATGCTAATCATCATGAACTCGCTCGCTAGCTTGCTAAAATGGTACACAAAGGTTAATAATAATAATAATACGCAGGCAAGCATGCACACTGGTAACAATAGAGGCTAAGCTAAAAACACCATAAACCCCCCTAGCCTCGATAGAATAAATCCCTAGAATAGATAACCCCCTATAATCATATAGTCATAAATCGTATTTTCAAGTCCCCTTCCTCTGGGCTTCCTTTTCCGCTAAAGCCTCCGCGGCCATCCTCTCAGCCTTTGCCTTCTTCAGCCTTCTATTATGGTTTACCGCGCCCTTCCTACCCCTCAAATAGTGCTTCGCGATAGCCTGTAACCCTGCCGGTTCATTGCTCTCCTTTATGGCATTCAACATTGCCGTCAACTGCGTCACGCTTCCGAGGTGGGGACACGTGGGACCTTCTCCGAAATGCGCCATACCGCACAGCGAGCATCGTTCGATGGGGATATTACGCAGCGGACACTCGCCGGGCATGTGACGGTTAGTGCAGAGGCGACAATCTACCGGGATCCCTCGCGGTGGTGGTGCAGGTGGAGCGTAATGGTAAAAATTGGGAGCAGCCGGGGACAACATGTTGGTAACGTTATTACTAGCCTCGAGGAGGACGGGCCGACGATCGCTCGGTCCATCCATATCCATCTGCATCTCGTGACCGTGACCGTGAATTTGCATCTGAGCTCTGGCGCTGCTGCTGCTGTTACCATCGCCAGGGGGGCCGGGGACCGTAGGAGATGGTAAGCCTCTTGCGACGTTGCTAGCCATGATTAAACCTCTAATTCTCTCCGATTCGTCGGTCGTTAATTCGTTGGGGTTGAAAGGAATCTCGCCTCCGACGTCGAAACCACTGTCGTCGCTTTCCCCATCCGATTCGCGGAAATCAGTGTCGTCGTTATCGGACATCATCTTTCGAGCCTTGTTCTTGATGGGTGTAGCTTCTGGGTCGTCGTCCTGGTCTACAGTGTAGTTGGCTTGGGTAACCTTTCTCCTACCCCGTCCGTACTCTGCTTGTCGTTCTGCCGCCTCCCTCGCAGCCCTCTCGGCTCTCTCTTCGATAATACGATCCCAGAATTCCAGATTTGCAGGGGCATCCTCAGCATCGTTCGCAATCGCTTCTTCGCCAACTTGATTCAGTTCTCCCTTCTCGGTAGCCCAGACCCTGGCGAACGAAAACTCCGCGTCGCGCTGATTTTCTTGTTCCTGCTCGCCCAGCGTCTCCTTCATTTGTGATCTATCGATCAATTTGTCGATACTCTCCATATCGTACGAAATTTCTTTGATATCTCCTTTGATAATCTCCTCTGCTCCGTGTCGAAGGATATTTTCCACATCAACCTCCTCTTCCTCTTCCTGTCCCTCCGCTCCCATGCGTTGGATGATCAAATGATCCAGTCCCAATTTCTTTTTGGAAAGCTGGATGATCCTCTCTTCGACGGATCGAACGGAGATGAGATGGAATACTAAAACTTTGTTCTTTTGTCCGATACGGTGTGCTCGTGCGACGGCCTGTAGATCTTGGTGAGGATTGAAATCTGGGTCGAGAATGATAACGGTATCCGCGGTTGCAAGGTTGATCCCCACGCCGCCAGCTCTGGTGGATAGTAGGAATGAGAAGTATGGTGATTCCGGAGCGTTGTAAGCATCGATGAGCTTTTGCTTCTCAGCAGAATCATTAGATCCGTCCAGTCGCAGAGTCGGCAATCCTAGACCGCCCATAAAATCTTCCATAACGTCCAACATGTGCAAGAATTGTGAAAACATGATGACCCGGTGCCCTTGTTCGTGTAGACGAGGGAGTAAAAGCTCCAGAAACTTGAGCTTGCAGCTCGCATCGACGAGATTGCGAAAAACGAGTTGCTGGTCTTCCAGTTTTTCTTCGATTTCGGTATCGTAGACAAAGGGATGACAGAGCACTTTACGAAGTTGGACGAGAATGTTGTTTAACTTTGAACGAGCGGACCCCTTTGCTTCCGTTTTGGCCATGATGGCGCGAATAAGCTCTGCGTCCTTGGAAAGTACTGAACTGTACAGTTTCTGTTGAAGCTTAGTGACAGTTAGAGGAATGATGACATCGGAAATAGGGGGAAGGTCTTTCAGAGCTTGAGCTTTAGTCCTTCGTAAGAAAAATGGTCGAATCATATCGTGTAGTTCGTGCAAGTTTTCTTTATTGACCTCTCCGAATCTCTCCTCCAACTCTTTAGCATCGATATTCTTAGGATCGAGGAACTGGAGAAGGTTGAAGAGCTCTCGGATGTTGTTTTGTAGTGGCGTACCCGTCAACAAAACCTTATGGTTGAATTTGAACGTCCAGAGTTCACGATACAGAATAGTGTCATCGGATTTGAGACGTTGACCTTCATCCACAATTAGGGCTTGCCAGGGAACGGGCCTGAGGACAGTGCTATGGTCCGCAACAGCTTGGTATGAAGTGACCACCACATGGCATTTAAGATCGCGAGCAGAAGCGCTCGGGGCGTTGCTGAAGAGCTCATACTTTTTGCTCAACTTGAGGGCTTCACCTGAGCCATAAAATGCCACTACACGAAGACTCGGCGCCCAAGTTCGAAGTTCTCTTATCCAATTCGTAACGGTGGAGTGCGGTGCGACGATAAGGAACGGCCAAACTTTGTGTTCCTGATGAAGGACTTCGAGAAATGAAATGATCTGAATGGTTTTTCCGAGGCCCATCTCGTCGGCAAGAATTGCGTTCTTCTTTTCGAACCAGCGATAGTAGAGCCAATTCATACCATCCATCTGATAGTCTTTCAAAGTACCGCCGGAGATATACTTCGGTTGTGTGTGAATTTCGAGGTCTGAGAAGTCCTTTTGACGCAGAGCCTCCATGGTTTTGGTAACACTCCTGGGAAGTCTGACGTGATTACCCTTGCAGTACTCGAAATATGCTTTTTTGAAATCGGTATACCGGTCCTCTTCATCTTCACTAGGTGGTTTGACCCACATTGATTCTTCGTATGGTAGACCTTTGAACTTGACGTAAACGGAATCAACTTCCCGGATACGCTGCTTTTCAACACTTTCTGACATGTTTGGGACAATGCTGGTGTATTTGACTTCAAATATGATATCAAAGCGAAAGTAACTTTCAGGGATCGCTTCCGCGGTTGTCCATTTTGGGGGCGGATCGTGCTTTTCGAATGCAGCGCGCATTTGTGCAAATGAAACACCAAAGATCCAGGCTCCTGGGTACCATTTCGACTTTGAATAGTCATCGCCAGCCAAACGAACGAGGAATTCGAGTTCGTCGTGGTCGTATTCTGCGATACCGGAGTTGAAAGTATCTTTTGTCTCCTTCAAAGTTTCGTCAGAGGGACGCCAGGCTATAATATCGTTAATTTTACCTTCGCCAAGTTCGACGCATTCGATACACATCCAATCCTTGTTGTATTGTTCGAGACGGGCCTGGGCGACGCCGCCAGTTTCTTGCGAGGAAGAATGAGAACCCCGGTTTGGCAAGTGGTGGAAATGATACGCTCGGTGGCACTTGTTACAGCGAAAAAGGATATTCATCGCATTATTGATTTGGTGACCGGGAACATTGACCTCAGGGTCTTCTTCTCTGTCGACTTTTGTATTGGGAATCTTTCGGAAGGGTTCGCATGAACGACCAATTTGACGGCAATCAGTGCAGACATCGAGTCGTGGTGGTCGCTTGTCGGCCTTGTGAGCTTGCTTGATACACCTTTTACACTGAAGTACGGATTGCTGATCTGTAAGCTTGGTGATAAGGTGCTCCCGAGAAGCTCGATTTCCGATACAGCCTTTGTGAAATGCGCTAGAACAGCCCTGGCAGTGAACCAAGGGACCCTTCTGCCGGTTCGGTAGATCGAGGCAGGTTTCGCACCACCAAATGTGAACCTGCGCAAACTCTTCCTTCGAGTCAAATTCCTTGAAGTTTTCTGGTTTGTAGATTTTACGAGGGGCTGAAGATTTAGCTTCGAGAACTTCAATGTCGTCTTCGTCTCGCTCTCGCATGCTACCCCTGGCATGGGCCGTTCTCCCCGATCTTCGCTTTCCATAACCTGCTTCCTCACTCTCATCAGAAGTGTCTTTTTGCCGCTTTCTTGGCCTACCACGAGTTCCACGAGTGTTGCGACTGCTGCTTCTCGGTCGTTCTTCCTCTTCGTCTTCTTCGTCCTCCTCCTCGTCTTCCTCGTCTTCTTCTTCAGAGGATGAAGCTTTCTGAGCACGTTTACCCTTCTTTTTCCACCTGGAAGACTTATCAACCAAGTCAGAAATAATGATATCATCAGAAGAATCATCGCCTCCAAAGGCATGTCGCGCGGAAGTAGCGGCTTGAGAAATAAGTCGACTCGATGTCCGAGTGCCCCTTGTAGGACGACTAGTAGATTCTTCTCTTGACGCTGTACTAGTTCTGGTAGATTTACGTTGGACCAATTCCCTGAGCGTGGTTTGTCGCGTCTTGTTTCGTGCACTACGTGATTGCCCGCGGCTTTCTCTGGTTGTGATGATAGTACTTGAAGCTCTGGTACTCCTTCGTCTTGTTCTCGGAGCTTCCTCCTCCTCCTCCTCCTCCTCCTCCTCCTCATCTTCTTCTTCCTCATCATCATCCTCTTCATCATCGCGATCCACCATCTCCTCATCGCTAGAGTCAATCATAATCACCCTATCTCCTCCTTCATCAGTATATTCATCGTCGTCGTCGTCGTGGGCGTTGGCATCATCTGCTTGATGACGTCGAGACGGGCGCTGCTCGAAATCGTTCAGTGCATCGTTTCCAAAATCTAGGCCGATGACGACATCCCATGGCAGCTTCGCCAGCAAAGTTTAGTAAGAGAACCACCTAAATAATAATACAAGTTTTTTGTGGCTTACCCAGCGCTTCTCTCCATCCCAGGTAATAACGCAGTATATCTGCTCCCCGTCTTGGTTGCGCTCGGAGACAACCTCTTTGACGGAAGAGTTCTTCGGCTTTATAACAGTATAGGCGTCTCTATCGCCCATAAATAGAGGGACTTCGACAGCAAAGGATGGTGTTTCGGTGCCGTCAATAGGTGCCGCATCTGGCATATCTTCGTCCCCACTAGTGTTATCCATCATCGTTTTCGATCTTTACCATGTTAGCTCACAACACAAGGAGAAGGCATCCGGAGCGCTTACTACTTGAAGAATTTACGTCTCAATATTAAGCGAAGTCCATTGGAACAGATTTTTGGAGGGACTGAAAGGTCTTGAAGGAGCGGTAGTTGGATGGTAAAGGTTGTAGAAACGAAGAAGGTAGCAGAAACAGAGAAGGTAGCAGAAACGAGAAGATTGTTTGGAGAAGCTGCTTCGCGCTCTAGACAAAGCGACAAGCATCTGCTTTGTACGCGACTCGGCTCATGCACACCCAAACTGTCGGGCCCAGAACGTTGACCACAACACAGAAAATACAGCAACTCAGAGCTGCCGCCTGGTCAATTGCGCGTCAATGCGGCCCTAGGCCCTCCAGCCAAAGAGGCCGAAACATCTCTGCCTCTTGTATGTCTGGTCTCAAGGCCACCGAAGCATCAATAAATTAGTATAATCCTAGAAGCTTATATTAAAAATTGACTACGATAGTGTGACAAGAGCCAGGCTGTGGTGAATAAGTGGAGGGTTGATTCTGGCAAGGATTATCGACGTACTGGTAAACGGATTCCTTTATACGAGAATAGATCGTTCGCTCGCCACTACGATTGTCCAGATAATGTTAGTCACCCTGCTCCGGCTTAAGTGGTTGGCTCCTCTCGGTCAACGGATATTGGGGTATTCTATGTGAAGGTGTGGTTCTTGGAAGGCTATAGCGGGATAATACTTATGTTATCACAATTTTGTTTTATTTTATTTTTCATTAGCAATTTGTACAATAAGCAGAAAAGCCGGCAGCCAAGTTGGTCATATGGGGCAGTAACCTAGAGGTTGCTTACACACACACACACACGCACAAGAGATGTGTCTACTAGAACCAAGACTGATATATCATGATATGTATTCATTAGAACCTAGTCTCCACATAACTTCAGTATAGGAACTTTCAGGTAAAGAAGATCCTTTCAAGAATGTATATAGATCAACTGAAATCAAAAACTAAAACATACCAAAACTTATATGAGAAAAAATCCAATACAATTGAACTGCATGCATGAGTTTTACTCACAGCATAATCGTCATGCACTGTATATTAACATTCAAAGCTGAAACCCACAATCAAAATGCCTAAATAAATGGAACGGGTGCACATAACCCGCCACAAAAAGATTCACCGTATAAACTCCATATAAGTAACTCCAGAATCAAAAACGAACCTTTCAATTTATAATGCACCGTTGTTGGCTTTAGAATATCTCTCCGGCTCGCCGCAACATTTGGATCCCGGTCCTAAGCCATCCGAAGCATATTATAATATTATTAGGTATCATTTCATACCCTCTACCAAGTGCTTGGAATGTTCAAGTATCAACCGTGCTCGGGATGTAAAACAATCCTCTGAAGCCATTCGTCCCCTTCACCGTATATTTAATCGTAGGATTTAGCCATAAGTAACGTCAGTTGTGACACGGAAGCTCCATATATTCGTGGTGTAGTATACCGCAGGCACTAACCATACGACTGAGCTTATAGCATAAGAACCCCGCATGATGAACCAGGATCTTGTCGTGGTATAGAACTAGACGTACTCGATTTCTGAATTCTCAAGTTGTAGTCCAGAATCTACTGGAAGCGATGTCACAGCTTTCGACACCATGTAAACAAAAAGAAACGCCCCTTAAATCCGCCTGTGGAACTTTCACATAATCACCAGAATATACCAATTGAAAGTAAAAATGATAGATACAACATTTTAAACTGCCATTTCCAGAATAGGTAGAGTGATAGATAGAAGCAAGAGCGACAAAAAGTACAAATGTTGAAAATAACGCCTCTATGAATTTTATAAGAAACTATAAAAAAGGCAAGAGCATAAAAAATACCCCCAGAACAGTCGCAGGCCAAAACCAAAGGATAACAGCAAGAAGCACCAAGAGGTACAAAAGAGTCAAGGGACGTGATGATAAAAAGATGGTTAAGTCTAAACCATATGAGAAGATATATCTCATAGGTACGCCTGTGGCTGATACAATCCTCTTCCGACCCTTTCTCCTTGCCTTAAATCTGAGCTCCACGGTACTGGAATAGGTATATTCTCTTCTAATATGTCCGAATCTTCAAGTTTTGTCAAAGATGAACTGTCGCCTGAGGACAAAACTCGAGTGGATGATGTTAACGAAGACCGCTGTACTTCCGCAAGATCCGTGAGCTCTATATCTGAAGTCACGGCCTTTGGAAAAGCCAATATCAGTACGTCGTATGGAAGTTTCTGATCTACTTCAGTGACGTATCCGTAGCCAACTCGTCCATAAACACGAGGAAATAGAAAGCACGACGTTATTCCTTTTAGACCGGTTTCATTTTCAGCATCGGTTACGCTATCACTGCCCCAGTGAAGTGTGTCTGGGGCTCCTCCGTATCCTCCCACATCTCTCTGGATATCCAGGACGATGTTGTAAGCTGTAACACCCGAGTTGTTGTAGCTTTGAATGGAGTGGAGACTCTCCACACTCCTTCTTTGCCGGTTTAACGAGTTCGCAGCGAGATCTAGATGATCCATCTCGTAACATGAGTCTGGTGACTCCGAACGTTCTATGATAGGGCTTAGTCCCTGACATCGGAAAGATGAACTTCTAGCATTTATCGCCCATTTATACGACCTGAGCCCTGGTCGCCTTTGTTTCTGGCGGCCGGCTCCTTTAGTTTTTGCCGGGTACCGTGGATGGGGAGGTACAATCTCGGAATGCTGATCTTGGTTCTTGGGAACTATCTCCGGATCTGAATCCATATTCTTGCAGATATATGGTTGTGGCGTGTCAGTTCTTTCCTCAACTGTTATGCCTCTTTCGATTTCGTGCTTTGGTCTACGAGAACCCGAAACCAATTCCCAGATAGATCGCTTATACTTGACGATGTAAGCGATCATAATAGAGAGAATGCATGCCGGAAGCATAATAACAAGGCCCAAGGTCAGACCCCAGTCTAATGCTTCTAGGAAGCCTTGTGCGAGGGCAGACCTGCTGCTCAGGTGCGTTGTCGTTGGAACGCTGGATATCTCTCGAATTTCGATATTCGGTGAGGATCTTAGCGGGATATTTATGTTGTAGTATCTATTTGACGGCATAATGACAAGATTTTACTGGAGGGCTTGTACTCGCGTACTCGTCGATGTATGAAGGTAACTGTTTCTATATCTCTGGTTTGCAGAATACAGTGAGCGCTTCTAAGGTTTCCGGTGAGTGTATTAGTCTCGCGATAGGTTATGCCGATAGACCAGGAAGTTATGCTTACTGCTTAATGATAGATAGGATTTAAAATGTAAAGAGGTTGGGTTGTTCCAGTAACACGACGAGGCTGAAATCTCTTGGTTTCAGGTACTTCTATTAATGTATGTTCTCTATATGTAGAGAGCCTTTGAGGTGGGCGAATAATTAAATAAGCAACAAGAAGAAAGGGAAAGCTGTGAAGGGTTGCCAATATACTTTAACTTTTTATTTGGAGAGCATTTGACATTTTGAAAATTTAACAACCTCAGATCTCTTCGATGACTATTTGCACACTAGTCTTGTGTTTGCACGCATAGAGAAAACTTAAGCTTTTCTCTTCACATACGTAATTATATTGATAGAGCCCAGGCCTGCAAAGACGGCTGTTGCGTATTGATACGTATTGTTTGCTCAAAATTAGGCGGCTATTTTAAGCTTGAATGGGAGGCTTTGGTTATGATTGGCCTTACAAACAGTTTCCCAAATCCTAAACGGTAGGGTAAGTGCTTGTATATCAAAAACTACACACTAGGCCCTCACAAATGTAGTTTTCTCTTGGCTGCCTTTAATAGATTTAGCATCTGAAAGCTCGACCGACTTTGTAGTAGGCTCGAAATCCTTCACAACTGACTTTGTGGTATTTTCACCGGAGCAACACTTCACAATCACACCATGCATCACGAAAGCGCAATATTTATGATGAATCGATTGCATTCAAGACACGATAGTACTAGTATTGATTCTAAACCTCTAAGCTAGATAAGGATATTTGACAAATAATAAATAAAATACCCTCGTTTGAAGACCCCCATTGAAGAATATTACATAAAATACCAATATACCAAACGACAACGTAAACGAATGACCACAAATACAAAAAAAGTAGAAAGCAAGCGATCCAAATTCAAACCATAGAAACCCGTTCCGTAATAATACATTATCACAAACCCCCTTACACTCCCTCAGTTATCACACCAAATAATCACGAGTGATAGTATACTTCACGTCTCACCTTAGGCACAGGAGGGCAACTATCAACCGATGAAGTGGGCTTGTCCGAAGATTCTTGACGCTCGTCCTCCGCATTTCTGTATATAGAGAAAGTCTTGGGAGACTTTTTAGACTGTTGTGCTGGAATAATTTGCGACTCCGGCCTAGGAGGACTTGGGGGCGGGTATGTCGGGGGAGATAGAGCCAAAGAAGCCATAGTGGAGGTATCATTTTGTAGATGCCCTCCTAGAGCCTCTTTCAGGTTGGGTTTGGTATTTTGAGGGACTCGCATATGCTCTTCCTTTGGCTGTGGACCCCGAGATCGAGAGTGTGGGTTAGGTTTGTTTGTTCTCTCCGAATTCATGCTCTCGTTAGCCGTGACAGGCGCAATGGGTTCTATAATAAGAGGACTCGACGGTTGGACTAATATCGGTAGATTCCCCATTTCAGTTGAGATTTCCAGTGGAGACTCGAATAATATTTCTCCCTCTTGCAGGTATGTAGAATTTGATTTGGTTCTTTGTGTGTGGGGGTGATTGCTGGTAGCTTCGTTCTGGTTGGGTGTAAAGCTAGATTGTTTTAAACTATTGAGATTTGCCGTTGATATTGTTAAAGGGGGTAACGTATATGCGCGAGATTCTTCGCAAATATCAACTGGAATGGTAGGAATTGCAGTTGTCGACGAAGGCCTTGGATTTCCGATGCGAGGTGGCAGTTGTGGAGTCGCTGTTCTTGGGGTCATCTCGACGGCCTGTCCTGAACCCTGAGTTTCATTTCCCGTCGCTGGAGCTTGAGATCCGGCATTATCCCCTGAGGAACTTGTGTCGTAAACCAGCCGCGCAGCACAAAGTGAGAAACCATTGTTTTTCTCAATTGCGCGGTAGACAGCCCTTCGAAAGCTACTTTGAACTAGAGATTCTGCCGTAAGAATGATGATGACGCACGAGAACAGGATCAGGATTGTGAGATCAACGTTCCCGTCCCCAGTGTCACGCCTCCTAATCTGACTCGTAGAAGCCAGCTGATGATTTAAAATCGCCATCGAATCAGGAAATTTCGAAACAAAAGGGAGAAAATGAGAATAAAGAAGTGTCTGAGAAATAGGACTCCGAGGGATAGGTTTTCAATGGTCAAGATTTTCGCAAATTTGTATATAGTTTAATGAAATAGATAATCTTGTATATGAAAGAAAGACCAGTCCAACAGGCATAAATGCGAAAATTTTTGCTCATTGCGTATTCGAAAATCCAGTTCATTTCAGAGATTAACACCTACTTAAGTACTCCAGCATGTATCACGCAATCTGCAGCTTATACGTATTGTCTCAGAACCATAGCATAGGCCCGATATATTCCTCAAGTCCTTCGGGTCTTCTTCGAATCTCAGATGAGATCTCTTGCCAAGGCGGCACAGATCTAGATCTGTAACTGCAGCGCAAGCTCAAATCATAGGGGGAACAATCGGGTTCGAAAATGGTATTTTCCCTAACATTCGCGCACATACAAGTCCATTCAAGTTATGGCGAAACCTACAGACAAACTTATTAGATACTGCGGCCACTCTTTTTTGTTTTTGTCTTCTTCACGATATATTAATAGCGACGGCAATCGCAGCGTTCGCCTAACCGCCAGCCCACTGTTCGGCCTGACTGTCAGGAAAAGTAACAGGTACTTAAGTGTTGCGGCATAGTGGACTACTGATTTCGGTGCTGAAGAAATTATTTCATTACTGAAGATCATGAGAAGAATAGTTTAGCCAATCAAGGCTGTGACTGTTTGCTTATCAAAAATTCAAAACGAATGTACATACTTACCTATATGTATATGCCTATGGTAGTAAATCTTTTTCATTACAACAGTTGTTGCGTGGCAGCATGCGCATGCTGTGGGTGCAGCCACTTAGCTGACGTTCTCTACCGAGCTTATTAGAAAGCAGGACAAATTATTGGTTCAGAACCCTAAGATTGGCCCTGAGGCCTCCTACATTGCTTGTGAAATGAAGTCATTCATGTAAGGCGACACCGTCGAGAGGGACTCGATTCGAAACTCGAAGCGTCGAAGGGAAACGTTGTAGTTTGGACGCACAACACATTATTATTTTCAGACAACGTTCCATCGTGCACAGAACTTTACTATAATCTTCGAAAGAATACTATTTGGTTATGTTACACATAGTATATATCCCTTGCTATAACCTATTTTGACTCCCCCCTTCGTCCATGTCGGAGAAAACAATATCTCGGGAGACTGCGTCGACCGCCTGAGATTAATATAGAGTAAGAAAAAAAAAAAAATCAAAACAAAAAATACTTCAAAAACAATGCTAAGATGAACCAAATGCAAATAATAGAACGCAATGAAATATGTAGAAGAATGATCTCAGCACTCCTATCCCGGGGAATATATCATAAAAACTGTCATAGAAAAGAAAAGAAAAATAATAAAATAAAAATAAAGAACAATGAGGATGAGGAGAGTTCGATGAAACAAATGAAAAAACAAAAATCATCTCAGGGTATCATGCATACTTGAAGGATGCGCGCCCATTTCCGAGTCATGATCGACGACATACGCATGAACAATAGAATCGTTGTACTCATCCTCTTCATCTTCACTTGACACATCATCCGTGTCTAGCCTCGAAACATCAGAATCAAACCTCCCGCCCGTACCAGCCGTCGAAACACGCTCTATGGGACTATCCGGCACCGGCATCGTGCTGACATCTACTTTATTCTTCCTAGGTGGTGTGATATCCATTTCATGAAGTGGTATATCCCCGACCAATTCCTGCCTTATCTTCGCCGCGGGTGGCAGCTCGAAGGGACCTGGTTCTGTAGGCAGCTCTGCGCGAGAACCTGGCAAGCTTCTGCTACCATAGTCCACCGGGTTCCAGTGGCGGTTGTAAATATCCTTCTCCTTCAGCTTCGCCTTCCTCTTGCGGCCAACGAGGAAACGAATGAAAATTAACGGGGCGACAACGGCGGCAAGGCAACCGATTGCGATTCCTGTGATTTTGGGTCCGGTTAGTGGGGAACCTTGGTCGGTTTTCTTGGCGTCCGTGACGGGCGTATCGGCCGCGCGGTAGACGTTCGCGCCGTAAGGATCACAGACGAACGGTTTCGAAGTGTCGGTGTTCATTTTTTCGAGATCCGTGCAGCTGTACGTGAGACCTGCTGAGGACACGATCGAAAAGCTGCCGGTGAGATTGTACAATTGTGGGAATGAGACGATTGTGAATGCACCGTGCATATCAATGTTGTCGGTAACCAGCTGCAATTCTGGGAAACCAGTGAGTCTTTGCCATTTTTTGTTGTTTTCGGTAGTGATTCCACCGGTGATTTGCGTGAGAACTGGGAATAGAACTTCCTCGAGCGCAGTGTTATTTGCGATAGCTAGAACGCTGAGTGTCTTTGTGCCGATTTGTTCCAACATTGGCAACGAGAGAGATTTCAAGTTTACAGAATCGTATACCCCGAGAGCTCCACCCATAGTTTTAAGTTTTGGAAACCCAAGTGTGCTGACGTTGTGAATGTTGGCGGTGTTTAGGTAGGTCAAGTCGGGGAACGAAACAGTCGGGGCCCCACCCGCACCGTCGATATCCATATTCACGGTGACTTGCTTGAGGCGCATGGTTATATTATTCAAGTTTGGGTTTCCGCCAAAATATATCTGCTGGATTTGTTCGTAATCGATATTCAGCGGTTCCAGATCCTCAATCCCTGTGTTCATAATGGTAACCCTGATCGCGGGATACGGGTTATTGATCCTCGAAGGAAATTCGAGTTCCCTGAGCAAAGGCATCCGGGTAAGATCTAGGCCGGAGGTGCTATTGAGATTTGGAATATCAAGTTGTTCCAACTGTGAACTATTTTCCGCGTCGCCTGCCACCATGAATAAACCTCCAATAGTAGTAAGGTTCAGTGCAGAAAATCTCTGCGTGTTGTTCGCAAGGTGGATTTGAAACATGCCTCCAATGGATGTGACATTGTAGAGGTGGAGTTCCACGCTGTCGATATTATTGAGATATACATCTCCGACCAAATGTGTGCAGTTTGATAGTTCAAAAAGCTCGTCGGGGGTTGTTACAATGACTGAAGAGTTGTCGCATATCGCAGGCTGCAGAGGTGCGCTCGCTGCTAATGTTGTGTTGGAGAGGTTCAAAAAGAGGAGGGCCAACAGCGAGAGCAAGATGCTCTGCGCGGCCGATATCCTCGACATATTATTATCGTTCTGCCCTGCAAAATATTACCACAATCTTCTCCAACCTCTATTCGAACTTCCTAAACAAACAAACAACCAAAATAATATATATAAGAAAAGAAATCTGTCGTTTAGAAGGTCATTATTTGGAAGAAGTGAAAAGAAAAGAATAAAACGTGAGAGAAAGGCTCACGACTCGCAAGCCCTCTCGGTTCACTTCCTAAAAAGTAAGTACGTACGTACGGCACAGTGCAGCGTCGAACGCTGGACGAAGAGAAAAGGAAATTCGGATTAATTAATTGAGCGGGCGTGGGTCACACCACATTCGGACCGAGGGCACCTTTGACATTATAACTAAATCCCGCCTCCTGTTTTCCCCATATATTTGACATGCGCGATTCTAACAAGGCCGGTGCTGGAGCGAGCTCGAGAACGAGAACACCACAATCTGGATAAATATCGCGGGACGCCAACCCACCAGCTTGAATGGTGGGTAACATGCAGGTCCTTGCATGGCGAAGGCGTTGACCGACCGCGGTCCCATGCTCCCTACTGCGGGAACGAGTGCAAATGCCAAAGAAATAAAGAAATAATGTGAACGAGGGATGTTGGTCGAGAGGTGGACCTAGAAAAGGCCCCAGGAAGGGCCGTGCTCGACAACCAACCAGGTCCTTTTCGTATGCTGTACCCACTCTCCGGATGGAGGCAGCCAGCTGCATATTCAATCACTTGGCAATAGCTCGCTTTTGCAGGAATAATATTATTACAATATTATAAAACGAGTGTGCAGGACGATTGGTGTGGTACCTCCAGTCTGAACTCTTTAACTATCATATGGCCATTCGCAATCCGATCGTTATTGATTTTAAAGATCTAAGTAATTATCCTGTTATCATTTAGCCGTGAAAGCGTACTAAGATAAGCGGAAACTTCCATCATTGCCATTTATAAAAAAAACACCCAAACGTGCACTTAAAACCTTACGTCTTCGAGAACTCGAGTAAGTGTGCATGTGCAGTTTTCTATTGAATTCATGAAGCTGCGCCCAAGCAAACAGATTTGTGATGCATATCCGGGCGTCGGTTTAGGCTCCGGATTATCTTGAACCCACCTCGACGCAAGTACGGGCACTCGACGGGCTTCGGCAGGATAGCTCAGCCACTTTCTTGCTCGAGCTAGCTTTGCAGATGTCCCCAAAAGTCGTCTATATATACCAAGTATCTATTCTATTCTATTTTGTGAAACGCAACGTGATCTCTGCAATGCGCTCTCGCTTGCTTCGGCTCGCCAGGTTTTTCTCGCCTTCCCATTCGCAAAGCTCAAATCACACCTGCAGAGAATTCTTTTTTGAACAAAATCTTGGTACAATCAATAATGGAATGGAATGGGGCTGTACTCTCTATCGACATGCTGTGACACCAGCGGGCTGATCCTTTGAACAAGATAAGAGATGAAAAAATTTTTCAGCAATCGAGCTCTTGATATGCAGTGCTTACTTACCTACATCGATTCGAGCTGTCCCAAGTGGAAGGTCAGCGAGTTCGCTTGCGAAGAGCAGCAGCCAGTCTGTTTGTTTGTTCTGGACGGAACCCCCCTGCAAACCCGCCTCCAAACTTGGCCCTTCGCTCAAAAAGGCGCCCCAACCTCAAAAATTGCTTGCCTGGTCATATGGCGAAGCAGCGCTGCAGCTCCTGCACACCGGCAAAATATTTCGACGCTGTGGGTACCCGTAGAACATCAGAGAACATTCCCAGTCTCCTCGAGAGCTGCAATCCACCGTCCAAGGCAATCCCTTCGACGATCGAAATAACAATTCCCGACTTGTCGGAAATATAGTATCATGGTCAATTAAACCGAGATTTTTCGGCCCAGTCGGTGGTGTTATCACCGGCCCTTGTTTTGACCGGCTAAATGGAAGAGCGCACCGGCAGCTCCTCTGACAGCCACACGCCTAGGGTTTTTTTTTTTTTTTTTTTTTTTTTACCAAAATAAAGCTTTCGGTCTGGGGAACCAAGTTAGCTCAAACCATAAGGCCTGTCAAAGAGTTACAGGCTGTCGAAAAGTAACGCAGTGTACGCCATTCTGATCCAACGAGTGGATCCACAATTTTTTTTTTTTTTTTTTTTTTCCAGAACTCGAATAATACGGAATATTTTCCGCTTTCCGTAAAGGGGAGATTTTTTTCTCCTCTACTCCGATAAACCTTCATCCTTGCTTCACGCTCTTCATTGGAGATTGCAATTGATACCGTGATATTTTTCAAAGTCAGCGGCGGATGTGCGCGGGGGATCATGATCAGCAGCAGGGGATACTGTGAGGTCTTACATACTTAAGTACTTAAGTATATAAACTGTGGAGACACCAAAACTCAAGATCATCAGAAATACGAGTATATTTCTCTTAGTTGAAATCTACATGTAATGTCCGTGTTTCAAAGCAACCTCATTTTCTAGAATGAAGCTTCGACCGGATATGTATGTGCGTCAAGACCAGACCAAGGAAGGGCACGTGCGTGAGACATCACTAGAACGACGAAATACCGTTCGAAATAGCTATATAGTGGAGCCCACATATACGGCTCGTATTTGAGATATAAATTCTCCGCTTGTGACCGAATAATTTTCTCCCTTTTTTTATAAATTTAATTTAAATCAACTAGGTCATGTAAAACATGCATTCACGAATATTATCAATACGCTGAGGAGAAGTTCGAGCTTGCTAGCTTTATCTTCTCACTTCAGTTCTCTTGCTGTAACCTAGCTGCACATCATCTCGTGTTCATTATACTACGTACTAGTATGCTTCGTATATGTGAATCATAAATCTTCCAGATATGCCGTGAAATTTCAAAATCCTTGCAATTAGTTGCGATCTAGCTAGCTATCGTACAACCCCGATCGAGTTAGTAATATATTTACAAAAAAAAAAAATACTTCTACAATCAGTCTTTATATGTACAATTCGATTAAAAAGAAAACACCTCACCCCACCTCCCTACTCCGACATCTCACCCTATTCCGCTGGCGTACTTTTTCGGCCCCTCCCCACCCTTCTTCTCCGTTTATGGTGCCTCTCCTCCAGCTCCTTGCAGCGTTGGGGGATCTTTACGTTTATGAAGAGCGGCAATCGTTTTCGTCTTACTATCTCTAACTTCCTTCCGTAATGCGATTCGCTCCCTCTTTTTCTGTTTCTTGAGTGCCTTTCTCTCCTTCTTGTTCATCCCTTTTCTCTCATCCTTGTACCGCCTTTTCTTTGCCTTCCTCCTTGCCGCTCGATCGAGCATGTCTTGTGCTCTATCTTGCCCGCGTTTCGGCAGGGCATTGATGTGGTTTGATGTAGAAATGCCATCTGTCGGTGTGTTTTTTGCGACTTCCGCCATCGCCTCCGCGTAGAGTTTTCCTAGTCCTCTAGTGGCGTTTGCCAGCAGGTTTCTCTTCAACATGTTGTGATTAACCTTTCCATCTTGGCTCATAGCTTCTTCTTGCCGACCCTTAGGCTTGAACTCACTTTCGGGGTTTATCATATCGTCATCCTCGCTCTGATCTTCAAGATCTTCATCTTCGTTGAGTCCTTCTTCGATGTCTTCATCGTCACTGTCCTCTACCTCTGAATCCTCAACGGGGTCCTCATCATCTTCAAGAATCTCATCGAAATCCATCAAGTCTCCATCTTCATCCTCCTCTTCCCCTGCAAACGGGATAACCATTCCATCCTTGATGGTTAAACCGTGCTCTTTTTCTAAAATTCTTATGCTTTCTTCATCATCATCAAAACTCTTAATATTCTCCTGTTGTTCCGCTAACCAATCCTCTTCGTCTTCGTCATCATCATCGTCATTTCCCTCCTCTTCTTCCACTAAATTTGCGTAAACCTCGTCTCCATCCTCATCTTCATTCTCTTCCTTCAGTGTTGCATCATCCCCCTCAGTTGTGATAAGAGTAGTACTCTCCACCGACGTTGTATCCTCATCATCTACCCCAGCACCACTCCCCTCCACTAACGTTGTCCCCTCATACCTCGGCATCTCATATTTTCCATCATCCATCGTAAACATCGTATTCTCCGCCATAGCCTTCTGCATATCCCGCCGATTCATCTTCTTGATCGTCTGCCTATCCCTCGCGGGTTCCGGACGCTCCTTCTTGGCCGAGGGGTTCAAAAACCCATGTGTGAGAATAGACGCCGCAACGCCCACATTCAACGAATCGATCGTATCATCCGTATCCTCCCCGGCTCTGATGGTAACGTACCCATCCATCAAGGCTTGTACGGTGGGTCTCAATCCCTCAGCTTCGTTCCCCATGACTAAAGCGCAGGGGTGGAAATGCAAGGGATCGTTCAAACCCTCCATATCGTACCAATTTGTGGATTTCGACCTCTTGGAAACCTTGAGTTCGGATTGTGTCGGGTTCGGCATGGCGCCGTAGAATTTCCAATCCCGCTTGCGTGATTCGGTTATGAATTTTAGTAGGTTTTGAGAGTGGTATAGATCCACGACTTCCAGGGCGCCTGCTGATGATTTGGAAGTCGAGGCTGTCGCTGGGGTTGAATTGTTCGCTGAAATTACCACCGCGTCGACGCCGAGGAAGTACGCTGATCGTAGGATTGCGCCAAAGTTTCCTCCGTCCAGCTATATATATACATATATCCCACGTTAACTTTTGTAAAAAGGATTAAAAAGTCGGGTGTAAAAAAATTAGGTTATGCGTGGGAGGTAAAAACATACCAGCTGATCGAGAACCAAAACGAACGGATGACGATGTTTCTGCTTTGACTCCAGGCTCACGTATTTGGTACTCTCAGAGATCGGGGCGTTGAACTGCCCGTCTTTGACATTACCCAAGTAATCAATCGTAGGAATATGGATAGGTTCAACCTCCAAAACGAATCCCTAGAAATTTCCCCCCAAATTTCAGAAGAGCGAGATTAGCGTTTATGAAAATATATAACCCAGTCAAAAAAAGAAATACTGAAATGATTATGGGAATAAATGGGGGTCTTACGTTATGCGGCCTGCCTTTACTCATCGCATCTAAAAGCGAGACGTCGGCTACACCCGTCACTGGAACTTTCAGTCTCTCCGCATTTCGCTTCAACTTGACCTCTCTATCCAAACTCTTCCTATCCCTCATCAACCCTTGATATATATACAACCGATGTATCTTCCTTCTCTTCTCCCTCAATGCCAACCGAGAAACACTGTACCCGTAAAGATACTCGGAGGTCTTTGTAAGGGAAGGTAGCTCCCTCGGCGGCTTTTTCGTAAGCCCCCATTGAAACCCAGTTGCAAATGCTCCTCTCCCATCTTTCTTCTCATCCGAGACATTATTGAAGCCATTTTGGGAGATAGATGAAGAAGAAGAAGAAAAAGAAGAAAAAGAAGAAGAAGAAGGAGGAGGAGGAGGAGGAGTGGTCTCGATCGCAGAAGGAACCTCTTTACTCGCTCCGCTCGTGATCCCCACAGCGCGTAAATCTTCGTCATTGGCCTCGTTCACCCATCTATCCAGCTCGCCATCCTCACGAGAGTACAGGTTATTTTTCCCATCTAGTTTCGGGTTCCACGGACCCATACCGTGTGCCACAATCCTTGGCGGTTTATCAGTCCGACGAGGGGGTTTTATTAACTCAAGTTCGCCATCATCGTCACTTGGTGTCTTTGAGGTCCATCTCGGCTCTCCTCCATCAGGTAACAGCGATGTAGTATTCATTTGAGGAATCCATCCTTGGAGTTCCTCCTCCCCCTCTTCCTCCTCCTCGTGAACTGGAGGAGGCGGTTTAGGTGACGGTTTTTTAGGTATGTTGTAAAGGTCATCCTTTAGGGGCGGCGCTTGACCCCCCCATCGTATTGTGGCGGGTTTGGATCGAGATATAGATTCCGGTTTCGCTGCCCTCGTCGTATTCGTAGGACGGTACTCTGAATTTGCTGTCGTTCTCCCAACCATACGGTTATATTCTGGTTTTCGTCCGGATTTCTCAAAATCAAACGTCCCCTCTTTCATCTCCCTATCTCTTTCCCTGAAACGCATTTGTTCTTGCTCACGGCTGCGCTCTAAACCAAGTTTTTCAAAGAAAATAAAAAAAAAAGTGCCAAGTCAGCTTGATATTCTAAATAAGTAACCGTATCAATTGTGAAAAAAAAAAAATATCATCATTATATATCTATCCCCTGCGCCGTGCAAAAAAGAAAACTTGCAACTATCGGTATAAAAACCGCGAGAGGTCCAGAAGAATGATAAAAAAAATAAAATAAAAATAGCTTATAGTAAAAAGGTAAAAGAAAATACGTACTTCCCCCTCTGTATTCCCATGGACTTCGAGTTTTCCCACCGCCTTTGAGCAAGACCATCCGACTGAACTGTCGTTCCAAGGCGGGGTATGATGTTACGTAGGGTGGTAGTAATACATGGCTTCGACTCGTCGATACTCGAGACAGCCCGGCGTGGGCGATGCCTCTGTACATGGACGCCCGCTACGTTGCGATCCTCAGCAGAGTGCTAGCTAGAACTGGTAAGAAGCACTTTAAACAGACGGTAGTGGTGTTTCGGGGGCTCTATAGGAGGTCGAATTGTGATTGTCGAGTATGAGATCGAAGGTGGGATGTTATCAATCAATTAGTGGGATGTTTGGTGTGCCTCGTCGCAAAAAAAAAAAAAAAAAAAAAAAAAAAAGTTGGAGTGCCGCATGAAACCCCGTGTTGGATGGCTAGCACTAAATTGGGAGAAACAATGCGGCAACAACCAACCACATTGTATGTACATTACATCCAACCAGATTAGTACGTATACCAAGTTATCTTAAGCTAGTCTTATTGTCATCTTAAAGCGCCGTTCGATCACATTAAATCTATAAAAAGAAGAGTCTGGAATCACAAGTTCAAGAACAACGGTCTCGATTAATTCTATATTTTTGACCATCAATTGCATAAACCCAGTCCGCTGAGGAAAAGAGCTCGATACGGAAGAATATAATACAGGATCCTTTTGAAAGAAAAGCATAAGAACGCCGAGCGTGTGCCATTCCATTGTTCCTAGGCCATATTCACAGAGTAGCCACAGGAAGCAAAAAAGAAACAAGAAGAGAAACAACCTAAGAATAAAAACCCAAACCCATGATCATTTTATTTTTGTGACTATGGGATAACGAAACGAAAAAAAAAAGGTACCTGTGAAAACAAGGGAAATGGGAAAAAAGCAACAAACAAGAAAAATTGAGCTACGTGAGAAGACAAGATGGGGATCTTGGAATTATTCTAGTGCTCCGAGTAAGAAAACAAATCGTTAATAATAAACAAAAAAGGTAGAAAAAGGTCGTAACGGTCTCCGAAAGGAGAAGAAGGTAGTTATCATTTAGAAAAGCATAGCAGCGGCGCCAAGGATGACAGTCAAGGCGAGACTACCAACACCAACGGCAGATGCGCCTCCAGTAGAGACAGCAGGTGGCGGAGAGGTGCTAGAAGGAGCTGGCGAGGTGCTGGGAGAGGAACCACCAGCGCCAGCTGCAGTTGCCGAGCCGCTGACCAAAGTGAGGTCACCACAGGCAAGACGGCCCTTGTTGACGTTGTGAATGACAATGCTGCGAGAGTTACCGATGAAGGCCTTGTTGGAGGAATCGAGGGAAATGTAGTCATCCTATCAAGCAAGGGATGATTAGTATATGTATATATATTATATAATTGGGCGATATCAGAAGAGAGTGCATGCAACTTACGGTATAAGAAGTACAGAATGGAGTGTCTTGGGTGGCCTCGGCTGGGAGATCTCCGTGCTTGCCAGAGAGGTCACCGACTTGACAGGTTTCTGGAGCAGAAGGGTCGCAAGCGATAGTGTCGTTGCGAAGGAAGGGGTCCAAATGACCACCAGTGGCGGTACAGTTTCCATCGGGACCAACGACAAAGTCTATTGTATTTGTTAGGACTCGATCAAATCGAATTAAAAGTAACATTTGATAGAGAGTACTTACCGTGAATGTGGTACAGGTATGGGCCTGGTTGGGAAGCGTTGACGCCGGAAACACAGACGTGAACGAGAACACCGTTGCCTATGGTTACAAGTATTGTTAGCGTGTTCGTATATCAGAGACTACTATCAAAGGGGAAAGGACTTACCATCAGCTCCTCCGGTGAAGTTCAAGTAGGCAGACTTAACCTGAGAGCTCGAGAACTTGGCCTCGTAGACGACATCGGTGGGGTTTCCAGTGGTCTTTGGTGCATTGCCCAAAGAACCGGTGATGGCAGAAACGGTGGAAGCACCGGCCGCAACAGCGACGAGGACTGACGACTTGGAGAAATGCATTTTTGTGCGAGATATGAGAGTTCTATCTGATTAGAGAGTTAAGAAGTTGAATTGTAAGTATCTAAGATGCGATTGATGGAAGGAGAAGTTCTGAAGATGGATTTATTTGATGAAGCAGTTGTTGTCAAAAAAAAATATTTGAAGAGTGATCTGGAGAAGGAAGAGATATAACAAGCAGGTGATGATGGTGGTGGTGGTGGGGGGGCAGTAGACTTTATAACTCAGAACGCGAACGTAGATGGATAGACGGGAGCGCCCAACAGGGTATTATTAGATGCCCCAGAATGGAAATAAATTTAAAAAAAAGGAAAGAAAGAAAAATAATAAGAAAGAGCCTTACGAGTTACAATTCCAACTTGGAAAAAATAAAAAACAAATAAATAAAAATGGAGGGTGAGTTTGGTCAGAGCTCAAAGCAGGTAGATGCAGGTCTTTAGCTTAATTTGAAACCAGGAACTTAAAAGAAGGATTTTTGACAAGAACTAGAAACAATGGAATAGATGTTGGATCGATTCCCTAGGACTCTAGAGAAATCGAATCTCCTTTGCGAATGGCAGCGGAAGTTCCAGAAAGATGTGGCAGAATGACGGTGATAGAATGGATAGAATGTGATAGAATGTCCCACCGCCGCAAGATCTCACCGACCGGGCTTCGGTCAGTCCTCGTGAGGAGGACTCTCTGCAGCAGCTCTGGCGATACGGCGGTTTCAGCGCCAAACAGAGCGAGTGGCTTGGCAGGTCTGCGATGCGTTGCGTGGTGTTTTCGACCGCACACACCAAAACGTTAATCTGAAACCGGAGCCAGCGTCTATTCCGTTTGCAAGCCCAATAACAAATAACAAATAACAAATAATAACAATAACAATAATAATATTCTTTTTTGTTTTGTTTTTTTTGCAGGGTATTGTATTCTTCTTCCTGTGCTTTCTTCGCTCTCTTTTTTACTCACTCTATTTTTAAATTAATAAAAAAAAGCTTGTTTTCTCGAGTTTTCTTTTTTCTTCTTTCACTCTCCTCCCTGCAAGGCCCGTTGTCGGTTGGTCGTAAAATTAACGAGTGCTGAAAGTTGGCGTTTCAAAGTGAACCGACAGGAGAGAAAGTTGGTATATGGTATACAGTAAGTATATCAGCAAGTTGGGAGTGGAAATTTTTTAATTTTCGACAGAGAAAAAAATCGATTGATTGTAATCCAACTAGCTAGCGAGCGACTGGACGCGATAGTAATATAAAGGAAATCAAGGAACGGATGATAGAGTGTGTTATAAGATAATAATAATAATAATGATGATGATGATGCCGCGCTGGCCAACTTGTCCACGAAGTCCCCTTGCTTGATCTATGCAGCCGGGGCCATTCCACTTTATATCCCAGCGACTGGACCTGTCGTATTCAAATGCTATCCTGTAATTTTTTTTCCCTTTTCCCATAAAGTATGGATAGGCGCATAGGATCCCTTTGCTGGCAACTAGGGCCATTCTGCAAGCATCCGGATGGCCATCAAAATTTGCAAAGAAAAAAAGCATGTAAAATGCAGTAGCCCGGTTGCGCAGTGCAATGTAAAGTAATGAATAAAATTTGACGGTCAGTTGCACCCGACATTCCATGCTTCATTCCGTCGGATCTAGGACATCAAAGCGATCATCACCGGGCAATTAGAGCCAAGACTCGCGTCGGATGGCAGACAATCTTCTTCTCGTTCGAGTTAGCAAGGCTAGCGAGGGCCCTCCCCGGCAGAAACCGTTGGCTGGTTGGCTGGCTAGGTCTTTCTCGCCCATCGACGATTCAATCAAAAGATGGTAATATCGGCGCGGTGCAATCAATATCAGGCGGTGTAATCATTCGAGGATGACCAAGTTTCGGCATGCGGAAGATAGGAAACCAATCCGACCACGTTTCCTGTAAGCAAATGTCACAATCGAAATCGAGGCTGGCAACAGTTCTTGGTTTTTCTTAATCTTTTTCTTGGTGCTTTCTTTATTACGAAGTATAACTCAGAAGAGAGAAGGGAGGGCTTTGTTTCGAATATAATACTACTTTTTCGTGAGTGAACCTCGCGTGGGCATGCTTGCAGGCCTCCTCGACCTGCTCCACCACACTTTCTGCTTGACGTCGTCACACACACACACACACACACACACACTCCACATTCCTCCGCGCGAGAAAACGGTGGCTCAAGGTCCTCCGGTTTCCCTTGCCTCTGCTCGCTATATTCCTTCCCAATCCATCCCCATATGGCAAATTTGTTTCGAAACAACTGGCGGGAAAATGCACAAGCCATTGTTAGTTATATTAAGAAACAAGAAGTGAAAAAAAAGTGGAGTTCGCTGGGGACAACAACGCATCTCCGCCAACTTATCGATCTCATTCAGGCAGTTCCAGACCGCGGAACCTGCTTGCCGAGGAATAGTCAAGACTTGTCATCTTGGACCAAGCTCTCGGGAAGCAAAAAAGAATCGAAGAGAACGTACGAGACTTGTGGAGTATCCGCAGCCCGCCGAAAGAAAGAAAGAAAAAATAAATAAATAAATAAATCATGCACTGGAAGCGATATCTAGATGTCTATTACCCTGGCGTTATTCTGCGCGGCTTCTCGCAATCTCACCAAATCGGCTCGGCTGTTTATGCCAAGCTTTTGACCGACAGCGAGCATGACCTCACCACTCACCCACCGAACAGGGTACATCTCCCACTCGTACACCCCCAGACCACTCGAACTCCGTTAATCGCAGGCTATTACTACGTATTCCGTCTTGATTGTTCTACTCCCTAGCTTCTACAGTATGACCAACAGAGTATTGCATCGAAAATCTCCCAGGAATCTGGGACAGTATACCCTCCCTCTAAAAAAACAAGCTTCGTTGAAACCAAGTAGCTAAGCTGGCCGTCGCATGGTGGGCCGGTCTGCCCCACCGAAACATCGCAGGAGGTAACAACACATGCAAGGGTCTCCCCACAAGGCTTCCTCCCTCGTCCAGCAACCCTCTCTCGCGCTGGAAAGCGGATGTTGAAACCCTTCGGACTACCGCTCGATCTAATGACAAATATCCGAAACGTATAGAGTTCATGCGAAGTGAATGCTCAAAGATAGAAAATATATCACCTCGCCGGCCAATTAGAATGGCAGGCTGCTTGCAATGAGCTTTGGAGGCGTCAGGTGTGACGTATGCGAACGGCCGGCCGGCCGGGTGTCGATAATGGGCATTTTCCGTGGGCGCATGCAACCAACATTCCTCCAGTGCACACTAGCTAGCCGTTGAACTTTTCTTTTCATCTGATATTTTTGACAAAGTGGGAATAATTCCTTCCAATATCGGGCTGCCGCTCTTACATAGGATACATACAACCTACGTACTGACTTGCACGGTCGTTTCCGTTAACGCTAAGGCCCTGGCTTCAACGCAGCTTCGAAAATCAATTCATTGGGAGATCGAGTACTCTTTTCGATGCCATATGGCTTCTCCCGAACTTTTTGAGAATTTTCTGAAAATCCATTCCTTTGATCAATGAATGCTACCAAACGGGAAAGCTTGTGCAGCAGGGCCCAGGGCGGGTTGTTCGAGACTACGAGAAAGCGGGTTTCCTACTACAACCAAAGCCTGTAAGATTAAAAAACCCCCCTGTGCGAGAGGTTGGTTTCCAGCTCGACGGGAGCCAAAAGTTGCAACAAAGGGGGCAACACTTTCCCGTCTCGACGTCTCACGACTTCGAAAACGGTGTCACGCTCGGAAGACCCGGCAAGTTGATTACCTTGTTGGTTTTGTAAGCAGCAACAAGCTTGCAAGTCGTACTGTACTCTCTCCCTGCAGCTGTCTCATCTCTCAAAAATATTTATCTTGGTTTTAGAAAATTCACTGGGTGGCTGTCCTCTGTAGGCGTTCTCGCTACAGGATACCCCGCGATTTGACCGTTTTTTCTCGGTCAGCAAAATAAGGCTAGCCCATCCGAAGATGAATGATACCAATGTCCTCAGCGAGTTAGTCTAGATTCTTACTTACTTTGGGACTCCAAAGAGTCCAGTACTATACAATTACTCAGCCAGCCTCAATGATGCTCTCTCCATATGTAAAAATAGGACAATACAGACTAAGATTTCCCAAAATAAAACACTTGAGTGATTATATTTGAAAAAAAAAAACTATTCTTGGAATTGTTTCTTCAAAAAAAATAAACCAAGAAGAAATATTGATTAATAACTGAATCGTCGACGGCCACACAGCAGCTAGTCTTGCTGTCAAGAAGCTCAGCGAAAGAGCAGCTCAACATAATAAGCCACCCAACCAAGCCACCGTATTCAGATCCATACCCGAAGATTATCTTATATCATAAGTAGATTCACTCATCTAGATCCTAACCCACACACAGCCCCCCAATAAGATCGATCGATTCAGAACATGAATTCATAGATAGAAACAGTAATATTGGAGCTGTATACACCCTAAAACAATCTGACCGGAAACATTCAACGGCGAAAACTATATACACGTATATAAACGTAATATAATATAATATTAATAAAAGCCATAGGAATAGTATAGGTATACGTATATCACCAGTAAATCGCAATCGCAATCGTAAAACATTCCTACCGTTTAGCGACGGATAGGTTGTTGAATCATTTGCTGGTTTTGAGGTTCTCAAATAGCATAATAACACCGCTCTTTTCAGCTGATCAGGTCTGGTATTTATGATTGTTTGAGTTTGACATGTAGGTATATGTGATGACTTTACTACTCGGTCGTGCAAAAGAAAAACGTAGGAGTCTAAAAACTAGTTAATAGTATGTAAGCCCGTGAACCAGTAAACTACACGGATAATATGTTCAAGTTTTCCAGAAAACTGTTTCGAACGAGTACTATTTCTTTTTTTTAACACCGAAGCAGGTCGGTGAAAAAATCTATGCAAGGAACTTTCGTTGACGGAGCAGAGGCCGAGTGACGCTGTGCTCCCGCCGCGCCACTTTTTCGTAAAATCTTGATATTTTTTTTTCTTTATCAGATCTATAAGGTATATCCTAGGATCCTATATATCCTTTTCGTTTGACGGTATACACATATATAGTATAAGTCTGTAGGAGTCGTGCTTCCAATATTTCCAAAATGTAGGAAGAAATATTATGAAGAAAGAATTTATATATATATATATATATATCCGCTATCCATCGCAAGTGGAGCTGCATGCGTATATGCCGTATTAAAACTCCGTAGCAGCCCGAAGTTCACTTACCGAATAAGAACCCTAGCAGAGCTAGACAGACAAACCCCCAAAAAAAGCATGAGCTAAATTATAAAGAATGTCGATCTGTGTAACTTGATAACTAAAATCAACTACCATCAAAAAACGTTAAACTGAATCCTGCACTGCAGTCTAGGAGCCATGAACTCTCAAGTGAGAGCCATATACATCGACACCACCTCTCCCCTAACTTAGGTTAGCCATGTCGATATCGATATCGATATATATCAATATCAAATTTAATTATCAATACCCCAGATCCCTAACTATAATTAATATAATTATAACCTTCATACTCTTACCAAGGATCAAAAATTGCAAATCCTGAAAAATATAAGGCAACTCGAGTAAAAATCCGTACAGCATACCCGCACAACCCGAAGCCAAGGTTCCCCCCAACATAAAAATCCCATCCCGATATCGATATCCGCGTATCTCCACCAATATCGTATATGTATGCACACCATTAATATACCAATATTGTACGCATAAAGTAGATCTATAGATAGAAACCCCTTCCGAGCTCAACTCAGGGGTTTTGCGATAATGATTCGATTGGCATGCGTGTAAACGTTGGAAAAAAGGGTCCTGGATACGAAAAATGGATATATAATGCGCGAGTTCCACGATTGTGCAAGAGGCCAAGGTGCGTGGTGTCTTCTTGAGATCTTGGCGGGGGGAAGTTTGTCTTTTCAGCATCGTTGCTTGGCTATCCTGCGCATGCTTGGCAGGGTGGGTGTATACGTACTTATTTACTATATAGATTATTTCTCGGCGGTTTTTATTTAGGGTGGTAAACAAGAGCAGGTGCGTGTATGAGATGATAGGTATAGGAGGTATGGGGGATGGGGTGTCTTTGGGATTGTGATATTAGACGTGCTTCTGGTACCATGACGTCGGGAAAAGCTGGACAACGATAGGATATATTACTACAACTGCAACGTGCTATCCAGAATAGGGAAGTATATATTATTCAATTGAGAGCTTGTTGGTTTACTTTGGTTCCTTGATATGCGACACCTTAGGAAGACATGTGGTATATAAATTATATGTAAATATAAATTAGTATAGTATCAATTGATGCGACTCCGTATATGTATTCCTAGCACCAATGGTGGAAAATAACGTCTAAACCAAAAAAGCTAATCTAAAAAATATTACAATTGAAGAAAACCACTACATGTGTATAAGAAACTTGGCACATAAACCAGCCGTGACGCGCAAAGATAAACAAGAACCATAACCCCAAATCACAAAACCTAAATATACCGACAGAAAATTCAAAAACTCTGCAATCTACTGATACTTCATATTCTTACCCCTCCAATACCCCACCCGTCTCTTCATCCTCCTCTTCCCTTTGGTCATCTTTCGTAAAATATCCCATCGACCGACACTGTCAAACGTACTTCCCAGCCCACCGATCATGTACAAAAATACAAAAGTCAAAGCGACTGCTACACCCGCTGCGCCCCAGAATGCTTTATAATCGTACACGCCGGATATACCCGCCACATCGTTCATACCAAAGTATGCTAGGACGATAGAGATCGGAAGGAAGACTATGGTGACTTTTGCCAGAGCGACGGAGAGAAGCGACAGCTTTTCGACGGCTTTAGTTTCCCGCCAGTTAAGACGATTGTATGTCTATAGTACATTTTACTGTGTTAGTCATAATATATACGAGTGGAGAAATATCAGATGGATGTGATACGTACCAAAGATATCAACCCGTTAGCTTCCTTCTCGCAATCCTCAATCTCACTGATCGCGAGCTGGGATATACGATGCTTCAACCTTTCGAACCGAGATATGGATAATATACTGAAGCATTTGTTTGCCGGTTCTTTGAAATATGCTTTATTCTCCAAAAGTCTCTCGAGGATGAGTTCGTAGCTGTTGTACACCCGTTTCAAACTCGCCAGACGCCGTGCGATATCGTGCAACTTGTCGATATGATCCAGCATCGGATCTTCTCCTCTCTATTCAATCACAACCATTATCAGCATATATATACTTCCACTATCCAGTGTGATTTGAGAAATATACTCACAATCTCGTTTAACTCTTTACTGTAAGGATGCGCTCTATCCACCGCTAAACTCCAGCTAGCATACCAATCGTCGAAAAGGTAATAAAACAATAAATCCCGCGCCTGTCCGAACGACCTCCTCACCACGAGCGCACCCTGTTCCATCGCCACTTCGACATCATTAGACCCGGTCTTCTTCTTCGCAAGCCCGGCTTTGGAAAGACACCGAAAAACAACCCGGATGTTTCTTCTTATATGGGATATGGTATCCTTGATATCTCTTGGGTTTGTGATATCCTTCTTCATCTGGGGTATAGGCTCGTGGATGGATATGACGGTCCCGTCGTGCGTCATTATCAACCAGATCCACAGTCTCAACATGTGAGGGTTGTAATGCAGATCGTTAAAGTTTTCTTCCGCTTCGTTACATTCGAAGACATCGTCGTATTCGTCGTCGTCACCGTCTTGGTTTAATTCCATCTCTTCATCTAGCGAATCCGAATCTTGTCGGCTGGGTTTCGGTCTTTTGTCCTTCTTTCTTTTCGGTTTGGATGAAAATTGACGGCGTAATGCTTCTCGCACTGTTTCGAAATCGTCATCGTCGTCGGGTGGTGCTTTACTAGCCATCATGGTCATTCGTCTGTACATGACGCTGAGTAAACTCTGCTGGTTTGTAGTTTTATCTGACGCCTGTTCGGTAGCACTGGCATCGCTGCTGGAAGCAGGGGGGTTGGTGAGGGGAAGGATGGTAGAGTTGGCGGGACTCTCTTTCTTTGGGAAAAGATTTCTGAGCCAGCTTGTATTGCCATCACGGGCGGCTTGGGTGCTTAGGCGAGCGGCTTCTTCGAGAACAGCGGCATCGTGAAAATCCTCTCGGGCTCGTTTAAGTATCTTGCGAGAAACGGTGTTATGGAGCATATTGAAACCGACAGCCATGACTATTCTCAGATTAGTTATGCTTATAATTATTCGCTTGCAGGGAGATTGTGTTTCTTACATTGTGAGCCATACTCCACTGTCGACCAATGCCATACCTTTTGGGCGATTTCGAGATTTCCTCGTCCGGGTGGAGAGAGCATGGTTGCCCTTAGCCTCGTCGATAGCCCATACTTCAAAAGTATTTTCTACCCACAATTCACACGTTAGTATACCACCTCTTTCTCCAGAAGATCAAAAAAAGTAAAAGCACATACATTCAAAAAATCACCCTGTTCGTGAGCATCGAAAATAGCTCTACACTCAAGATAATCAGTCCAAATTCTCACATTCAATCAAAAGTATTAAATCATATTAAAAAGAAAAACTCACATCCACCTAGTTCCAATCTCTTTCGGCCTCTTCGACTCTTCCCAACTCCCCAATAACGCCTCCGTCTTCTCCGTCGGCACATCATGAGCAACCCAAGCGCTCTCCCTCCCAAAATCCACAACCATATTCTTAATCTCCCTCCCCGCCAACTTCTCCTCCGCAACCTCATAAACCTCCTGTTTATCCAGTAAATCAAACTCCAACCCACACTCCTTATAATGATTACTTATCGAAGCCTCAATCTCCGCCTCAACATCCGGCAACACGGGTTCGCCAAAGGAAGGCGGCAGTACCGGTTTCAACCTCGCAGCCGCGGAAAGTGTGGCGAGAGCGTTATTCCAACTCGCGGCTGGTAAATTGGGATTACTCCCCGCTCCGCTAGTTTTGAAGCTATGCGAGAGAGCATTATCGCTGTTCGTCCTGCGAAGGTAATACGGACCGGAATGGGAGAATATCGAAGGTGGCGGTTGGGATCCTACCGGTCTTCCTCGGGCTGTTCCGGGGGTTATGGGAGTACCTCGAGAGTTACTTCTATTCCTACCCGCTGTGTTTCGGGATGTGCTGCGATGTTGGGAGGAAGATTGGCGGGCTTCGAATGAGGTTCGTTGGATGTGGGAATGGGAGTGTGTGACTGGAGAAACGCTGCGGTCTCTTGGGTTGTTGTAGTTTTGACCAGTATTTCCAGATGGGCCGGAAGGCGATACGCTACGGCTTCGTGTCATTTTGTAAGTACTCCGAGGAGTATTTTATATATATCGAAACCCTGGCGATTTGTTATATTGAAGGTTGGCGAGTCTGCGTCTGCGCGCAGGTTTGTTGGAATTTTTTGTGCCAGAACTCGAGGTATCGAAATTCAAGATATCGATGTTCAAAGTTTTTAAGAAACAAGAGTAAATCTCTCCAGATTATTTTTTTTTCTCTAGCGTTCGTATCTTGGCTTATTTTAATCATGCAGTTTCAAAATATATATACTGTAATTCCCTGAAGAGAGCAGGAATACGTTGTGTTCATTGGAGTCGACCATCTGCGTTGTTCATGTTATCCTCTTTTGGTGCCCAGCTGAGACTTCCAAGCCCGTCTTGTGCGACGCTCCCGTGACACACAACACAAAACATAAGCCGTCGACGTTATATCAACAGCCACTCTCCAGTCATTCAGCAAAATTAAAACTGTTCATATGGCATAGCTAAGCTTTTTTTTTTTTTTTACAACGGAGGATCGGAGTATTGCTTAGCGCTCGCGTGGCCTATGACTATAATTACTCAACTATAATTATAAATCCTCGATTATATATGCATGTTTTCGATCGAAGAAACAAATACAGCAGTATAACGTTACATCCTCTCAAACTCACATTGACAAAAATCCTCCATGGCCATGCATGCGCACTCACACGCCCATCCCATAAGATCTAGACCTTGAGGATCCATGTAATCCAAGATATTACGTATACACGTAAGTAAGCAAGTATCTGTATTAGTATATTTTTATCATCGAAACATCCTGGAAAGATCTTCATCCCTTCTACGCTCACGACCGGCACGATTACGCCCAAAACACTCCTCGCACATCCCATCAACCCTCAACCACGCCGGAGTCCACCTAAACACCTTCTTCTCCCCGCCGGTATCCTTCACATCCGCACTAAATATCCCCCTCCTAACCCGCTCTCTCACCGTCGCGGCAACTTCATTATACGTTTTCTTCACAGTTCCCGCCGGTCCCTCCGCCGTTAAATGTCCATACCTACCCGTCGAAACTACTCCCTCACCAATACCACCACCACCCCCTCTTTCTTCCCCTCCCTTCTGTTTCGAAGTAGGTAGCTCCTTTAAAAGCTTCCAAAACGCCTTGACGACAGCGTATTCTACAAAATCTTCCGCTTCAAAATCCACTTGTTCGCAGTTATACCCATCCGGAGCATCACACATGCATAGTACATCATTTGAGAGGTTTTCTTCACCGCCGTGGTATGGTATACGCACCGAGGGTTGACGGTGGTGGCATTCACGGTACCATATTCTGTGGAAATGAGGTTGCGGGTGGGTTTCTAGGTTGTCTGTATCTGCCGCCGCCGCCTGGGAGCTACCCCCTGCACGAACGGTTGATGATGATGATGATCTGGGTGTGTGTGGGCTTCTTCTATCCATGGGTATTATACTTCTGGTTATTGATGTAGGCGTGGTTGGATGACGGGAACTTGAGGAGGAGGGCATTATGTTACGATCTAGGTTTAGGTCACTTGAATCTGTACGTTTTTGTTTGAATTTGGGAGATATATATCTTGGTTTTAAAAGAAAGGGTAGGTGTATATTTATTTATTTTACAGTCTCAATTAGATGCATCCATGCTATAGCTGTGACATCTTGAATCACATATGCAAATAAATATTTAAATATACAGTATCATAATGTACATCTGACTATGGACGAATTTCTAAGAAAGTAAGCCTTCTCGACCTCGTGATGATGATTGCGAGCATGCATACACCCTCAGTAAATATATATATCCGTCAAATGATGTAACCAATATATATAAGTCCAATGAATTCAACAAGTTTATTATAATAATTTTATCTACTTTTGACCGCCATTTTTTTAAAAAAAAAAAAAAAGTCAAGCAAAAAAAAGAACATGAAACGCCTATAATATTATATAACATAATCAACCCCGAGCAAGCAAAACCAAAAGGCATGCATCTTCAAATTTCCAAAAAAAAAAAAAACCTCGCTAAACCAGAAAAGAAAAGAGTTAGAGAGAGAAGCAATCTCTAACTGTATCATCCACATTGTATCCCCAAAAATCCACCCATAAACGCTAGATACATCTAAACAAAACGCCATTCTTATAAGTAAACCTTGCGAATCTCATCCTCATCCGCCGCCCCAACGAACGCCCGCTTCACGAAAACATGCCAAACTTTATCCCTCTTCTTCTGCTGCTTCTTGTGATGATTCTTGTGCTTCCTCCCCTTCTTCTTCTTTTTCTTCTTATTGCCGTTTCCCCCTTTAGCCGTTTCATCCAGACCTTGATCGCCTGAATATTCATCGGAATCGGAATCTTCATCGGAGCTACACAAATCATCATCATCCAAAGAAATGGATTTAACATCCAGATCCCGCATCTTATCCGCCAAATTTACAAAACTCCGTACCGACAAATCCTTCATCTTGTACCCCTTTGTGTCGTTCGCAGTTCTATATTCAACCTCATACTCGAGCGGTAATGGTGGTTGCCGGGGCTTCTTCGGTTTCTTCGGTTTCTTTGGGTCTTCATCGCTCGGCAGCTCGGCCGCATCTTCATCATCGCTTCCATCCTGGTTTGGAACCCAGCCGTTTAGCTTTGTGAGATTCGCATAATACTGCGTGATACCAGTGATCGATAGCGGTTGCGGGGAGTAAGCGGGACCCGGCGCCGATCCAGTTGGGGGAGGTTCAGGATGATTCGGATCACGTGGTGGTTTCGGCGCCGCTTCTCGTTCGTCCGTGACTGGTGGTGACACTTCGATGAGGTATCCGTCGTGGTCAACCAACCCGGTGATATTGTAATCTATGATCCTTAGGGATGGAAAGTAGTTTGGAACAACGGAGGGCGATACGAGAACGGGTACATATCGTTCCGCGTACTTGCCGCCAATTTTTCCAAGATACTTTCTATGCTCTTTCTTCGGATTCTTTGGTTTCTTCTTCTTTTTCTTATCCCCCTTCTTTTTCTTCTTCTTCTTGTCGCCTTTCTTCTTCTTCTTATTCTTTTCGGGTGATAACGGTGGCGATGGTTTCTTTTCTTTAGGTTTCTCTGGCGCTTCTGGGATTTTTGAGAATAACTCGCGGAGTTCGCTGAGATAGGAAGTAGCGCCTTCGATGTGCATGTTATCATCCCACGCCGACAACCCCTTCGATTTCACCCCTGGATTGGCGAGAATTTTCTGAGCTTTGCGGATATCCAACAACATGAAATGATCGAGATTCATATGTCTAATCCCCAGAAATTAGCTTCACTTATAAATAAAATTAATGTAAAAAAAAACCCGATGATTATCACCAACCCGTAAATATTCCCAACAACCACATCTCTATAATTCCACAACCAGATAGTATACTTTGCCCAACAGCTATCGTCCCAACTTTGCTTGTTCTTAGTCCTAGCAGGCGGCACATGTCCCATAAGTATAGCCTTCATCCCCCTCTGCCGCATCAAATCCAATTGCACCTTCAACCAAGTGAACTGCTGAAACCCCGGTTCCCCGGGGTCGCTACACCCGTCCACGGCGGTATTGCTACCGAAAAAGTACATTGTGTTCAACGAAAACACGGCGAGTTTGGAGGGAACAACCTCGACCCAGAAATATGCGCCGTGCTCGAATATGTGTTTTTGGGATTCCGGGACGAAATTGCGCCAGATGTCGAGGTAGGTTCGGGTTGTGTGAGAGGGACCGGGGAGCATGATGTTGTGCGGCATGATGTCATTGTTTCCCAGAGCTGGGATGCTACACCACAAATTAAGTAATCACCCGGCATTAGCTACTTAATTATACCATAGCTTCATCCGGACAGTTCCAGGGTGTATTGTTCAAAGATACGTAGTATATAGTATAGAATATGATAAATACGTACACAGGTACGATGAGATCGTTACTCGGATCATCGTCATTATCAGGGATAGGCTACAAATTGCCAAAATAATCAGTATACCATCTATCACACACACCTAACCGCGTTAACCGAAAAATGGGAGGAGGAGGGGGAGGGAAATATCATAAAATCACCTTTTTGAAAACATCATACATCATCCCCACCATCATCCTGTTCAAATCATAAATCTGACTCTCGGTCCGCGGATGGTTGACATCATTATCGTGTCTCGCGTTATCCCCCGTCCAGATCACAAAATCGATCTGATCCTTCAGATTCTTCCTGATCCATTCGAACGTCTCCGTTGCTAGATCGTAGGGGGAATCGCAATCCGAGTGTTCGGCGCCCCAGAAACCCGCACGACCCTTTTCGGCGTGGCATTCGTGTTGTTTTGTGGCGGAGGAATTGCGGGTGTAGAACGGGTCCGGGTGGAGATCTGTGCGTTGAAGATGTATTGAGAGGTTCGGGGACGAATCAGCATGCTAGGTTTATTATATACCGGTATATGTGTATGTGCATGTACGATATACGTAATTGATTGCAATTTTTTTGCATTCTCGATGCGAATTGGCATTCATTTTTTTTCAAGATTGGTAGTTTTTATTTGTTTTCAGTGATTCGAATGGGGGTTGTACATATGTCATGTTACGTTACGTACCGGTTATGTGTAAAAACCTGCCGTGTAATTTCCTCCTAACCGGGCCTCCGGACTGTCGCAAGGGAATTTCCCCCAGCGGTTTCTGTCGTTCACCGATGACGAGGTTGGTGAGGGAGGGTGGTGTCGCGGACGCGAACGAGCATGACGAGGGTCCCAAGCTCGCTGCTGCTGCGAGGAGCAGAAGGACGACGTTCGGTGACGGACGGGTGCACCGCATCCTCTGCCGTAACTTTGAACGCACCAAAATAAAATTAAAAAAAAAAATAATAAACAGCGGCAGCTAGCAATTCGATATAAAGGTAAAAGAGAATATATTATTAGGAGGCGAGAAGAGAGAAATGTAAATATGGTAGTCCCATGCAAAAAAGGGTGGGAGAAAGCGAAGCTAATAAGTAATATAATGGCGGTCAGTAATGATGACGAAGGGGGGCCTTCTTCTTCGCAGCCGCTGATGCGGCTGCTGCTGCATGTCAATCAATCAAAACCGAGTCACCTGTGCCGATATTTTATACCAGAAAGTAAACAATCCGAAAGGCCGAGACTCGTTTTCAATCAAGTGGATCGCAATCGGAGAAGTCTATTCGGTTCCATTAAAGCTAGTAGTATAACGTATTGAATAGATCTAGATAGAATACTCTCGACAGGATAACTCGACCCGTCAATCGATTGATCTTTTCACTCTTTTCACAACCTTAGCACCAATTTTCACTCAGATATATAAGTAACTAAGTATAAGATAATAGTATATATATTGTATAAACCCTCGTCTTCTGTCCTCGCAGAGCTCGTCATTATACTCTTTTAAATTTCACTCAAGCTTATTTTCTCGCCAGGGGAACACCATGGAAAGTTGGTTTTCTCAACACAAACCAGCAAAATTTAGAAATCCAGAGCGATGGGGACGTGACCCAAAAATGGGTGCCTTGAAATCTCAGATGCACATATGCAGTCGTCCAATGTTCAGCCTAAACGAAGCCTTCCTGCCCACTGGTTCGGAGCACGAGGGGTCAGTTTGTGAGCTCCAGATGGACAAGGGTTGCTAGCTGGGGTCCTTTCCCTCATCAGCACCCACTGCTGTCCATCTGCTGCTATCCTTTGTTTGGCGTTTGACTTGCTCTTTCGAGACTAGAACCCGACCACCGGACCGACGATGATGATGATGCGGGGGCACCGGAGGCTACTCGCTACTCGCTACTCGCTACTAGCTACTGAGCCTGATCAAATGTACTGAATCAAAGTACCCATTAAGAGTCTGATAGGACGATAATATAATAATGTATGAATACAAGCAAAAGAAGAGGAGAGTAAGTCGTATGATATCTTCCAATACAAATAACCACAGCTCGAAATATTAAACCCAAATCACACCGCTCAAACACATGCATTCCACGATATATCGATATCGATATACAAACAGGTATTTTCTGATGGTATCATACATGCACCAGCTCTTAACAGTCTCGAATCCAATAACCACCTCATCTTTAAAAAGTTATACCCATCCGAAGAATACTAATGCACTACGAGTCGCGCGAGCTGAAATAATAAAAAAAAAAAAAAAAAAAAAAAAAAAAAAAAAAAAAAAAAAAAAAAAAAAAAAAAAAAAAAAAAAAAAAAAAAAAAAAAAAAAAAAAAAAAAAAAAAAAAAAAAAAAAAAAAAAAAAAAAAAAAAAAAAAAAAAAAAAAAAAAAAAAAAAAAAAAAAAAAAAAAAAAAAAAAAAAAAAAAAAAAAAAAAAAAAAAAAAAAAAAAAAAAAAAAAAAAAAAAAAAAAAAAAAAAAAAAAAAAAAAAAAAAAAAAAAAAAAAAAAAAAAAAAAAAAAAAAAAAAAAAAAAAAAAAAAAAAAAAAAAAAAAAAAAAAAAAAAAAAAAAAAAAAAAAAAAAAAAAAAAAAAAAAAAAAAAAAAAAAAAAAAAAAAAAAAAAAAAAAAAAAAAAAAAAAAAAAAAAAAAAAAAAAAAAAAAAAAAAAAAAAAAAAAAAAAAAAAAAAAAAAAAAAAAAAAAAAAAAAAAAAAAAAAAAAAAAAAAAAAAAAAAAAAAAAAAAAAAAAAAAAAAAAAAAAAAAAAAAAAAAAAAAAAAACTTAAAAAGTACATTAAACTCGACAAGACCATGGCATGGCACGTCATGATACCGCCACAAGCACAGTTTATAAACTCAACTTAAACACTACACTATTACAACTTGACTCTTCGCGGAAAAAAGCGAAAGGTATACTTATATGAAAGACAATCCTTTAAATTGAACTCATGGATCGAAATCACAAATACATTGAAAGTATACTAGAATTACACCCCACGCGCACGCTAAATCTATCCAAGCAAAACTCATGACTAAGTACATGTAACACCAAAAAACGCCATGCGTATATCCGTTATATCCCCCTCATTCACAAATATAAATCCTTAACAGGATGTAACAACATGCCCGGCAAACACATCCTCCCCTTCTCCTCCTCCCACTCCTCCCCCCCTCTCCCCTCCCACTCTTCCCCAACCCCGATCCAACTCCTATAAACCCCACGCGGCCAATAACTCCCATAATAAAACCCGCTCCCCCTAAAATGATGCTCCCCGCGTCCAAACACACCCCTCTCCCCACCCCCCGAACTCCCAAACGCCCCGTTATTGAGCACTTTACTCAGATACCTCCCCGGCCACCTACGATCCATAAACACGGGGTGCGGCGCATACACCGCTTTCAACCCGTACTGTAACGCCACAGTACTCGGCCACATCTCCGTGAACATTGTCCTCCCGAAAAAGGTATTCTCATAATGCATCGTATCCAACAACCGTCTGGAAAAACGGTACATGGCCACCACCGCCGCCCTTCTCTCCGGACCGCTCCAGAATGGGTTGATATCATATCCCACCGGTCTTTCCGCACCGTATCCTGTGAATTCATCGCGAGGACCCCAAGTTGTATTCTTCGGGTCGAATATCGGGGTGAGGGTTATCAAATCCGCTTCTTCGTTTACCCCCCATTCGTGCGCTTCATCATCCTCAGGTGTATCGAACGGCGGCTTGATAGGTGAGTAAGTTGGATGGGTAAGATTAACGTCAAGAGGACCCCAAACGCTTTCACTCTCATCCGCTTCGTTTGCAACCATGCTGGTAAAATCTGACCAAGAACCGTGAACGGAGGGAACGTAGAAACGACTGTTACGTTCCCACATTCCCCTTCGCGGTTGCGCCCTTGCGAATTCCGTGACCTTCTCGAGAAAGTGATACCAATGTCCTGTGTACCTCACATCCATCTCCAAATTCCAAAAGTGCTCGTATTCGGTATGTTGTCGGGCAAAGTATTGTAACGGTAGCCATAGCGATCGATATGCCCTATAATCAATCAATCAATCAATCAACAAACTTTGCGCAAAACTCAAGAGGATAATGTAGAATGTGTATGTATACTTACCCGTGAATAGGCAACCCCCTCCAATCACCCCCCAACCTAGGATACTGTGCCAACATCATCTTCTCATTCCATAACGTCACAAGCCCTCTAAACTCTTCAATCACACTCTCCCTCACCACCCTCTCATACTCCGTCTTCTCCGTCCATATCGGAATATCCTGATCCTGAACGTGCATCAAAAGGTGTACATCGTACTCCCCACCGGATCCGACATTCAACTCGGAAATCAAACTACGAAGGTTGACGTAATCCAATCTAGTCCAGTTGTACGAATGCCATACCCTCAATACCACCGCTGTTCTTCCCTTCCTCCCCTCTTTCCCTCCATTTTTCTCCTTTTCTTCTTCTTCTTCGGTAGTGCTGTGTTTGTCGTCGTCGGGGCTCAAAGCGGTAAACCGGTGTTTGTTAAGACGTACGCATTCATCCTGCACGTTCTTCCAATCCACACCCTCCCATTCGAGATCGTACCGTAGACTCCCCGTCGTCACGTTTCCCGGAATCTCATCGAGGTCTTTATACCCGTATACCCCTAACCTCGTCCTTCGCTCGAAACACACTTCATCATCGAGCTGTAATGTTTCGTAGGATCCGTAGAAGGGGTTTGGGAAACCGCTGGGGATACCGCGGTACGCGAGTACCGTCATATCAGAAGATGTCAAGTTTGTTATCAGCGAAGTGCAGGATATGCGGTCCGTAACGGCGGGGTAAGGGTCGTAGGGGATAGATTCTGGTAGCGGTTTTGTGTTTTTTGGTTTTTTACGTGGGATGGGTGTTTCGACGGTGGTGGTGGTGTTTTGCGGGTGCGGGTTTGCTTCCGATACGGAGTTGAGTTTCTTTTCAAATTCTGATACCCCTGGAGATGTTGGGAGGTTAGGTTGTGGTGGTAGTAGTGTACCTTGTTCGGAGAGGGTTGAAGGTGTAGGCGATGGTGTGGGAGATAGCGTGGATGAGAATGTAGTTTTAGGAACGTTCATCGGACCGGTGTTTTCGGGTGTATTTTCAGAACGGGGTATGAGTTCGTATAGACCTCTGTAATAGCTCTGCATTCTATATATATATTTTTATATTTAATACATCTCAGGTCAGCTTTCAATACAATACATTGTACGATTTAATATTTTGCGGTAAATCATTGAGGATGGGAATAAATAGGAGATACGAACACTGGAAAACTCTCCCAAATAGCGCTACTATCCAAATGCTTCGATAGCTTTCGGGTAGTGTGTGACTGCATCCCGCTCAGCGCGGACGTCATGGTGAGAATGGTGAGAACGACGCAACCGCAGAGGATACGGATGAACCATGTTTTCACGCGACGGATTCGGATCGTGTAGCCGAATTGTTGTATGTCTTGTCTTGTAGATTTCGAACGAGGGTTTGGTATCGGTGAGTGATTGTGAGCGGATGCGCGAAGGAGGGGTGAGGATGGCGATATGGGGGAGTATGATGGTGATGTCGTCGAAGGAGAGTTTAGATTTTTCTCGAGGTCGGTTGAGATTTGCGGGAGAGATTTCGATTTGAATGAAGTATAGTAGTTTGAGATTGTTGAAGATATGGTCTGTTTTATTTTAGAGGCCGACATGGTGTATGTATTATATTACTATTGATAGTACCATCGCCGTTTTCCGATCATATACGGGATATATTATTAATATCTGTGAAGCCGTGATGTTCATTTACGCCAGGGTAGCTCGTCGCAGACCAGCATTCATGAAAAAAGCCCGGTGTGCGACGGTGTGGTTGTTGTTGAAATGTTGTTGTTGTTTACCGTCTTCCCGTTTTGGGATCTTGGCAGCAACAACCGCAGCCGGCCAATCGGAACGCAGAGCGCACAGCAGCAAGGGGATTCAAAGCTCACAGCTCACAACTTTAAGCTACTTGAGTACTTAGCTAGCTCGGCCCCTCAACTTTAAGACCAAGATTGATAGAAAATCCCTGTATCATCGTGGTATTATGGTATAACAACGTCACTACATTCGACTCAAAAGACAAGTTAGGGTTCATTCGCCTGCTTCCAAGACTTCGGCCTCTAAAAGCAACCCGAACCCCGTTCTAAAATCGGCACCCATAAACTCGTCGGCGAAAACTTGTCACCTACCCCCCGCAAAATCCAAAAGTTACTTTAACCAGACCAAGTAACTTCCCCCTCCTAACAATCTTATATCCGTAAACTCCACACCCCCCGGCAAAATCACACGTAGTATGATATGATACAACTTTGCACGAACCGCATCGGATACCTATATCGGAGGGATTTCTCAGGCTATGTATATAGAAACCCCGGAGGACTCTTTGCTCTCCATCAGCCGAGCCAATTGATTAATTAAGGAAAGCTCGATCGACGTTATAACATTAACGGAATAGTATCCATACTTTATAAGTTACTTGAGTACTTATATATGCGACGTGCAAAAGCAGGAATTGTGTAGTTGCGGGCCGGGGTTTACGGTGGACTTAAGCTTTACTGAAACGGGATCCTAGTAGGGGTATTTAAAGATGGCTGAATATTCGTGATGATGGATATCTACCATACTCTCCACCATTGCATTGACCGTTCAACAAAAAAGTCATATAACATATTTCTCAAACTCATATCCATATACCTACTTATTATACCTAATACCTCATATATAAAATATACAAATCAAAAATTTAAAAAAACAAAATGCTAAAATACATCAACAAACTCAAAGGCAAGCGCGTCCTAATCGTTGGAGGCACTTCAGGCATCGGCTTCGGCGTCGCAGAAGCCTGCATCGAACACGGCGCGATCGTAACCGTCGCCTCCTCCCAACAAACAAAAGTAACCTCAGCCGTCGACCGTCTCAAATCAGCCTACCCAGACTCCGCTGCCAACGTGACGGGAAAAACATGCGACCTCTCAGCGGACAATATGGAGGAAAACATCAAATCCCTCTACGACTTTGCCACCTCCAACGGAACCCACAAACTCGACCACGTCGTCGATACCGCGGGTGACACGCAAAATATGAGCCAGAAGCTAGCGTCGTTCACATACGCACCGGACCCGACATACGGCCGTGTCCGCTATTTCGGACCGATGATGTTGGCCAAATACGCGATGGAGTACGTGAACTCCAGCGCGGAATCGTCCCTCACTTTCACCAGCGGTGTGATGGCGCATAAACCGCGGGAGGGACTGAGTGCGTTTATCGGAATGGCGTCGGCGAAGGAGTGCATGTCGCGGGCGCTGGCGGTGGATATGAAACCTATAAGGGTGAACACGGTGAGTCCCGGGGCGATCAAGACGGAGATGTGGGATATGTTTGGGGATGAGAAGAAGGTGGCGGGGATGGTTGAGATGTTTAAGGCCAAGACGTTGACGGGGAGGGTCGGGACTCCGGAGGATACGGCGGAGAGTTATATTTATTGTATGAAGAATTACTTTTTGACGGGGACGACGTTGCACGCTGAGGGTGGATATCTGTTGGTTTAACAACTTTTTTTATATATATTTATTTACTACTATATATACAATACAGTACAAATACCCACAGCGATTCTCTAAGACTGAAGAAGAGTACTTGGTAAATTAGAAACAGTTTGTGTGTTTTTTGGAGACGATTAGAGAGAAAAGGGGGGGTTTATTAATTTTAGGAATCAAGACAATAATATCCAGCTGGTTGAATGATAAAATTATTTTTTTTAAGTTTAAGAATCTATAAGTTTACGTAACATCGTGGGGAGAGTTGTTGTGTGGCTCTGTTGGTTTTCAGTCGTTTCAAAATTAAGACTGCGGGGGACTCAGACGGAGAGAAAAGGCGGAGGCAAACCCGAGCTCGCTGGGGCTCCACTCAGGTGGTACATGTAATTAATTATACATTGCACTACATCCATCGCGTCGATTGATGCATGCAATGTACATGTACTTTAGGAACATGGCATGGTATTACTATATCGACCATCTAGTCTTTGAGTAGGAGTTTGTCTTGTGTGATCACACGACACTCGTTCTGCAGTGAAAGAAGATGGTGATCGTGGCCACCCGTTATAATTATAATTACGAATTCATGAATTATCTGTCCTGGGTTTTTTCAGTCGTAGCTAGCGTGTGAACCTGAACCACGGTAGTCACTAGCTGATGACAGGAACTTGCCATAGCTGGTTATCATTTGAAGGCCAGACCCGGAACTCAAGCTAACAGTAGTTATAATTAACAGCTCGATTGAGAAAGGGGGAAGGATATCAGCAAATAGGAAAAGAGGCTTGCTCATATCCGCGTTTAAAAACGTTCCACCCTGCAGATGAGCAGGACAGAACAGCTCAAGGAAAATACATCTGATGATTACTTAAGTAAATTGAAACTTTAGGAAGGGTTCTGCTGTCTTTGTCGGCTGCAGTGTGCATCTGGCTAGCCAGCCCTGCATCTATCCGGTTGATAGCGCCGTTGAAAAAAAAAAAAATAAATAAAATTGACACTGCTGCATGCTAGGAAATGCTTTCCTTTTGGCATGTGCTTGTCCCTTTTTACCCACAAGCTCTTAGCTAGCTAACTTCCCCCAACAATTTTTATTTTATTATTTTTTTAAAATCTTTTTTATGAAAATAAATGCGAAAGTTGGAGAGAGGTGTTATTATACTCCGTGTACAAAATATAGATCCGGGGGATAGAAAGAGAAAGCGATATCGCATTGTGGAGCCCCCCATTTGCCCCCCCTTGTATTTCCATTATACTTTTTATTTCATATATATTCGGGAAGGGTGTAATCTTTTGGTTCATTCGTATACAGTCGTCAGCTCTTTGCCAGTTCCTTAATATTAACATTAACCTGCTGGTCTCGTGCGTTCTTTTTTTTTTTTTTTTTTTTTTTTTTTTACCTTGTAGCGAGGGTGGCGGTTATATTATTATCATTTCTTCTTCTGCAAGATCCCGCTCACACGACATAATTATTATTGAGGAATAAGAAGCATTTGATAATTCGAAAGGATAAGAAGAATTGTCATAGTTATATATATCAGTGGGGACTTATATCTATCTATATAACCTTCGGTACTTGTCGTGTTCTCTTTCTCCTTCTTCCGTGCATGCGGTTCTGAGCTGTGCTACCGGACGGATACCCCTAAAGCTTCAAATCAATCAACCAACCAATCAATCAATCACTCAATCACTCAATCGGCCTCTCAAAAATTAAAATAAGATCAATAACATAACTTGGAAAAATCCTCTCTCTCTTTCTTTCTGCTTTTTTCACCTTTGCTTCAAATTCATCCATCAATCTTACCATACCATAATCGAAAGAAGAAGAAAAAAAAAAAAAGATCAAAAAGATGGCATCGGTAACGACGACGGAAGAAGAAGGCCTCACCTTCCTGCCCCTAACCTTCTCCCAAGCCGACGCAAACGCCTGCGCAACTCATCTCATCCTCACCTTATTCCCCGACTGGGATCCCGCCCACCTCGACTTCATCCGCTTCACCGACGGCATCACAAACACCCTCCTCAAATGCGTCCACAAACAAATCTCCACCGATCCCTCCACCGGTCAGGAAAAGGTCACAATCAATGAATCCGAATCTGCCCTCTTACGGGCCTACGGAAAGGGCACTAACGTCCTCATTGATCGTGGAAGTATGTCTACACCCCCCCCAATCAACCAGTCAATCAATTCCATTACATTACATTCCTGCTACGAAATAATTCATATACTAATATAATATCACTCTATTGGAAAAAAAATAATAGGAGAATGTCAAAACCACTTTTACCTAGCACAACACTCCCTCGCACCTCCCCTCCTCGCCCGCTTCAACAACGGCCTCATCTACCGCTTCGTCCCCGGTCGTGTCACCTCCCCAGCTGACCTCTCCACCCCACGTGTCTACACCGCCGTAGCCAAACGTCTCGGTCAATGGCACGCCCAGATCGATACCACAGGTCTCATGAACGCGTTGGACGCAATGGGTCCCCGTCGTCGGATATCTCCCGATAGCGGCGTCCCAGAACTGATATACGACGCCGATTCCGACGACGATATCCTCGGTCTCGAACGTTCCACCGAAAACGAAGGGGTAGCTAACAATGGTGATGCTACGGATGGGGTTACCGAGAAGAGCGTCGAGCCCGGTGAGAGCGAGTTGTGGCTCACGCTTGACAAGTGGATCGGTGCATTACCGGAGAACACGGAGGGCGAGAAGGAGAAGAAGGAAGGGTTGAGACGGGAGTTGGGGTGGATTGAGGAGAATGCGGGGTTGAACGGATTGGGTGAGATTGTGTTTGGGCATTGCGATCTGTTGAGTGGGAATGTGATCGTGCTGCCGAAGAAGGGAAGGAGGGGAAATGTTGGCGGGTTTTGTCCGGCTGATATCGGTGGGGAGGAGGATACGCAGGTTACGTTTATCGATTATGAGTGCGTTTTGCCTTTTTCTTTATCTATATACGTATATTAGGTGCTAACGGGTGTATGTGTGCGAAAAAGGTACGCTATCCCCACAGAAAGGGCATTTGATATTGCCAACCATTTCTCAGAATGGACCGGTTTCGATTGCGATTATAACCTCATCCCGACCTCCGCTGCGAGACGAGCGTTCGTCAAAGCGTACCTCGAATCGTTCCACTCGTTTAAATCACAGGAATCGAACGGTGTGGATGAGGAGGAGGAGGTGCAGAGGTTGATGGATGAGGTGGATAGCTTTAGAGGTATACCTGGCTTCTACTGGGGTATTTGGGCGCTCATTCAGGCCACGATTTCACAAATCGATTTCGATTATGCTGCTTACGCTGAGCTCAGGCTTAAGGAGTACTTTGACTGGAAGGAGGCGTTTGTCGGGGTGGGTGGGGAGGTCAGTTTGAGGGAGAGGAGGTGGTTGAGTCAGTAGGTCGGCACTCTATAACTGTGTGCTGATGAGAGGGGTACAGTCATCGGACGAGGTCTACACGTACTTTTGAGGGAAAATGGCACGGGAGGGGTAACAAAGCTCGAAACGGTAATATTCACAATTCGCATTCTTTTTTTTTCCCTTCAAAGACATTATCTTTTTAATTATTCGACTGGGGAAGTCTGGAAGTTTTTCGAGGCAAAAGAAGGACGGCAGCTGTTCTCAACAACAACGACGATACTATTCTTTGGTTTTTTTTTTTTGTAATGATGTTTTGCAAAAGATACCCTTTACATCATTCATTCATTCGTTCGTTCATTCTTTTATATCGTATCTTTGCATATTTGCATTCTTTGATTTTTTACATCTTGTGTTTTTGTTTTTTTGCGATTGCTATATCTTTGCGAAATTTGGGAATAATGCGTGGTGTTCAACAGACCGGTTTATATTTATTTGTATTTACAAGTGGTTACTTTAGATAAATCTTCATATTGACCCTATTCTATTTTGATAATACGTGCGTAGTATGCAATACTGTCATTCTATCAAACCTGAGACCCATATGTTCGATAAGAAGAATATTTATATATATATAATGATCGTTTAGAGGAGTTTTATTTCTTTTTATATGCATCCGGAATGGTGTGCTTGTGTTGCGCACATGCGAATGATCCAAGCTGGCAGGCAGGTAGGCAGGCAGGCTGCAGGGATCCGGACGGAGCTGAGCTAGCTGGTGCGACTGTTCTGGAAGAGCTACTGTGGCCTCAACGTTACTGGCGCCGGGGTTCCAGCGAAGAGCTTTAAGGTTTACTTTTAAATTTTGACCCTGACTTTTTTTTTTTTTTTTTCGCGAATTCGCTCGTAAAATAGAGTAGTTAATAGTGATGACGTTCGTCCGGCCGCTGGCTTGCGCGTTGAAAAGATCTTAAGACTCGAAAGAGAGTGTGTGAATTTGTGGATTCGATCGTGTGAGTCAAAGTGGGAAGCTTAGCTAGCTTGATTCGATGCATCGATGCTCACTGGCCTCTTTAAATTTTTTTTTGGAGGGTGCACGGCCAGTTAGGAGGCGTTGATGCTGTAGCTCGTTCCCTGGGCTGGCTGGACTGCTGCACCAACGAACCATGACGGACGGATGGTGTGATGGTCTTCTGCAGTGAGTGAATGACTGAGAGAGCCAGAAACGCAGGCGGGATTTCATTAATTTGCTGCTGCTGCTAGTTACTACGTGCTTGCTTACTTGGGTGCTTGGATAGCTAGCGGGTGTCTCTCATGATTGTTACTGTGGATGTTTTGTGCATTACTCTGTTCAGTTTGTATGACATTTGAGGACTTGATTTATGTATAAAGGAGATGAACCGGCTGGGTTTTATATTCTCCCCCATCAACATCGGATTCAGAAATCTCCAAGATATCTCCAAGATCTTTAAAATCTAAAAAGTAGGGGTGGTTTTTTTTTGAATATAATTTAAATTCTCTGCGCTGGTTCGACGTTCGTTCAATCGATCATTGCGCTGCCGGCCCCTAAATCAAGGTGGAAGTAACGAGAGAGACACCACGCACTAAGGCAGGTTAATATATTCTTCCTCCCCTTCAAGCCAATCACGTTATATCCTTTCGAATCAATTTTTTTTTTCCCTCCTTGGTACATGCTGCATTGCCCATCTGCAGCTGGAAGTAGTTAGCAGTATCAGCCAGCTTGTACATAGCATAGGAGGTCGCCAGAGCATAATTTTTTTTTTTCTCTCTTTCGCCTCAACACCCACCTGTTTGCGAGTTTGTCGGGTGCTTTTGAGCTGACAGGCAGGTCATTCGTTCATTCATTCATTCATTCATTCACGGCGTAGGAGAAGGAAATTTATTCCTTTTCCCCTTCTAATTAGTATTATCCTGATTTTGGCTGGGCTATTTTGATACTGCTGCTGCTGCTGCTGCTATCTCTCAATAATTAATTACCTGCTTGCTGCTCTCGTACCCGGGCTGGTGGGTTCGGGTTGTTCGTCCAGTCAAACAGACAGACAAGCAACAACAACAACAAGCTGTTTAAACTTCTCTCACCCTTTCCCTTCCCTTCTCTCCTTCCTCCTCCCCTTCTTCCCTTTCCCTTCATCATCATCCTTCATCATCCATCCATCCATCCATCCGTCTCACATCACATCACATCTCGTTCCCATCCGTCCCGTATCATCCCATCCGTTGACGCCTGTAACGACCCTTTTGAACGCTTTCTGGTCAGTCGTCCTTTTTTAAACCCTCTGACAAAACCCCCCCCCTGCCCAATTTTTAATCGCTCGCCGGATTCGTGGCTCTATCTATCTCTCTTCTTCCTCCCATCGTGTTAGCTGGCCTCGAGTCCCGCTGCTGCTTCTACTACTCCCACAACTGCTGCCTTTCTGCTGCTACCATTGCCATTGGAAACCACGCACTCCCCTGTCCCCCTAGATCAGCTCTCGCACTATCGCATCCCATCCAGCTTGGTCCTCCAAACTTGATTCTCCGGCGATAGCTTTCCACACCGTATCATATCTCCTGTGTCGCGAGTCATCGCTATTCTGTCATCTGCTTTTCACCTTCTCTCCGATAGCTCGTGGACCGCTGCGTTTTTTCAAATAAAAAATCCTTTTCCTTCATCTAGCCTTAGACTGTTTCTTTTTTTTATCTTACAAGCCGACTCGGAGCTAACCGGTCCTTCCCGACAACTGTAGACCTTTTGACGACCGGTGTCCCCCTTTTTTCTCTCCAGTAATCGATCGCCATTCTAGGGCTTTTTATCTAATCACGAATCGCCAAGATGGGTTTGTCAATTTCGAAACTCTTCACCAGTATATTGGGAAAGAAGGAAATGCGTATTCTTATGGTCGGGTTGGTAAGTATATAAATTAAAAAATTAAAATTAAATTGAAAAAAAAAAAAAAGCCGAGAAAATATCAAGCCTCCTGTCCGGGTTTGTTGGGTTGGCTCCTATCCATGTCTTTCCCATTGGAGCTTTCGCTATACTGCTTTGAAAGGATCTTTTTTTGAGTCCACCTATATCAAAGAGCACGCGTCTTAGCTTGTAGCTACTACCTCTGACCCGGACAGAATCCACGTTCACGGCTTTTAAAAAAAAAAATTGATGAATTCAGGCAGGGATATTAATCGTTGTCTCTTCCTTTCCATAGGATGCCGCTGGTAAAACCACCATTTTGTACAAGCTAAAGTTGGGTGAAATTGTCACCACCATCCCTACCATTGGTATGTCTCCGTCTCAAAGTCAACTCTCTCAATTGTATCTCGCATCATCATACTTACCAGTAATCAATCGATTCCAGGATTCAACGTTGAGACCGTGGAATACAAGAACATCTCCTTCACCGTGTGGGACGTCGGTGGCCAGGACAAGATCCGCCCACTGTGGAGACATTACTTCCAAAACACCCAGGGTATCATTTTCGTCGTCGACTCGAATGACAGAGAACGTGTTTCTGAAGCCCGAGAGGAACTTCAGAGAATGTTGAATGAGGATGAGCTCCGCGACGCCCTTCTTTTGGTCTTCGCCAACAAGCAAGATTTGCCCGTACGTTTTTTTAAATTCCTTACTCATTAGCTATCTCCAATTCGCGACGGGGATTACAGCCCTACGGATGAAAAAAACAACCAGAAACTAACGGAGCCATTCTCATAGAACGCCATGAACGCTGCCGAAATCACCGATAAGCTTGGATTACACAGCTTGAGACAGCGAGCATGGGTAAGTCACGCGACCATACAAATATCCCCTATATCTGATAGAACCAGCCTAATCTTGCCATTTTTTCTTCTCTAGTACATCCAATCGACTTGCGCTACCTCCGGAGACGGTCTCTATGAAGGATTGGAATGGCTCTCAGGGAACCTCAAGAAGAGGAACGGCTAAATTTATTCGGACGTTTTTTTGTGGTTTCTTTCCTCTTTGTTTTTTTCTTTTCCTTTACTTTTTGGTCGCCTCAGCCTTTTTTTTTAATTTTCTTAAAAAAAAAAATTCTTTTTGATCAAAGACTCTCAATCTATCCTCTCCTCTACTTGGTCCTTACCAGGTCTTTACGGCTTCAGCATGACGACGAATGAGGAATGAAATTACGACACCCGAAATTCGACTAGAAGTTTAAAAAACAAAAAACAAGGCGTAGGGAAAATGGGAGTAGAGGAGATTAGAAGATATCATGATGAAGATGGGTAGAAAAAAAAGTAAAGTGGGGGGAATGAAGTAGGGAGGGAAAGGAGGAAGACTAGACGATTTCAATTTGTGGTTTCTCTCTTTTTTTTTTTTTTTTTGGTTTCACTTCTTGGATTGTAATACACGTTTTAAGCTTTTTTTATAACCCATATATCTCTTTTTTTTTTTTTTTTCTCTGTTTTCCCTCTCTTGAGTTTTATACGTGGTGCACGGTGATGTGTGAAATTTTAGTTTTAGTGTTTGAAGCTACACTATGTGACATGTAGGTCTATGATGTGGGGATGGCATGTTGGTTTCAGTATCGGGCTGGTTTTGCAATGTCGATTTTTCGATTTCAGGGCTGAGAGGACCGATCTCTATTTTTTTTACTTGATTACTTTTTGTTATTGTGCTTTTTTTATAAATTTACGTGCGAGTTTTGGAGATATATAAAGAATGGAAATTGTGTTTTTTTATATATAGATGAGATGTATCGCTTCTTCTATGTCTGATGTTAGTCTTGTATTGATGCTAGCTAGCTTGAGCAGCAGATTAATGTCTGATGTATACATTGTATGAATTCAAACAGTTTGACGGCGTTTAGGCTAACTTCTATCTGACCATTAACCGTTGGTAATTAGTATAAATACTTGGATATTGTATATGACAGGAGTGAGAGTTAGTATACCGTCTCTTCGAGAATATGGTTTGCGGAGCAATGATGTCTGTTTATAGTAATCGTTCATGATGCTTTTTTTTTTTTTTTTTTTTTTTTTTTTTTTTTCAGTTTAGTTGGTATATTTATTGATTATAGAGAAGATGGGGAGCAATGCGTAGGGCTAACGTAATATAATAATATAATTACTAGTATATATATAGGCTGACTACTTGAGTATGTATATGAGATCGGTAGAACCTGTATATGTATATATATATATACTGATCTTTCCACGATGGACGATCGACCGGCCGGGGTAATGATCAATGATTAATAATCTTGTTTAAATGCAAACTACTTGAGTAGTAATAGAACATGGAGATGGATCGTAGAGGGTAGGTACCGTACCAGGTAGGTATTTCTATAGAGTTGCCTTCCAATATAATAATATATCGTATTTTAGTCTTGCAATGTGTTTGGGTCTGGTTACGAGACTGGTCGTATTCAACACTCGACCTCGGGGGATCGATTCGGTTCTATAAGGTAATATTTGTCTCTTGAGGTCTAATTTCTTCTATATGCAAATACTCAATCAAATTGCTGGATGGTCGAATGCATTCGAATGGAAGTATATAATTTTTTTTTTTTTTACACGCGTTGCGAACTGTTGCAGGCTGCAGGTTGACGTTTTGAACTTTCGGCACAGAAGCCCTCGAAACGGCAACCGCACTCGGTCCGCGCTGGACAGCAGCTGATGTAAACCATTTCCCTTCGTTTCCCGCGAAACGAGCCCACACTACCTCACACCCAAACACCCGGCCTCTTTCATTCTTTTTTCTGTAAAACACCATACTTGGCATATTATTCTTCTCCCTTTTCTATTCAACCTCTTTTTTTCTGTTCATTCGGTGGTATTCTCTATATCTCATTCTATTCCATCTGTTTTCTCGCGACGATAAGGAGTAAGAACCGTGATTGGGGGACCCCATCTTGTCCTTTTTTTCTTCTCCCGTTCGGTTTCACAGTTTAGCTCTCCCATCCCATCGACGAAGAAAAGCTACCCTCCTTTCACCAAACCGACCATGACGGCACTTCGACGGGTTAAATTACTCGGTGTGGCGGCCTTGACGCTCATGATTATCTTCCTGTGGTACGGGGTACGTATATCCACACCCCCCCACCACCAACCAACCAACATCCATTCCACGCGTCCCCCCCAAAAATGGATTTAAAACGGAATATATCAAAAAGCTAATAATTATATGAAACACCGTCGTGTGTGCTGCTATAACTAAAATCAAAAAGTCTCAAGCCCGCAGCGAACGCCGTGAAGCACTCCACCTCCATAACGAAGAACGATACCGTCAGAAAGAAGCCCACAAGCATGCCGCTGCTGCTGCCGGCGACGGCGCCGTCGATCCCGAAGATTTGGCTATCGAGAAGCAGTTGAAGTCTCAACGGTTGAAGGACGCCGAGGTGGCTGCTAAAGCTAAAGCTAACGCTAAGGCGCCGAATCCACCAGCTGGGATGGAAGCTGCTGCTGCTGCGAAAGCCAAGTCCGGTGCTGGGAAGAAGTGGGACGTGCATGTTGAAATTGATGAGTTTTTGGCAATGAGTCCTAGTACGATCTATGATTTCCCCCACCTCTCCCATTATGCAATATTTTACCTTCAGTGGAATATAGGTTTTGAAAGATGGCTGACATGTGATGATGTTGGTGGGTACTTAGTTATAATATTCTCGAAATCGTACTGTCCGTATTCGAAAAAAGCGAAGAAGTTGTTATTGGAGACTTATAAGATTACCCCCGCACCTTTTGTGAGATTACTCCTCCTCCTATATAATACCGATGTCATCCGGATCGTACTAATATAGTATTTGTCGTACAAGGTCATTGAATTGGACGAACACGACCACGGCAGCGAAATACAAGACGAACTCGAAAAGATGACTGGAAGGAGAACTGTGCCGAATATTTTGGTGCAGGGGAGGTCGATAGGTGGGAGTGATGATGTTGCGGCGTTGGAGGCCGAAGGACAGTTGGTGAAGAAGATTAGACAGTATGGTGGGAAGAATATACAGGATATGGTGAAGGCGTAGTATACTAGGATTTTTGGGTATAAACCGTGTGGAGAAAAAGCACTTCTTTCTTTTCTTTTTTTTTTTTTTATAAAAATGTGTATTGTTGGGTCATTGGGAGGGCGGGCGTTTTTTTTGTCGTGCTTTCGAATATGACTTTTTATTCTGATGTTCAGCTTCTTACCGATCGATTTCGTATGGGGGTTGAGGTGGGTTTAAGGTGTTATGGAATATAGCTTGGTGATAATAGCCTTGATGAATGCGACAATTCTCAATTCTGGTTGCATCTTTAAAATCACTGGATGGTAATCTAATGACGATATGGGTGTATTAATCATTTCTAATATATGTATCGCCAGATATCATTCTAGATCGATATGCTGGTATCATTCTTGGCATATATATTTTTATATTTGGCAAAAAATTATGACCATGGTAACGATATGCACACCACGGATGCATTAACTATGTAATACCAAGAAACAAAAGGTTCTGTCGCCAAGCCGGACAGTGGGTAGCTCTGGTGGTAAAGTGGCTTGACGTTTAACGTTTCTTCTCCACATTGATCGTATCGATACACAGGTATTTTCCGCATATTTCCTATTTTCCCATGTTATCGATAACTATGTGAATTGGGAAAACCCGATATTATAGATACTTAAATACTTGAGTAGTACGTGGTTGGTTTATTTCTCTGGTTTGTCTCGTCAACCAGCCGTGAAGACACAAGGCCTCTGATTGATTGGGGGGTTTTTTTTTTCATACGGATTTGACAAAAAGCTGTATAATAATATATATTTTATGGGCTCTTCTTCCAAAAAAGACAGCGGTTTGGTGATATATATCAGATTTGATATTTCAGGTATTCGCATATACATACTTAAGTATATATGGTAAAAGTACTTACTGAGGTATCTATGTATATCCCAAAAACTGGCCGATGTTGCATGCAATGGATTCGAATGGGCTGTACAGTTTTTACCTTTTCTTGGGAATGGGAATCGAGTTGGTAGACTTTTTGTATGTACAACCGAGGAAGGTGGGGATCATGATACCATATCACATGTCTTATATAGGTTAGATAGTGAGTAGTTAATTCTATGCAAATCGTAAATTGTGATTGTAGGTCTTGTTTCGAGATGTTTTGGATACCATTTTTATCTATGGATTTATATTTATTATTGCTTGGGTAGTATCGCCCGCAGACTTTATCGAAACCTGAAACTTGAAACATGGCAGTGCACTAGTGGGGAATGCAAATGTAGGAATTGATAAGAACGAATTTTTGGGGTATTCCAATGCAACGGTAATATATATAAATTTCCTATCAACTCTTCGCGGTCCGGATTTCACGGGAACGGCCGGTGGAAATAAAATAATTATCAGCAGGACCTAGGAGTGTGTGTTTACGAAAAGTGAAATATAAAAAAGTGAAAAAAAAGGCTCCGCGGTTTATCGGATATGCTCGATCGCAAAAAAAAAAAAAAAAAAAAAAAAAAAAAAGGCGCTGACCGCCGTTAACGTTTCGCGAAACGTTGGAAAATACGCAATTAATTGTAATTAAGTACTGTAATGGCTTGTGAAAGTTCATGTCGTCGCCGCCGCCACCACGCCGTCCGATGTGCCGCCAGCAGCAGCTACATGCAGCTTGGTCCCGATCAGGGTCAATTTAGCGGCGGAAGACCCTGGCCGAAGTGTCAAAAAGGGTTCATTCATTTTCAGATGTGACAATAATTCGGTATTATCACTGCACAGTTGTAAGGGCCTTCTTGCCGGGGCCCGCCGCCGAAAAAATAGCAACTATTTCGATAGTCGTAGCGATATATATACTTAAGTGTATATATGGCAATAATTTAATATTGCAATATTGGACAGACAGCTGAGCCACCGCCGAATTAATCTTATATTTCGCAGGTGGTTCGAACGGACGAATGAGAAGGGCGACAATGGTGCGGATGTAGCGATTGAAACAACTGGACCGGGCCTGGATCCGATCTAACTAGTTACTTAAGTAGCTGCAGTTATATTAAAAATAAAAACCCCGTATCTCTCTCTCCTTTTGTTCTAGAAAAAGAATATTCGAATATGATTGAAAGAGAAAGATTTGCCCTCCTTCCTTCCTTTCCCTCTTCTTTTCTTTTCCTGGTATTTTTAGCTAATATCTTTGTATATTATTATTAATTTAGAAAATGGTAGTAATTACTAGTAGCAGTAGCAGTGATAGCGGTGTTAATTATGAAGTCTAATTGACAATTTCCAGCTTTTGCGTCACACATGCAATCAATCCCATCAATCAATCCCATCCCATCTCCCTTTCCACATCCCTCCACTCTCATCTCTCTCTCTCTCTCTCTCTCCACTCGAACACTCTGACTGTGTCTCTCTCTCTCCTGCTCAGCTCCCTTCTTCTCTTGCATCTCTTCAACTACGGGAAGGATCTGAGAGAGAGAGAAAGAGGGAACCTTACAGAAAAAGCGACTTGTTCGTCCCGCCAGTCCGTCCGTCCGTCTATCATTTTTAAACTGCTGTTAGTTACGCCGGCCAAGCAAAAGTCACCGAGTTCGACTATTTGACGTCTCCCCGGATCACCTCCCCAAAAAACACGTCCCACTCGACTCTACTTTCCCGTATCGCTGTCGAATTACCGTATTACCCAAACGAAACTTACCCCCTCCCTCCCCTAAGCTTCGCTCATCTGACTCGGAAATCGTTCGCGATCACTTGGGGAAAAAAAACATCATCTCGAAAATCCTCGTCCCTCGCCTACCAACTTGGAAAACCCTCCCTCCCTTTCAAACATCTACCTCCCTCCCTCCCTCCCTTTATCCTTGCTTTTGCAACGGACAACCGAACGAAAAAATTCCCCGACGAAATCCGCAACCCTGGCTTCCAAGACCACCATCCTTCTCTCGCCGATGAATATGCCTGACGGCGGTCCCGCCAGACTGCACTCCGGTTCCATCTCCAAAGGCGGCCGAAGACGGCGATCTAGTAGCATCATCTATGTCGAGCCGCCGGAGACTATCGAGCAGCTGTCCGACCAGGTCGCGTTGCCAAACTTGAATGCGAATTGGGTTAATAACAAAGGTCAGTCGATATAATCGTTTTTTCGAATCTTCGGAGGTGTTCGGGCCGAAATGAAAGATAAAGGAAAAGCTGCTTTCGGAGTACTGTGAAGGTTGAAAGATGAGAAGAAGAGCAAGCCGGGTCCATCCGGACTTTTTGATGCTCTAGGTCTTGCTCGAAGATACGTTGAGCGTAAATAGATAAGGAAATTGCTGACCGGGGAATCGTTACACGCAGGAGCTTGGCTGATCCACCCTATATGTATCGCTGGTTTGAAGATATTCTACGACACCATACCTGGTGTCTCGCAAGAAACTAGCTGGACACTCACCAACATCACGTACATGTTTGTACGTAGACCCTATCTTTTCTCACATCCTACCTAGCTAGGCTAACGTATCCCTCCCACTCAGGCAACCTACCTCATGTTCCACTATGTCCAGGGTATCCCCTTTGAGTTCAACTCTGGCGCTTACGACAACCTCAACATGTGGGAACAAATGGACAACGGCGACCAGTACACTCCATCTAAGAAATTCTTGACCTCTGTTCCGATACTATTATTCCTCCTCTCCACACATTACACACATTACGACATCACCTTTTTCATAGTAAACACCATGGCTTTGATGAGTGTCATCATACCCAAGCTACCAAGTGTACGTTCTTTGTTTTTCGATACATGATTTACTATTAGTGGCTTTAGATTATATATATATGATAGCTTGAGATGCTAACTTGTTTACGATTCAATACAGGTCCACCGGATGCGGGTAGTCATGCCGTGGAGTCAACCCATTGAAGAGCTTGACGGCGAGGAGCCATCTTGAAAATATCCAACGATTTCCCTTTTTGTTTCCGTTCCTCTGGTTGTTTTATACCTTTCCCACTATTATTAATTATCAGCCTCACGTATTATTATTCTTTTATATGGTTGTTTAACACACTTTTTTGTTTTTTTGTTTTGCCCCCGGTAGTTGGATTAGAAGAGCATCCTGTCGAGGTTCGTTCTGTCCGCCCATCCCTCCGGTCTGCAGATTTAGAGCCTTGTGATTATCCGAGCCAAACATTTCGCCCTCCACCGTTTTCCCTCTTCCCTCTTTTCCCCTTTTTCTATCTCTTTCACTTTTGATCTGCTCATCTTGTTTGGCAGTGCGGTATTGTTTTTTGTTTATCGTTTATCCTTTCATTTGTCTTGACCGTCTTTCTTAGTTTATCCAAAATCGGCGTATCGTATGTTCACACCTGTTTTTCAACATTACCAGTGTTTTTTCCAATCTATTTCTTTAGTCTCTAAAACAATTGTTTTCCTTTTGGTTTTTTTTCTTTTAAAAATTCCTTTTGTTATCGGGCACACACACACACACGTACAGCATTGTTGAGAGTTTTTTATTATTGCTTTTACTTTTTTAGAGAAAGGGTTCAGGATGGGTAAAGCGGGGGGGATATATGTTATATGCGAGAGTGAGTGTGTGTGAATCGACGAAGGTCGGGGGAGGGTCACACGTTCTGATATATATCGATATCGAACGAAACAAAAAAAAAAGAAGTTTACTACCTGCAAGAACCGAACCGAACCAAACGAACCTTCGATGGTTTCTGTACGTATTGTTTGAACTGAGACTGAGATGATTGGGGTATTTGATAAACAATACAATACAATACAATATGTTCTATCTCTCTATATAAGTTCCTATTTTTATCTAAAACTGATTTTTTAAACGTTTTTGGAGTATGAATGTGCTGTTAGGTTTAAAGATAGGGGTGCTCAAAACATTTAAATATTTCACAATTATATACTTCGTGTATGTCGTAGCATATAGTACGCAATTAAGAAATCTCGATCCATTAATCTAGATCCATTATTATAGCTCTCTCCAATACTATCAAGATTATATATATACTTAATCATATTCTCTTTATAGAAAATAATTCCCATAAAAGTACGCCATGCGAGGGTATCCCAAAACAGAAAAATAGCACCACACCTAAATAACCATATTATAATGTAAAAACCACATCTTCTCATTAATTCCACATGAAGTTTGAAAGATTGTTCATGTTCATGCCTATTCATTCCACCATCCCATCCCCACCATTAACCCTATTACTCTCACCGACTCCCACCACCGCCATGGTCCGCTTCCTGATCCATTCCACCAAAATCCCCACATCCTCCGTCACCTCCACCACCTTCTTCACCCCTTCGGCATCATGCACCGCCACTCCTCCCGTAACCGCCAAGATTTGAAGATCGGCGTTGTTCAAGATGTTCATTTCCACTTGGCTGATATTCCGCGAATCGAAGGGGAAGAGGAGGGATAAGCCGAGCGGGAGGGTATTGATCGATATATCCACGGGTGTAGCTTTCGGTTGGACATCGTCGGCGAGAAAGTCGTCTATATCCATTTTTTCATCCTTGAGGGGGGGTTGGGTTTGCTGTTGCGGAGATTGTGATGATGATGATGATGATGATGATGATGATAGTGAAGACGCCTGGAGGTCTTCCGGGAAGGCACTGTGGAATATTGTAGTGAAACAGGCGTATTTTCGAAGAACCTACAGTTGTAACATATTAGTATTCACTAGTCAAGAGTGGGTGGGAACTTGAGATTAGCGTATACCTGAAATATAGCAGCCAGCTGTCTAGGATGCGAGAATGGGATTTCTTCCAATACCCGTCCGTAAGCTGGTCTCAGCGTATTGAGGTTATACGTATGCTCCGACTTGTCGTCTTTATCCATAAACACCGTTCTATCGTTCGATAGAGGTTCTTTCCCTGGCTTGATTTTCGGACATAATACTGTTTCCAGCGGTCCCGGCATGGCTTGGGACATCGTCGAGGCACCTGCTGCGTTCAAAACCTCCACCTCGTCTTGAATACTGAGGACGACGGGGGGGTCTAGTTTCGCTATGAAGCGTGTATTGTTCAGTCGGGCTAGGACTTCTGGTTTTGTTGCTGGTTCGTAGTTGTTCAGCGGTGGTTCAATCCAGTCGATTTCATGCGTGTCCGCGCCGAATAACCCGTCAGCTCTATGGTACCTGTCAGCAACCACTGTATTCACTCTATTGAAATTTTAAGACTCACCCTTTGAGAACATTATCGGATACCCAATCCTCGGAGTTCCTCACAGGCGTGATGTAACTCTCATTGGGCAACTCGTCAACATCTACTACAACCCTCCAGTACCTCCCACTGTCATCATCTCCTTTCCCCTTACCCTTCCCTGACTGTATACCCCTCCTCTCCTTCCAGTAATCGATACAAAACCCGACTTTTCCTCGTAAATGCATACCTGGTCGCCCCATACCTTTACACATCGCCTCCATCTCACCCATACTGGCTGTTTCCTTCTCCCAAATTTTCATCATGCTAACGTACAAACCCGTCACAGCACTGAAGCAGTTTAATGATGGCAAGTGGCTCAACCTATCAGACCTGGCGAAACGCTCGAGATTATCGGCAAATTGCGCGAGGGATGAAGTGATGCTGAAGCCGCTGCCGTTGACACCGTCGGGTTTTAGTGTCTTTTCTAAGATTTTGGCCGCACGATCGGAGAATTCGGCTGTCGGGCCTGATGTTTCGGCGAAGGAGAGGGCGACTCGGGTGGGTGCACTTTCTTTGAAGTCAATCTATGAAGGTTTTTACTAGGTTAGCTAGGATCGTGGATGTCGACGTGGATAGGGTGGAGCGCACATCTACAACCACGATAATACCTGATATTATCAGCGTGTGAACTCCTTTCACAACTCCGGTGTTATCGGTGTGATATTGCATTCTATAATCGAAGACAAGCCGTCAGTCAACCCTAAAATTCCCCACAATAAATTTAATAGCTATATGAAAGGTATGAGATCAATTGAATTGTGAAAAAGGTATAACGTACCCAGCTCTCCTAGCTACCCTCTTGATACCCTCCTCCGAAATCTTGCCAGGCCGGCTTTTAAGAACCTTGAGAACCTTCTTAAGCTTGCTCCGTTCTTTATCCTCCCCGCCTCCACCAACACCAACACCGCTCCCGTCGCCATTAACCCCCAACAGCGAGTTCAAAGAGTTGATGTACTTTGCACCGGTTGTGGAACTGGCCGGCGAGCCGAAATGTACCCCGCTATTTGATAACGAGGGTACAAGGGAGGCGCTGTGGGGTGATTTTTTGAGGTTCGCGGGGTGTGGTGAGGATCCGGCGAGAGCTTGTGAAACGGCAGGAGAGAAGGGAAAGGTGGGGAGGTTGCCCGGTGTCATTGCCGGCGCGGCCATCGGAGTGTGTGTGTTCATGATGATGGGGAGACTCGGGGAGTGGTGTTGTGTGAGGGCATGTAGACGCGAAGTGCTCGAGCGGCGATAATGGTTGGAGTTAAGCCGAGGTTGATGCTGTCAAAGGGGTTCCGGCCGATTGGCGATTGAGATGCCGGGGATCAAAGATGTGCCTGGTATCGTGAAGAGACTTTGTTCCGATGTCCACAGTAAGGGAGCGACTAGTGGTTGAGATGGATGTGGATTAATGAAGTTGATGAGGCTAGGCCAATGCGACGGAGCTTGATATGCCCAGTCTGGTCACGTGATGCTACATACCAACCCACCAATCTGCACGATGTCTAGGTGATAGTCTTGGTTTGAGACTATCAAGTTGAGATCAATACACAAGCCAAATTCAACTTCGTGAGGAACAATAGGATTCTTCATGATGTATTTTATGGGATCTCTTTAGTTTCGTATCCCCTGTGCAGATTGGCGCAACCCCACCCGGCCGTTCGCATAGTCTGCTTTCACCGCACCTTTGTTTAAATTGTCCAGTATGGATTCGTATCTGCGACCAGCATAAAATCTTAGGAAGATACGAGTAACGACTTCCTATCGCCGAAAGCATACTCTGTCTTAGTATTTATGTAGTCTAGACTACCAACTAAACAATATATTAATCGGTTAGTCTAAATTTCCAATCTTAAAACATGATTAGATTTGAGGACGCAGAGCTATCATGAACATACTGGTATCAGCATAGAACCATCGTGGCGCGAATTCCCTTGCTCCATGCAAGTTCTACTACGGAGTCGATAGAAGCCCAATAATTATAAGGCTCATTCGGCTTCGTAGGATCCGAGTTGATAAATGGAAGATAGCCATTTCTGGTTTTGCTCCACATGCTTAGCTAGCTGAACCCTACCGTAAGAATAGTAGTACCAAAAACTTCATACATCGTTTCTCGTGAATTTCGGAGGCCCAGCGTTTTTGTTGTATTCTGCATGTTTAGAAGCCATTCCGCTGACTTAGGCCGACATCCGAGACAAGACATGCAAAAAATTTAAAATCCAGCGCAACAGATACACAAAGCCTAATGATTTTGTTACAAAATGACTTCTCCATTAAATTAAAGCTACCGTAGGATTTCTTCCACTGCACCTATTTACTTCTCAGAGATTTTGAGGTTAAAGATGGGTGTTTTCCTATGAGTTTTGTTCATGACTCGAGCGAGCACATACGCACATGCGTGGGGAAATCGTCGCTTTACTAGCGTCGCTTGTTAAACGTGGGGCGATTTGCACCTAGTTTCACTAACTGAAGCTCAGAAATTTAGAAAGATCTTTTATGGGGTAATTAGATGCCCGAGCCGGGAATATTTCCATGGATCCATTGATCCTCGAGCCTGAGAGAATCTTGCCCGTATCGTATCGATAGAAGTATGTGGCGTCGAGTAAGGATCCTTTTACTCAAGATATAAGCGGTCAAAGCCGAGAACAGAAGAATTATTTATGCGAGAATGCCGAAGATAGGGAGATTATTCATCCTAAAGTTATTGAGCACATAGTGTCTTTGGGAGGGCTCGAGGGTTTGGTTTCGAGACCAAGCACATATATTCTTCTTGTGTTGTATATGTTGGATTTATTTTCTCATGTGATTGTGTCAGTTAAGCGAAGAACCTGCGGCAGGGTGCGGCAGCCCAACCAAATGTTCGCGAAGATTCTCGCAGCTACGATTTTGACATCATGTTCTAGACCATGTAGTATAGCTTCACAATGGCCTGACCGGCCGGCCCACAATGAATCTATAAAACACCCACCTTCGTTTCCTCCTCTCTTATCTCTTTCACTTCTTGATACGCTTTTTGCCTTTGTACAGTAATCAACCAGCCCATAATGTTATCACGAAATACAGCACGGTTGTCCTCAACGACAGCCAGAAACCTATCCAACTCTCTCCGGTCCCAATCGATACGAAACACTCGGAGCATACATCTAGCACGTAGGATAGTCCCGGCTATATCTACGCAAGCCCTTCGACATGTACAGCCATTCATTTCTCAGCGAACATATGCAACACACCGGGGACCTGTCCCGCCTGGTGGGACTCACCAGATGAACCTTGGTGGCGAACCCGAAAAGTCTGCATTGGAAACATACGGCATGGATTTGACAGCCCGGGCGCGAGATGGGAAACTCGATCCTGTGATCGGACGGGAGGGAGAAATCCGACGATGCATCCAGGTCCTTTCCCGCCGTTCGAAAAACAACCCGGTTATTGTTGGTTCCGCTGGTGTCGGCAAGACTGCGATTATCGAGGGACTGGCGCAAAGGATCGTTCAGGGTGACGTTCCGTCGTCAATGTTGAATAAGAGGGTAATCTCATTAGATTTGGGGTTACTCGTCGGTGGCGCAAAATATCGTGGTGAATTTGAAGAGAGGTTGAAGAATGTGATGAAAGAGGTGGAAGAATCGTCTGGAGAGATCATTCTATTTATCGACGAACTACACAATTTGCTAGGACTCGGGAAGGCGGAAGGTAGTATTGATGCTTCCAACCTTTTAAAGCCAGCATTGAGCAGAGGATCGTTTCAATGTTGCGGTGCAACAACTTTGAATGAATACAGGGCGATCGAAAAGGATGTGGCTCTAGCAAGGCGTTTCCAAAGCGTGCTTGTGAGTGAGCCTACAGTACAAGATACTATCAGTATTCTGCGAGGTATCAAAGAGAAATATGAGGTTCACCACGGTGTGAGAATTACGGATGGCGCTTTGGTAACCGCTGCTACATACGGAAATCGATACATCACGGACAGGTTCCTACCCGACAAAGCTATCGACCTCGTGGACGAGGCTTGCTCGGCTCTCAGGTTACAGCAGGAATCTAAACCGGAGCCCATTCAAGTCCTTGATCGCGAAATTCTAACCATTCAAATCGAACTTGAATCCCTCAAGAAGGAAACCGACGTTATGAGTGTCGACAGGAGGAAGAAGCTTCAGGAACAACTCAAAGAGAAACAAGATGAAGCGGCAAGATTGACAAAAATATGGGAAGCAGAGAAAGCCGAGATCGCGAGTATAAAGACGACACAAGAAGAGCTTGATATTGCCAGAACTGAACTGCATACCGCTCAGCGAACGGGTAACTTCGCAAAAGCTAGCGAACTTCAGTACTCGACCATTCCTCGGCTAGAACGAACTATTAAGGAAATTTCTGAAAAGCAAAAGGAAGGTGGTCTTCTCCATGACTCCGTCACATCTGAAGATATCGCTCGAGTGGTATCTCGTGCTACCGGAATCCCCACAGAAAAGATGATGGCCGGTGAAGTTGAAAAGCTAGTGCAAATGGAAGCCACCATCGCCAAGCAGGTTAAGGGACAACCAGAGGCTCTCAAAGTCGTCGCCGATGCCATCAGACTTCAACGCGCCGGTCTCACCAGTTCCAACCGCCCGACTGGCTCGTTCATGTTCCTAGGACCCACCGGTGTTGGCAAAACATTACTTGTCAAGCAACTTGCGAACTTCCTATTCAGTTCCGAAGATGCTGTCATTCGTTTCGACATGAGTGAGTTTATGGAGAAACACACCGTCAGTAGGCTCATCGGTGCTCCAGCTGGATACGTTGGCTATGAAGATGCAGGCCAGCTGACCGAGGCTGTGAGAAGACGTCCATACTCTGTTGTTTTGTTTGATGAGTTCGAGAAAGCACACAAGGACGTTGCGTTACTGTTGCTTCAAGTTCTCGACGCGGGGCATTTGACGGATAGCCAGGGAAGGAAAGTGGACTTTAGAAACACAATCATCGTCTTCACCTCGAACCTAGGTCAGGATATTCTCGTCAACGCTCCTGAGGGCGACGAGAGCGGCATGATTGCACCTGAAATCAAGAATGCGATCACGGAAGAAGTAGCACATCACTATCCTCCCGAATTCCTCAACAGAATCGACGAATTCATCATCTTCCAACGGCTCTCCAAGAGTTCTCTTTCCGATATCGTAGAATTGAGAATTAAGGAGGTGCAAGACAAACTCGACGAAAGACGGATAAGGTTGGATTTAGGTGAAGGTGTTAAGGAGTTTTTGGCAGATAAGGGATACAGCGTCAAATATGGTGCTAGGCCGCTGCAAAGACTGGTTTTGAAGCAGTTGCTCAACCCTCTAGCGATGAGGTTGATCCAAGGCCAGATTCTAGCAGGGGAGACTGCTAAAGTGAGAGTAAAAGAGGGAGGAGAGGGATTAGAGGTACTGGCGAACCACGATGCCGTCACCCTTCATCACCATCATGAGATGGAAGAAGAAGAGCCAAAACTGGAATCTTCGCAAGCATAAACGAGGGAACTGAGGAGGAGGTAGGAAGTATAAACTAATTGTTTAATTATAGCGTCGCGAAGACATCCTGCATATCGGTGTTCAAAAAAAGGGTTTTTTTTTTTTAAAAAAGTTTTTAGAAAAAGGAGTACATTATTGTTTTCATAGCATGGAGGTCATCTCGACTCAGTTTCTTGTTTATAGTTTGTATACACGTATACTCCACACAAAGAATGTATATACCTAGAACACTTTATCCCTTACATAATTTCTTCGATCACGACACAGTAAATAGCAGATTATATAGAAGCAACTACTTCCAATTGATCACTCGATCCAAGACTCAATCAGTGCACGAAGCATATATAGACTCTGAAAAGGAGGTGTATAGCTGCGATTAACAATATCGAATTCTATTATATTCTTGGCGATGTACGACCTACACCAATTTTTATGTAAAAAAGCAATTGATAATACAAAACAGAAGGAATGGTATCATAGTGTACAGATATAGCACTTAAACAAAGTGAAAGGAGAGTCCTGGTCCGTGAATACGCGCCTACAAAGAAAAAAAACTTCAAAACCCAAAACTGCCAAAAAGAAAAAAAGAAAAAATAGACTACAAGTCAAAAGCATCTAACGAGACTTTTGCCTTGTTTGAAATCGGAAGAAGTAAAAATTTTGAAGGTAAGTAAAATGTTGAAATATTACAAGAAAAACCCGGTCCCAAATATTAAATACGCTAACGGCAGCTGTCAAATATACAAAGAGCGAAATCTCAACGACCCATATTTTTAAATCATCATGACGCTACTCGACTGGCTTCCCCTGCGGCTGTTTCTCAGTGGTGTTCTCGGGATGCCGTCGATCTGGTTCAGACTGTTCTGCCTCTTCCTGTATCCGCCAAGACTGGAACTACGTCTGCCGTAACCACCAGCAGACGTTCGTCTCCCGCTAGGACTGCGGCTACCGCCAATGCTCCCGCTTCTAGCTTCGCTAGATTTAGGAGGCGTGAAATTGGTAGAGGTGCCATACACATTGCTGGGTTGCGACTGATTTCTATTCTTACGACGACCACGACCGCTTTCATCGGTGGTATTTCGAAGCTCAGATTTTGTCAGACGCTCTTCCTCCTCAGGGACCTGTTCGAAACCGCTAGGTGCGATTGCGGTAGCAGCACTGCGAACTTTATCCATAGCTCTATCAGCCGCGCGTTCGACGGATAACCGCCAGGCTTGAGAGTTGGCACGGTTGATAGTTGCAGGTGTGGAAGAGAGATCCATCATTTCTGGGTTTCTGGGGGTTTGGTCATAGAAGGAATCCGATGGGACTGGCGGTGAGGTATTATAAGGCGTATAACGTGGCGGCATGTGTAGTCCTACGCCGGGTTGTGGAGAAGGTGAGGACATTCGAGAGCTGGCATCAGTGGACATATCGAACCCAGGTGTATTCTGTCTGGGTTCAGGAGATCGATTGTAGTTATTGTACGGCGACGCTACGGAAGCAAAGGTAGAATAGGGGCTTGGTGCTCGTGCATTGTCATTATTGATAGGATCGTATGGTTGGGGAGACGAGCTCGATCGATCAAGGCTCGTACGGGCGATTCCAATTCCAGCTTCAGCTGCTGCTGCGGATTCTCTGCTGTAGTATCCGTAGATATCGCCATTCTGGCTCACGGGACTTATCGGCGAATGGTTAACTTGTGGCGTAGCGGGTGTGAAAAACATTAAAGGGATATTGATATTTGGGCCGGCTTGGGCCGGCTTTTGGTTTAAACTTTGAACGGAAACTCGGACGCTATTTCGGGGTGTGTAGTCTTCGATGGTGGCTTGCGGGAACACAGCAGTGGACGGCGTAAGCGTCAGAGACGGTCTCTGAGCGGCCTGAACGCTGCCAAGGGACATTGTTCGCGACGGACTACTAAGCGGCGGACTCATTGGATTCCTGTGCGGGAACACGGCTGGTGGGGGAGCTCGGGGTATTTCGCTCTCTAGGATATCTACTGTCTGCATTTTAGTCGTCGTGTACTGACGAGGGTTCGAAGGGGCTGAGATCATCAGTCCTAATTCTTTTTCATATCCGTACCCCAGCTCATGACTGTCATTTGTAGCTCCACGGGTGTGGGATTTAAATCCAGTCGATGTTGTAAACCATGAGTTCTGCGTGCCCTTGTCACCGGCGTTTTCGGTGGGATATATCGGCGCGGGTGAGTCGTCATTCATGTTTCGGTTTATCTTCCTGATAACATGGCTCTTGTAATGGTAGCAACCGCAGCAGAAGAAAAGGGTGGCCAAGATCAAGAATCCAAGGAACGACCCGATAGCGATGCCGATTTTTGCACCGGTGGACAAGCGATTGGGCCGCCCGTTTATCAGCGCAGAAGCACTAGCTCCCAACCTTCCCTCAGCTTCTTCGAGACTTGTCGGTTCAGGTTGGGTAGTAGGTGCTGGCTTCGGCTTTCCACTGCTCGTTGATTTCACACCCGAGGATGTTTCGGCAGCGTTCAAAATGAAGGTGTCGCAAACGGCTTGTACGTCGGTTATGGCAGTATTTCGATCCGCACCTGTACCGCAGTCGTTCGTTTTCGCAAGACAATCTTGCATAGCAAAGAGGATATTATAGTCTTTGCAGAAGCATAGGATATCCGTATTGTCACAGTTCGACAGTCCGGGTTGTCCAAGCGCATCGTTCCAACAGTCCGAGGCACATAAAGGTAATTCCGTACCACCAAAGTTAACGGCGAGAACTGAGGACACGCCGGTCAAGGCGTAGAGTAGTATCGAGGAACGCATCTTGACTATGTCGTTAAAAACATCTAGCGTTAGCTTAATGTTACCTTCTTTGGGTGATATATAAGTATATATATTAGATACCTTTTTTATATGAGGAAATGACGGAAGGGAAGAATGGTGAAGGAATAGCAGATAAGGATAATATATTAGGAAAAAGAATCACTGAAACCGGTCAGCCAAAAAGGAAACGACAAGCTCCTAAAGCTGCTCTACCGTTCCAGCGACAGACGCTACTCGAGAAAAGACCCGTCCAATTCGAAGAGAAAAATCTAAAACGGTGTGTGCAGGATATCGCTAGGAGTTGGTTGTTCTTGCGTGGCAAAGCTCGTATGGTATACCAACGTCAATAGACCAAATCTATCACAAGGCACCTCTTCCTGAAGGAGAATCGAATAAACTATCAAAGAGAGAAGGAAAGGGAGAAGGAAACTCGTCCAGTCGTATTCGACGCCAACTTTTCAAAGCTGTGAGGAATCAAAATTAAAAGGTAGAAAGAGTGCAATTTTCTGGGCACGTTTGGATTATAAGAGAGCTTGCATGCATGGGCGCGCCGTGATGCAAATATCAGCTCCGGGCGACTAGAACGACGACCTGCGATTCGTCAATAGGAAATTTTCTCGAAATTTTGAAGAGAAAAGAAAAAAAAAAGGTGTTCGAGGTTTCAATCGGACAAAAGAAACATCATATCTATCAAAGCTCACCACCTCCCTTTGTGCAAATTACCGGCGCGTATGTCACCTTGAGAGGTCGGAAAGGTGTTTTTTTTTTCACCATGGCGGAGGAGGGGTTCTGCGTGTACGCAAAAGTCCCCCAACTAACTCCCCGGCTAGGAACGCACTGAACGCAAACATCCGCATGCTGTTTTCCAACGATAACGAGCAGTTGATTCGCTGGAGGCAGCCGGAATCCCTACACCGCGACCTGGGTACGCCTCCAACGATCTGGACCAGAGACGGGACGTGAATGGCCAGCTGAGCGGCTTGGCCTCGAGATTCATTGATCCAGGCGTGGGTCCGGTAGCCAATCAGGAACTCGCCAGTCAAATTTCTTGCATACGCGCCCACACCACCATCTTTGCGAGAACAGCCATGCAAGGGCAAGGGACCTTTTGTGTCTTCGGCTCTGCTATTTTTAAACAATGGAAAGAAGGGCACACGGGCATAATCCACCAACATTGGCCAACATGTGCGCCGTAATTCTCCTGTTGGACGAACCATGTTGGAGACCGAGAGCCGAAAGTGGGCTGACATGTCAGTCGGTGACAGCATTCCTTTAAATTTCAGAGCAACGGATCACTTTAGCGCTCGGGTTCCCAAGACTTCGTCATCCTTTTTTCATATATAGCAGCGGGAAGACGGAAGGTGCCCCCAGATCGCTGCTGGGGGTCCTGCGGTGTCACATAGACAGACTTAACCAGAACATCATCCTCACTATCGTAGCAATAATATAATATTTAAAATTAATAATTTAAAATTGAACAAATTCTTATGGAGAGATGTTATATAAAATCAATAGGCAGAACTCATTGACAATATGTATGAGGCTATTGTAAAATTATAATATTATAATATATTTAGAAAAGTATTAGTCTCGTTCCCAGACGCTGTTCGTTGCCAAAGTTTTGGGGAACTCCTCCTCGCAACACAAATTTTTCAAGTATAACATTTAGTCCATAATAAGTTATAATCTAAATAATTATGTAATGGAACCTAAAAGGATAGCTGATTTTGCTTAGAAATGTAAATATATATGTTTGTAAACCATGGCCGAGTAGCCACTAGTGACTCTTCGGCTATGAGGATCATAGCAGGAACGACTATAATATTCTTATCTGCCACTTTCGTCTCCGTAAGTTACCTTAGTTTGTGTTCTCAGATTATCCTTTTAATTGTTGTATACTTTCTCTAGGCCGTTTCAGTATGAGCCTTTTCAATAAGATAGTGTCTCCGGAGTCCAGGGTGACGTCGACAGTATTGGTTGGTCGGTTTCCGATAAGTTTTGGATCTACTGGGCCTTCGCAATTATCCTGACGGTCGTCACCATAGCATTGCTATTTCTCATTAACCAAATAATCGACTGGTTTAACCAGTAAGCTACCCAGATCGGGGTGCTCAAAGATTTTAATTTAGGCGCTGATTTGTTCGCTATAAGCGAAAAGAATTCAAAGATAATTGATAAATCAAATAGGCGCAATTTCGAGCAGTATTTGATCTTTGTTTTGTAAGCTTTCTAAAAACTGGTGTATCAAACACAAAATTTAACATATTATCGTATATAAACTTATGGAAATTCCTTGATGTTGATAATGAGGGATGGTACAATAGCCTGACTGGATCGCATTTCCAAACAGTTACGTCTGAGTTCCTCCATCACGTAAATGAAGACAAACCATGAAATCTTCGTGAAATTACTCACTATACTTTAGGCATGTTTTCAATATTCCCCTATTCATCGAGACTGATATCGTATTGTGTCTTCCAATACTCAAAGAGCTCTTCCTTTTGAAACATCATGCTTCCAGAAGCTCGACCATTGGCAATGTGGTAGAGCAGCTCATGCCACCAGCCGTTCCTATCACTCGCATTCCTCTCCATGATAAAGGATACAATCGGTGTCCCCATCGCTACCAAACGGTCATACGCCGGACTATTAAAATAGTCATTAGAATTTGAGGACAGAGCAAAATTCGCTTGGTGAGTTTGCCATTCATCCGCCTGCGTCGTAAACTCCTGGATCGATGCCCCGAATAATTTTTGTATCTTAACCACCTGATTTTTCAAGAAGTAGTAATTAAAGATATCCTGGGGATTAACCTTCTTCGACGAGTCTGTTTGGACAGCATTGTCTGAGCATTAATCTATTAGCAGAAATCCAAAAAAAAGCTCCAGGATCAGTTGGTTTTTCTCTTACAAAGATGAACTCCGAAAACATTTGTTGGGTCCTTGAGCTTTTGCACAATTTGTGGCAATACATTCACACGCTTCGCATAAGCTAGGACTGCCTCCCACGTGACTCCAGATGCGCGGTCTCCCGAACTATTTTACCCTTGTCAGTGAAATTTTCTATCTGGACAAAACAGTCGTGGGCCATACTTCTGTGATAGCGCATTTTTCGCACCCAAAAACCATGTGGTTTTCCACGAAGCGAAGAGCGTATCGAACGCGTCAGCGGTGTTACCATAAGATGCATTGAGTGAGTTCGCAATTCTATCAACCGATTCCTCTTCGTTTGTAACATCTGGGACTTCAGCGTCCGCGGTGACAGGATCCGGATCGGATAATGTCCCTTCGACGCCGGCCAACTTCCTGCACCAAAAACTCAAATTGCCATAAGCGGATTCAATCTGACCGTCATCGACGAGAGAATTTTCTAGATGCACCATGCGAACTAATCCGCCCATCTTACTCTCCCATGTTGTATATTGCCCGTTCCACCGATCACCGTGAAGATAGGGTGTCCCTCCACCTCCACCGTAGAGGCGTGCTACACACCCGATGTCCTCGGGTTGACAAGAGACCAGCCTGGCGGCGGCCACTATCTTTTACGTTAAGGTTTATTTTGAGCTAGAGAAAAATATGAGCAAACTCACGGAATTGATCGCGCTGGTTTGCATTCACAGGCGGGTTGACCCATTGAACCGGGTAGACTTGTCCTTGGTATACGAATGGGAGTTGGAGAAACCAGCAGATGCAGTTGTAGGTACCATCTTCTGGGGCTGTTCTGCCGCATTCATTATATTTCAACCTAGGAAAATTGGCACCTGGGTTTAGATGATTCCATTCTTGTTGAGTCAGGTTAGCCATTCTTGTTAATAATTGGAATAGTCTTAAAATAGGATGATGGCGGGTAAGTTAATCTTAGGAGGTTGTTGTCGGCCGCGAGCGAAGAATGTCTGTTGGAGGAAATATAGATCTATCCAAGCACCTTTATATAATGAAATAGACATGTATATAAGGGTTTTTCAGCCCTGCTTTCGAGCAATCTTATTGGTTATTTTTAAGTTTCGAGCCTTTGCCTCCCATTTTGCATTCATCACTTGTAACGGTCGAGACACAAGTCGCCTCGCCCTAGACTAGAACGAACTCTTTCAAATGCACTTTTTCTGCCCATGCATCAATAATACCGCATGTAGCTAAGTTCACCTGCAGACATCTGCAGGTGGTAACTCAGCTGTTGAACAGCTACACGGAGGGTATACCAGAGCTCGCATATATATATATAAGGTTCGATTAATCAATAGGATCGCAAATAGGGAACGCGAACGGCTCGCATATAGGGAACGGCTCGCAAATAGGGAGCATTGTGATTGAAGTTGTCTCATAAACATTATAAGCGAGCCAGCCTGCGCAGACAGGGAACAGCGCAAACAGGAAACGCGCACAAGGAATGCCGCACATAGGAAATGGTTGAACTAAGATTGCTCGGCCCAATGCAGTGCACTTTCCCCTTGTATTGGCACTCACGGGCCGCTGTTACAGGTGTTTGTCAATGTACTATATATTCCTAACGCAGTTTCGCGGGTATCGGTCCTCTGCGAAATCAACGCAGACCGAAATTTCTGAATATGATACATTTAGCTGGTCTCGTTCCCACCATTTAGGTAAGTATCTTCTATTGAGACGTGTACATGGCACCCGGGACAGAACACATAGGATATCTGTATCACTGTGGATATTCACTTAAGGATCGGACCCAGGCATGTCTATGCAAGCCCTCTTTTTGGACTACTCTGGAGATCATTAGTAACCGATCATGGTAGTTTCACGGCTTAAATAAAGAAATACGAATATTAGTCACCAATGGGACACCACGCCTAAGACACGAGTTTCTTTTAAGAGTCTCCTGAGGGTTTGATTGATGTGGTAGTGGTAATCTTATGAACTTCAAACGTATATTCAAGAATAATGCATTGTCTTTATCAAGCCAGTAAGTGGGATATCATTGTACGGGCTCAAAAGCACTAAAAGCAGATTGGGCGTGCGCGTGAAAAAGAATCGAATTTTCCTGTACGCTATTCACCTGTACCTGGTACTGGTGTTGAAGTGTTTACGGGTCATGAGCTACTAACTTTATGGGCCCGTTGGTTTATGGGTGTGGTTGCGGCCGCTCAGCGGGCCTACCGCGTCGTATTTATTTGGATGAAACCAGTCTTCCCGCTTGAGGGGATATTTACAAATATTTAATTTATTAAACAAAGATAATATATGCTCTATATTCATGTTTAACTTCTAAAGTTTGATTGGATCTATTAGCAACGTGGATTACTAATAGATATGTCTGCTTACAATCTTGAGATTGGTTCAAGTTTAACAGTCCATTTAATTAATATTAATTTTTAATTTAAAACTTTAATTCTTATAAAAACAAACTTGAAGAAAATAAATTTAAAAATTAAATTTCTATAAAAAATTAATAATTATAATAAAAAAATTAACCCTTCACAGCAGCATTAGGGCAAGGACTGGAAGACAGTCAGTCAACCAGTCAGCCAAGGGGATAAGGAAGTGGCATATAATCCTGATCTGAAAGACATAGTCTTTCAGTCAGTGTTATTTGCTGCCTCCGACAGCCACCTTGTAATTCTATTGGATGATTCACGAAGGGTGTGCACATGTGCGATAGCGTTAACGGATATAGTATGGTATAATTGTGATGGTGCTAGCTACAGTTGGTTTAGCGTCTGGGCAACGGGACCAGTTTGGCGGTGCCGAACCACCTCAAGGGAAAACAACACGGTTCTAATAGGGTGCTACTGCTCATGCACCGTGTTGACCGTGTGGTATTCTTCTCATCCTCTATCGCCGTGAACCATGACAAATTTATCTAATATTTAGACCAATAGAAACAGAAAATTTCTTTTAGAAGCCCGGGGGCTGGATAAGTGATGCAAAGATCTCGTGGCTGCCTAAGTAACCCCTCATTTGAGCGGTTTTGTACTCAAAGGAGTATTTGGTGGTTCTACGCAGTCCCATCCCACTAAATGCTGGGTGCAAGATGTGTCTCGGACGTACTAATTTGCATAGCTGTTGGCTTCTGATCACGTCCCTTCTATACGGATGAATAGGATAGAATCAATAGGACAATATAAAAGTATAAATATCAGCTTGAATCTACCATGATCCCCCAAACTTACGGGCAAACAAACCTCAAAACTTACCATATATACTCTTAAATCAACAAGAAAATTACCACCAACATGTCTACCGCTCTTGTAGAACTCCCAGTCGCTTTGCTCGAATACAACCCTAGACACTATGACACTTTACCCCCAGTCATGGAGGCGGGTCGAAACGCTGAACCCTCTGGGGCCATTAAGGCCCTAGATTCTGTCATTGGCGAAATCTTTGTCAAACACGGCGTGGAGAAAGAGTTGGGTATCATCCTACTTCATAATCACTTTGAACTCTCCCCATCCGAGATACTGGTCCAGTTCGGAAATAGTGCCGTTCCCTGGAACACCACCAATAATCCAGATACTGCCAATGTCGTCGCGGGCGCTTGGCGCTTCGTCTCGGAAGGCCTTGCCCCCTACCAGTTTGTTTACTCGATCCCGAATAATCCTAATCCGGCGCTTATATTGAACGTCGAACAGCACGGCGGGTTCCTCACTGAGCTTCGCGCTGTATTGACGGAGTACAATCTTATCGATGTCCTTGGGCTCGTTCTCTTGGATGATAAGGATGTTGATTCAGAGCCCTTAGTGGAAATCGAATCTGGCGCGCGACCATTGCTTTGGAAACTGATATCGACCCTCAACCTGATATTGATGGCTGGATTCATGTTGTCTGGCAGTTTGGGACTAAGACTAGTAAGTGATAGGTAACTGTTACTCAATAAACTCTATTCTAACGGCGTTAGGCTCTCCGGGACAGCCAGTTGTGTTCAAGAAGCACAAAATAGCTTATAAGTATCAAGGCGACTACCACGGGAGCAGACATTTGACTACAAACCTGTGAAAGAGATTTGCGTCGATAGTGAGAGGATATATTGAGAGGATAATCGTGTGGATGGGAACATAGTCTAGTGATTTTATCCTAATTATCTTCTGTTAAAGCAAACGTTTTGTCAAAGCAAATGGAGCGAAAACCTTTTCAGATGGATACGTGTAAGCTTAAAGAAATAAAAATTGACATTGTTATTGAGCAAACTTGCATGAAAAACGATGAGATAGTTATTCATTTGTACTTTGCTTTATCTGATATCTAGTGGTTTTCATTCGTAGTTCTCAGAGCATTCCACTCACCAACCCAAAATTCTGATAATTCTGAAAAATCGGGTCTTCTATTTGGATCCCGCGACATGCATCGATCAATCATTTGTTTCCAGGCAGAAGGGATATTCTCAGACTCATCCCAATCAGTGACAAGATCGTCTGGATGCTTAATATCTTCAAAGTCGCTATCCGGCTGACGGAGTAGTTCCCACATTGTTCTTCCTAGACTGAACACCTCTGCAAGCTCGAGCGCCCAGGGCTGTTCAAGCGTCCAAAGCGAGAACACGTTCCATGAATGCCACGGTGCATCTCCGAGAACATTCTCGTCCATGTTTCGACGAGGTGGGCCGTTATACTTTGAGTAACTTAGTTGTGGGCGGCCCGATGGAGCTACCGGAAGGTCCCCGATACTAACATCCCATGTTCCGTCTGCTTCTGGGGCAATGGTTATAGGGTTCGCATCTTGTTGTTCCCAATCACAAAGAATGAGATTATCGTGGTTATCGGCGACGAAATTGCCAGGTTTGAGGTCTTTGTGGTAAGTTTTTGCAACTCGATGAGTATGAAGCATTGCGGCGGCCATATTGGCACACCAACACGCCTTAAGTTCAAGGGGTATGCTCGTCCCATTTTTGTTACTTTCCTTAATACGGGAAGCGAGGGTACCTCCTGGGTAGAATGGGGATAAAGCACCACAGATAACTGGCTGAGCTGAACTGTCAGGCCACTTCAAAGTAGCTATCTTTTGCGGTGGAGGCAGGATATTCGGGTGAGACGGAAGTCGCTGGAGAGTGTTGTACTCCCGATGCCATGTGTAAATCAAGTTCTTAATGATACTATCGCCTTCGTTGTCGCTATAATGCAAAGCAGTTCGGAAATCTACCCCTTTGAAGGCCCAGTATTCGGGGGTTCCAGGCAAAAGAACCCGAGTAGTGCAGCCTCTGCCACCGAGTTGTTCGTAGCGGATGAGGCTGGCAAAATCCACTGAAGTATCAAGATCTCCTGATACACTGCCAACTTTTGGAGAGCTTTGGTTCTCTCGCTCTATAAGCTAGGATTGGGAGTAAATGTCCAAACTTACGAGTTTCATCCGCGAGGAGCCGAACGAACTTGGGAAAGACAGGATGGGAGTAGACTTCCCATATAATCTTCTCGATAGAGCTGTCAACACTATCCACTCGTACAACAGAATCCGGCCTGTTTTTTAGGTCAGGCTGGGAAATACACTGTGGCCAAATGTGACGAATTGCTCCCCAGATCGCAGCCTGTGCTTCCTTGATGGTAGGAAACGCGGTTGCAAATTCTTCGTTCACAAATTTCTCGTCCGCATTAATTTCCTCGAATTTGTTGCAAACCCAGTTGCCTAGGGAGGTAGAAGGATTCCGTTGATCAGCAGAAAAGGAGAAGATAACTGTAAGGCCCCCCCGTATCCCTGGGCATAGACATTAGCACCTTCATCGTCAGGCCAAATCCATTCTGGTTGGAATTGGTCTCGCAATAGAATCTGTGCTTCCATTTTTGCATTGTAGAAGGCGGTTGAGGTATATTGTTCGAGGTATCAGGTTTGAATCAGTTGATGGATTAGAATGACGAGACGCGTATCGATGCTAGCAAATTTATGCTCGAATGTGTACGCAGGAGGTGCAGGTCACAGCAACTGAATGGCATTTGAGACTATACCCACTTAGCTAGTTCGCCTTGTAATTATTCCTTCATTCCACTATGTGCTGGGCTGGGCTTTGCTGGTGTATGTTGAGCAAACAAGGTGTAGGTATTTAAGTAGTTAAGTCAGGCGAGGCTTCTCGGAACTTTTGGTACCAACTCCACAAAAGTGTTGCGTGTTGCATGTATGGTGTACTTTTCGCTCAGTCTTGGATAAATTGGTTATCAAAACTTAAAACTAGAAGGGTGCCCTTCAGAAGCTCATATGCAGGCCGTAAAACATATACAAAGGGGATTTTAGGGAAGTTCATGTGCAGGTTGTAAAACATAACTAAAGGGAATTGTGGGGTAAGGTTGGTCTCGTAATAAGATATAGGGGCAGTAAAACAACATCTGTAGGCGAAGTCGGATAGAACAGCATTCCACCTTGGCACGCTCATATGCAGGCCGTGAAAACATAAACATTATAAACATCTAAGAGAACCGAATGAAAGCAGTAGTATTTCTAAGAACGTATGCGTGGGGGGTATGGGGGAAAAAACGATTCTGGTTAGTTGTAGAGATTGCCGGTGGGCGCTCCTTTGAATGTGATCTCAAACGATTCAGTGACTTGGATTGCTTGTTTGAGATGCGCGAGGTTGAGCTGCTCATCGTAGGCCAGCCGTGCTAGAGATTATTGTTTTTGTTAGAGTAAAGAAGTAACTTATCTGTTGGTCGTCGAAGTTATACTTAAGTAGTTAGGTATCCATAATTATCATCAGTCAAGGAAGAGGCACTTGTATCATTCTTCTCCCATCTCTTAGCTTTTTCTCCTTCGTGGAGACATCAACCAATTCCATCCCGGCTTCCTCATTCAAAACCTTCCTTATAAACAGTTTCCAGATCTGGACTTTGGTATCTCGCCCTTGATCGTCGTATGCCAGAGCAACGTGAATTCTGCTCTGGAAGGCATCATCCAGGATTGTGGCTCTGTATCCCCACTGGTTAGTATACCATTCGACCGAGAGATTTAAAAGATGAATCGTCATCTCACTTACCGATTAAATGTCAGGATGATCATCCCGTGGAAGCACTCCAATCGCCTCAGGAACACGTAGACTAGAGGGGTATCTGTGTATATCACAGCCTAGACTCCTTGGCGATAGGTATATATATATGTCGGCTTCATCTATGAGCAAAATGGCGCCCCAATCATTGGCCAAGTGAAAGATCTACCAAATCTGTCAGTTTATGGTCGCCAGGATATTTTGGGTTCAGCAAAAATACCCGGACCAGTTGCTGTTCGAGCTTGGAAGCTTCGGTTGGAAGATTCCCCGAAGAGACAGAGTAAAGAGGTCTACGAAGAGTTTCAGACATGCTCTCCGCGGTCAATGTCTTTCCGAGACCCGGCTTTCCGTGAAGAAAAACAACGATGCCTTTTCATTTGCCTTTTATAATATCGTCAAAACCAGCTTTAGTCTGCTGGTTTGAGACAAGTCCTTTAATATAGCTCTCGACAAGAGCCCGTACGACCTTCTTATGACCCTCGGGCAGAACCAAGGAATTAAAGGCGTCATCGTCCCACTCGACTTTTTCAAAACACCGCACCGCAAATTTCACTAATTTTAGTCAGCATGTGGCACTTACAGATTGTCAAGCCTTTTAAAATTGAAGATTCTGCCGCGTTCTGGCTTTTCCTCATCGGTGTTCTCCTCCTTATCGGCTTTCGGGATTTTGAGAGGCTTTGGAGCACTCCCAGGAATAAGGGCATTCAAAGGAATTTCATATTGTTCACCATTTTCACCTTGGATGAGAAGCTTCATTTTAGTTGTGAAGACTGCAATGACCGAGTTTCCCTATGCAAACGGATAGACAAACCAGAGCTTGGGGTAAGGTAATACATTTCGCTGAGCTTCTTGACCACAAGACTACCTTTTACTTAACCTAGCTTTTCTCTTTAGGGATTGGATGCTAAAAAGATATGAATGGATGATAAATTAATAGAGAGAGAGAGAGAGAGACAGTGCGTGAGAGGTTGCTGAAATCAACGTGTTGAGGATGATTGTGCGTGTTGAGGGACGTTACAAATTAGTTACAAGACTGGTTACAAAACCAGGAAGGGAGTGAGGTGACGCGGAGAAGAAGAGTTGAAGAGCGTCGAGCCCTGTCAACGTTTAAATGGCTGCGTAAGGCAGCTCAACTCGGCGTTGCAGTTTCACTAGGCGCTCTCCCTCGAAGATCCCAAATAATAACATTGCACTCTCCTCTTACTCTACGTAGCCGGTACTGGCCCCAAGACTACCAGTACTGTAGTCACGAGAGTGACTCAACAAAGTCATATAAACTGTAACGATGGGTGCTTGTAAGGGACGCATGAGAGCATCGTCAGAGCTCTAGCGACACATATGCGAATATAATTTGGGACTCTAGCCAATAATCGGAATCCTAAAACCAATCTACCTCTCTAGTTCCCTTCTTCTTGCTTTGGCGTGGATTGGGATTATATTCTTTGTCGGTTGCTTCTCGGTCTTATATTGCAAATTGAGAGCTGTTCCCGGTTTCCCCGATCTAGCGTCTACATGTACATATGAAAGATCCGCAAAATACTAATAAACTAAGCCTCCAAGAATAGTCGGTTTGCAATTTCGAGGATAGGAACATCTAGGAATCACGTAAGGATGATATCAACAACAGTTAGGCACAATATCCTTTCATTGAACTTTCCCTTCTATATCTTACTCCATTCGCTCCATGCTCAAATGATTGCAAACACCGGTTTCTCAGAGCACAGTCAGACGCATGAAAGCTCACATAATATTGACGCAAATAAATAAAAAAATATAAGAAATCATTTTTTGAAAAACTAGTCTTAGTATACAATAACTTGAATATCATTCAAACGTGCATTCCAGATGTTTAGAATCTCTCTCACAATCAAGAAAGTTCATTCTCGAAGGTATTTTAGCCGTCATTGATTGACTCTTCGCATATATACTTACGTATCTTGATCGCAAGGTTGGGCTTCCGGCCTCAATGCTAGGCCATGAATCACGTCGTTGGGTTTGTTGGATGCTTTCGTAATCATTGAACAACTTAAGATGTATGCAATGGGTAAGCGCGAACACCATGTGCCGAGAAGGATCTAGCCTTGTTGTAATTCCTCCCGCAACACACTTTGCACTTCGGAACTGAACTCTGACATGGGGATTTAGGAGTTAGACGACTTGCATGCATAGGACCGCAATGTTGAGATTTCGAAGCGGAACAGGAAGAACTCGATCGTGGGCGCGCGTCGAGAACACCCATTTGTGGCGCTAGCATTGACTCGGTCATTGCTAGTTTACCCTAGCCCTAAAATTCTTTGGAGCTTCTTCACCTTGGAGTTCGAGTTTGTCTAGCTAACCGCAGACAGCTATCCGTGTATAAATATACTTACGATTTCTACATGCATGGATGGCTAACTGCGGTCGGCTGGTATCGCGGCTGGGTGATAAGGCGGGGAGGACGAAAAAGGCGCCCTGCAGGCCTGGTGCGACTATTTCTATTATTGCGTCGCACCGATTGTCTTTAAACAAATTAGTTGCGGTTGTATTAATACGCGTATATACGTATTCCTTTTCCTTCCAGAATTTCTAGGGAAATCGACGGAAAACTAAAAGCCAAGTCGACGTATCACAAGTCTCTCCAGGATGCAGTCGGAGGCTCGACAAATAAGATGAATGTTGAAACTAGGATGCTGAAACTCAGTCCCCACACTTGATGTCTCTGAGCCTACCACTACCCCATAGGGCTATGCAACATACTCGAAGAGGACAAAAAAACGGAACCTATGTTCTTCCGGCCGTCTAGAATCTCGCCGCACAGATTAGAATGGATCAAGCCACAAAGGATTTTATTCGAAATGTCTCAAATCCTGAGATTGGATATCGCGGCTGATTCGTCCAGTTCCTGGAGCCTGCAGATGTCACAATTAATGCAATTTCAGAACAGACACTCTAAAAAGCTTATCTACTCGGATTAAAATTCCCGCTCGCTGAATCCTCTAGGTTGCACGCGCCACAGTCGAAAGAAGGTTGAGATGATGATGACGGCAGCTGCATGTGGTTTCTGCATCTGCCTGGGGAAATAATCCGTTCGAGGCGGGAACCGACAACTATCCACGAATACAAGAATGCAACGTTAGTCTTGCATCCCGGGATTCAGCTCTGTCCTAATTTAGTAGTCAGGCACCAAGAATCATCGATCAAGCCTCCAAGTGTTCGTCGATGGTATATTTTTGCCGAACGAGGGCGGCTAGAAGAGGTCCAAGGCAGACCTTCGCAATATCGCGAGAGACTCTAGCGAGCAGTCACGCCGTCAATATTCGCCAACGAACGAGCGGCTAAACTTGCTTGCGTTAAGACCAAAATCCTCTGATAGATGCATTACTCAGCCTTCTCACATGTGCACAATACCCCGCTATGCAGAGATATCTCAAATCATGAGGCACAAACCCCGGGAACTCGTCGCCGAATAGAGACAGCAGGAGAGTTGGGTGACTAAGGTAGCCAAGAGCGGACCCTACAGCTACGGCCCACTGCAAGGCGTTTTGCGAATTCGTCGGGTTTTTCCCTGCTTTTCGACACACCTTTGAGCCCACTTTAAATCGAGGCTACAGCTTTTCGAACTGCTAACTAATGAACACCACATGGGAGTTACACAAACTGCAAAAACAAGCTGGCCAATAGAGAGCGAACCGTGCAGACAGGCCCTGCATTCCTCGCACCACGCACTCCATGCCAATCCAATGAGCATTCTTGGTCTCTGCGAAAGAGACCCCGATATGTAGATAGCGGCGATAAGGGAACTTTTGGGGGAAAAGAGTCACGGGTACCCTTCCACCGACCGGATGCAGGCAAAATACCACAGAATCTGGTACTCTCGGCGTAGTCTTGGGGGCTCTCGGCGTACTGAAGAGATTAAAGACATTTTGGTCGTGCGGCTGAGCTCCCGAAGATTTGTCAAAATTAAACAACACCAAGACGAAAAATAACCTCGTTCACCTACAGCGACCAGACCCTTGAGCCACCCTTGTCGTTTGAAGGTGTCCCGCTGGATTTTCGCTAGTGGGCCAACCACATCCCACGGCCGATTTTTCGAAGGATTATGAACCGTTGAAGGGGTGGTTCGAGACTGAACATTGCTTTTTTTTGATTTCCTCGTCATTGAACACTGCATGTATGCATGGGATCTGTTCAACTTTGAGACTAGGGTCTTGGTGGTTTGGTCTTTGAGGACTCAAAGACTTGGTTCCAACAAAATTAATTCCGCTGTGAAGCTGGCAGAAAAAAAAGAAAGAAAGAAAGAAAGAAAATAGGTAGGACGCAGCGATAGCACCTGCGAGCTCAAGAGGGGAACAAAGAGAAAATGTGAGGACTCGAGGGACTGAGCAAAAAGACTATAAAAGATGCAGCCTCTCTCCAAAGTTCGGAACTATCTTTCACAGACAGCATTACTTAACTAAATACACCAGCCTGGACTACCGAGAAATTTGGTTTCCGCATCCTCAAAAAAAAGCTAGGACCATCGAAATATCCAATAATTATCCATTCTAATTAGAAGTGCTTGCGAAGACTTCAAACCTTCCAACTATCAACAACTATGGAGGCCAAGCAACCCGGTACCGTCCAGACTTCGACCGCTGGAGGAATGGATAATGCAATGCCAGTGGTCCCACCTTGGTTCATATTCCTCAGATACGCACAGATCGTTCTGACATTCGTCGTCTTCATCTGTTCTTGCGTCGCCCTTGGCCAGACCCACGGATGGTACCTCGGATGGGGTGCTGGGTTCTCGCTCTTCACAGTATGTTCAAGTCTTTTTCTGATACTCACGCATGACCAATTTTTTTTTTTTTATATTTGCTAACTAACACTGAAACATAGGCCATCTACACTGCATTTTTCCTTGCTGGTGTTCTACTCGTTCCAAAGTTCGCTCCACAGCTCTACTTCAAGTGGTTCTGCCTCGGAGCTGAGTGTTTCGCTGTTCTTTGGTGGCTCATCGCTTTCGCTGGTCTTGCCGACTGGGCTGCCTGGCTCGGAACCTACGTTCGAACCACAACTGTCTACGGTGCCTGCGCTGCCGGTGCTGCATTCGGTGCTATCAATTGGATCCTCTTCTGTGTCACCCTCGTCTTCTACGCCATCGGCTGCCACAGACATCGTGTCTCCAAGATGAACACTGGTGGAGTCGAGGCCGGTGGTGCTTCCCTCGGACCAATTGGCGTTCAACAAACCGGTGCCACACAGCCAAACTACGAACAACCAGCTCCACCACAAAACTACGGATACCAAGAACAGCCATATCCAACCGTTCCTACCCCAGCTCCAGCGCAAGGTTATCATCAGGGTTAAGAATATAAAATTGAAAGTACATGATTCAAGAGCAAGAGGATGATCTATACGGCTTTTCTTTGGGTTTATTATTGATACACCTCAAACGTTCCTTTGTATAAAAATTCTAATCATTTGGCTATGGGATGGCTATGTGGCGGAGACCATATGGATATCTGAGGGGGGAAGGATGAAGTAATATTCTCTGCTACGCTTGTTTCTTAATCTTTTGACGGGGGCGTTTTTCCATATCGATTCCTTTTTTTTTAATGTACCGGAGTTTTTAAGGCTATTGTGTTTTGCGATATCCCAAAAAAAAATACAACGTTCGAAGTTTTCGAACTCGTAACTTTCACATCAAAACTTTAACCAAAAATCCGGGTACTAGTGTGACACCACGATAATCTCTAAATTCGCGAAATTTTCGGGCATCGAACTTTTTTTTTTTTTTTGAGATTTAATCATTTGCTTCCGTTGTCGGAGGCTTGCGACGGAGCTGCTGCAGCTATCCGCGATTTTTCTTGGGAGCGCTCGGGAAATATTGAAAATTCAGAGCTGTCGCAATGATCCCAACGATCGATCAATCAGTCTCTTGGAAGGTCGGGTCAAGCTAAGTGTCTCCGTTAAAAGCGCATCATCACAAAAAATAACTACCATGCTCGCGTAACGTTATCGATCCTTGCAAGGCCTTAACAATCACCCCTTTCCTCATTTTAAGCCTTACGGTCCCAACCAGCAAGCAAGCTAAAGCATTTTCGCACTACGTGGTGGACAAAGACCGCCTATTAATCAGGTGAATTTACATGGTAGGAGAAAAAAAAAAAAATCCTCGTGCAGTCCCGAAATTCGACTCCAACAATCAAATCTCCTCGAATCCTCAAGGGTTCGTTCCCACTCCCGTTTGTAGAATTGCTGCTTTCCTCGGGTATATTCTCCCCTAGCAGTTGTTGACGTTAGTCTTAATCTACGGATACTCAAAACATGTTACATTTCGGCTCAGTTCACAAGATAAAAATCCTTCAATTTTCGGTTGCAAGGCTCGGTGCCGGAAACCCGCCCTCCACGGCCGCGACGTGCACGACAGGAAAAAAAAAGACTTTGTATATTAATACCCAACCTTGATAAGACCCCACTGAGGAAGAAATAAAGAGAAAAGTAAAGAACCCCGTGCTGGCAAGCTTGATCATTGCGTTATGCATATAACAAGCTTGTAATCCCCCTCCTCCCCACGCGCGTATTCCGTGACTCTGGGATTGTACATGTACCCACCCGGTATTTGATCCTTCGAAAAAGTTCAATTGCCATTTCGACGGATGTTCTGATTTAGCCAGTTCCAGCCAGATAATGTATGCGGGTTGGCTTTTTGTAGTCTGGGGCTGCCCTTTATTTAGCTTACATGTACTAGACTTTGAATATATGAAACTCTTCGACACCTGGTAATTCGTACACCGGTGTCCGAGAAGCTTCGGAACGGAATGAGATCTAAGGTAGGATTCTGAGCGAAACCAAGAAATTCAAAGCCATCCCATTTTTATTTTTTTGGGCAGGTCGGGCGGTATGTCCCGTCAAATTTACACGTCCGGAAGCGCTTCAAAGTTTGTGCGGCTGAGTTCAAAGTACAAAGTTCTTTTTGGGGAATCGATTTTCAGAAAATACCTGTATACACCCCATTCACATTTCATGCGAGTTCACTCGGGCTTGCTAGGTGCGCTGCTGGGCATCATTGGCGACGAGGCTCTGGCGTTTCTTGGCCAGATAATTAAACTGCTTTAAGATGACTTGTCTCGTACCAACGTTCTGGCCCTGATGCACCTCGCAAATATTGCATCGTCTTTGCGATCAATCATTTGCCCATTATTATATGTCCACCCTATCTTTCGATCTCGGATGGTGTACCCCAAAATTTTTTTAAGAAAATTTCACAAGTGACTTATTTATAATATTAGGAGATGAGATTGAAAGAGAGTTGGAACCAAAAGTCATTAGATCAGCAGTTCAGTGGTCACACAAGCTTATCCTGCCAATCTAATTCTAACTTTTAAATTTTCTCGCGAGCTTTTAGCGAAAAAGCGAGTGGCAAAGCGGTTCGAAAGTGGGAGATCAGCTGAGATTTCGAATCTCTTTTCCTTTCGCTTTCGTTTGGGTTCGAGGCTAGAGAGATTGAAAGATCCAGCCGCGGTGGCCAATCACTGTTAACAGAATAGCCCCTCCCAAAAGAGGCTTGAAGAGTTCGCTGAAAAAAGTATTTCAAGCACTCTGCAGAGCCATATACATATCACATGTGGGCAAACAAGGGAGAATGTTGAGACGGATGGCATGGAGGCGTCGATAAAGAGGGGATCGGGATGTCTTGATGTCTGTGCTCCCCCAGGCGTTATGAAAATGTCTGAGGGTGGTATGTAGATACCAAGCAAGGATACTCACCTGATAGCTTGCTTGGATTTCTATTTTTTAATCTTGTCGCAGATACCCTGCCTGCAGGTTTTACCTGTCCGCCGGATACATTATTGCATGTTGGGCCAGTCACAAAAATGCTGGCTTGGCCTGCGAGTCGAGTCAACCTTTCAGATTCCGTCTTCGTCTCGAGTCCTGGATCTGGGGGAACGCTACCCAGGCCTATCGTGTCCTATGTCTCAGAGACGATATCGTCTCATGCTTGGAGCCCTTCGATGAATCCACAGTTTCTGGATACTGTCGCTAGATCGATGAAACTAGGACAGTCCCAAGGTGATCATGAAAACGAGCCCCTGGGCCCTGGATGATCACGTGCTGTACTATACGTAATCAGGGTCTAATTTTCGAGGACCTCTATTGGTCGGCAACGGGAGTCAAGAACTAGAACTGCTCCGGATTGGCTCCTAGATTAAGATCGAGATCCGACGCGGTGGGAAAGGTAGATGAACGTCAGCATATGTCAGGTATGCGAACTTTAACTCAATCATGAAAAGGTACGCGTATCAGATTCGACGACTGATTGGTTATATAATTAAAAGCTACTTATGTTACAGGTTGCAACTCAGCTTACTAAGAGAAGTCGAGTGAAAGATCCTTGCTAGAGAGACAAAGCTTTAGACTAGCTCATAGCAATGACCAGTCCCGCACCCATCCGGTACCTAAGATTTTACAAATGAACGTTCCGACGAGCACACGTACATGTATTTTACTTGGGCGGCGGAATAACTCCCTGTAACTGTGAAAAATTCGTATCTCTTAATTAGCTTAACAAATTATTACATATAGCTATAGTAGCATGGATCATTTAACGTTATAACGTTATATGGTATAACACGCTCGCATTCACAATGGAAATAGGACGCTACGCGCCTAAATCCGTGCTTCGTACGGTGTAACTATCGGATCCTGCTGAGATCTAGCCAATCGATACTTGTATTTTAATCTCAAACCAGGCCCACTTCACGAGATGACATGCATCGGAAGAGACTTGCCGTACGCCTTACTTTTCTGGGCATACAATATAATGTGATCTAGACCTGTAAGCTATGCGTTCGTCTGATATTCTGAAAGCTTGGAGCTTCGGTAGAGTCTCGGTACAGAGAGCTTCTAGTGCTATAATATATATATCAAGTACAATATATAATATCATCCCTGCGAGCTTAAAAAATATATATATCGCTATAAGCTCCCACCCATACGAAGAAGCTCGGTATCTCATAAACAAGCTACTTCCACTAGCTAAATTGACATTTTATACCAACCGAACCAAGCTTCGAAGCTTTGATCTATCCCAATCAATCATGTCGACCGAACCCGAAATCATCCTATACGACCTAGCATGCGTCAAGAACGTCTGCTTCTCCCCGATTGTCTGGCGTATCCGCATGATACTAAATTACAAGCGTATCCCCTACAAAACCATCTTTCTCGAATTCCCAGATATCGAACCCACCCTGAAATCACTGTAAGCCACCATGCACCCGTCTCCAATGACGTCATACATCTCCATATCTACCATACCCCACCAACCTCAAGGCCATAGACCCCGTCCCATATTCCACTAAATATGCTTAAATTCTCAAGTATCTACTTAAGTAAGTACTAAAGTAAATATTGATATACTAACATGTACCAGGGGCATACACCCCCCACCACCCTCCACAAAATACACCGTCCCAACAATCCACCACCTCCCCACAAACACCTACATCACAGACTCCCCCCTCATCGCCGCCTTCCTCACAGAACACTACCCCAACCCACCACTCCCGCTAACCACCCCTCTCGGCCAACAAATCGAATCCCTCTCCCGCTCCGCACTCGGAATAACAGTCTACACCTCCATCGCCCCACGCGAGATCCACATCCTCTCACCCCGCTCGCAAACATTCTTCCGCGAATCCCGCGAATCAGCAATGGGATGCACCCTCGAGTCCCTCCTCGATAAAGAAGAGGAAGTGTGGAAAAACGCAGAGGAGAGTTTGAAAAAGGTGGGCGAGATGTTGCTTGCTAGTGGCGGACCGTACATTAACGGAAAGGAGGTGAGTTATACCGATTTCTTCATCGCCGGGTCCATCCAGTCTATCAGGGTTGTCGACGAGGGTATCTGGGAGAGGTATAGAGATTATAAAGGATTTAAAGAGATCTATGAGGCTTGTGGGGAGTGGATGGAGAAGAAGGATTGATGTGATACAAAACTATACTAGCATCCTTCGGCTTTCTCTCCATGCAATCTATTTTGAAAGGAAAATAAGAAAAGGGAAAAAGTGTATAAATGGGTTTAAATAGGGTGGAGAGAAAGATTGAAGTATATAGATTTGTGTATGCTTGAATTGGAATTGCATTGTAGAAATCAAGAAATCTAAAATATCATCATCATGGCGCATCACATCAACCCAACTGCATCACTGGTAAGTTCTCTCTATCTATGCATGAGATAATTATAAAGCAGAATCTGTTTGAAGAAATGTAAACATGAGATATACCCATTAAATGATACCGGTATATATATAATATATCCCTTCACTGTTTTTCTTCCTATAAACGAGAAAGATATAGTAATATATAACTTGAAAAAGACCGCAGTCATCAAATAATACTAAAACCCATCCGAATAACAATAAAATCAAAATGAAAGAAGAAAAACGATAGCCAAAAAAAAAAAAACACCCATCCGTGTTTACATCCTCAAGCACTCAACGCCAGACATGCATCAACTGCTAAACCGACCCTATACCCCCACAAAAACCTCTTGTCAGCATCACATAAACTCACTCACTCCAAACCAAACCCCGAACACCTATAAACGCAACCAAAAAATACAATGCAAGAGAGTGCGTGGCAGTATAGATTCATACATTTATGAAAACCAGAATTGAAGGGGATTAAACGAGCTTACTAACCTCCCTTCTTTCAACCTCACCACGTCGTCGATGATATCCTTGTCCAGATCTGGAAACATGGACGCCAATATCCTATTCATACATCGTTTAACGTTAGCCAGATCCACTCGAACTAGTAGAAAGGGGTATACCAACCCAACTGTATTCTCATGCTCTGCCCTCTGTATTCTAGCTGCCTCTGCAGTCTCCGCGCTCGCTTGCCGCGCAGCACTTTCCGCCGCTTCCAGCGCCGCCTTTTGCTGCAAAAATTTCGCATTATGTTGCCCGTTCGCCGGGTTCTGTCCTTCCCCGGCTTCATGTGGCCCGGGACTTGTCCGAGGTGTGTTACCGGGTAATGGCGTATTCACCGGTCCACCATCTGCCGTTGTGGGTTGTGATTGTGCCTGCGAACCTCCATCCCCGAATATTCTGCCGATCGTACTCAACGGCTTTTGTAGTGTGCTCAACAAACTAGCAACAGCCGCCTTTTCGTCTTCCACAACTCCTCCGCTTGTGTTCTGTCCATCGGCTCTGGCGTCCATGCTCTTCCGTCTCTCCGTGTTACCTCTTTCGTCGGTCGCACCTGCTGTCGATGGAAGCCCCGCCACTGCAGCCGACAGCGACATACTCCTTTGTTGTACTGCTGCAGAATCGGTACCTCCACCCGTTCCTTTATTCATTCCTACAACGGGACTGATGGGCTCTTTAACCTCAGCGATTCGCCTGACGGCCTCTTCTACGTTTTTTTCGAATTCATCGTCACTGATCGTTAGGCTGCTCCTATCTAACCCTTCTATGAATTGTATAGCTCCACTTAAAGACGATAGATAGTAACCAGCTTCGCCGCCGAGTTTGTCGGGATTTCGGAAACGGAGGATATATTGGATATTGCTGACGAGGTGTTCGGGGTTGGCACGCAAGACAACGTAGATTAGGAGAGGTACAAAGTCGTCGGCCGATTGGGTCGAGTTCGCGTGCCGTAGGAGCCCTATCAAGGATCCATTAGCCATGGTATTTAGCAGTAGAAAAATTTGTGTGCTCACCAAATATAACTTTGCAGCAATTGAGCACGCAGATAACCTTATCCCTCGGCGCTCTATAGTTGTTGATCTTCAATAACTCTTGACATGCTAAACTCAAAAATTTCCTTCCACTATCCCCAACGGGTTTAATATCCAAATGTTCCTCCCGTACCCATCCGTATATGGCGACTTTTTGCGCCAGGATATCGTCCCGTTCAACGTCCTCTTGGTGTTGCCCTCTCCTACCCGGCGTATTTGGATTCTGCCGGCCTTTACCTCTTTTGAGATGTGATTGAGCCGGTGGTTGTATGGTCGGAGAGAACGTTTGAGTGTATAATCTGTTCATGACGAGCTTTTCCATGCCTTCCTTGGCGTTATCGAATTCCGCGTCCGAGACTTCGCGCCAGACATCGCATATAGCCATCTTGCCATGGATAAAGTCCAGGAAATCGGAGATGATTTTGACTTGTTCGTGAACGAGCCATTGGCGTTTACCGAATTCGTTGAGGAAGGAGCGGAGAAACCGAGCAACTGGGTCGGCGGTACGATGTCGAAGCTGTTCGAGGAACCGGTGAAAGTCGAAGGGTTGGGGGGGTTCAGGGTCTGGAGCCGGAAGAGGGGGTGTCGGATCGGTTGGAGAAAGTGGATGAGGATCGAGAGTGGTGGAGAAGCGACGGTTGAGCTGAGGTGTAGGTAGAGGTTTTTCAGAGATCGGGGAACGATTGGAATCGGAGTTCGCTCGGTCGACGGCCATCAGATTTCCAAGGCTGGATGTGCGAGGAGGTATCGGAGAAAGAGGTCGCTTTTCGGCGGAAGGGGATTCAACCTTATTATTGTTGCTGTGGTTGTCTTCGTCTTGGGTGTCCGGTTGGGGTTGAAGCTTTGGAGAGAATTGGGACATTATACTCCGAATCTCGCCCTTCGTGTCCTGACTCTCTTCATCTTCTGCATCAAGTATCGAGGAACCGGACATGCTGCGTGTGTGGTTTGTTTTGGAGAAGCCGGGGTGTAGCCTTCCATTTTCGGTGTGAGGCAAAGCAGGGAGATTAGAAGTTGTCCTCTGATGAGCTGTCTCCGCTTTTGATACCACGTCCTCGGGAGTAGGTAGGGGTTTGTCCTTGGGAGGTGGAGCCGGAGCAGGAGGAGAGTTGGGTAGGTTTTGATAGAGAGACTGGTGAAGTAGTTTTGTAGAAGACGACGAGGTTTTGGAGAGATCGAGCTTGCCGAGTGATGTGGAGAGCTCTGATTCGGCGTTATTAGCTGTCCCTGCATCGACAGCTGCAGCTGCTGCAGGAGCAGAAGAAGAGCTGGTCGGAGAGGTTAGAGGCATGGCAGCCGGGTTGGTCGGGGATTCTTCCCATTCCCTAGCGTCTGTCATGGTCATCGTAGGCGATGGAGGTTCTGGCGGGAGGGCGGCGACATGCTGGCGTTGCATATGCTCGAAGAGAGAGGAGGAGGCTAAGTAGGTAGTAAGCTACCCGAAGCTACCGAACCTAAAGAAAAAAGAAAGATGTATCGAGTAGTATAAGGCACCGTCGCGGGTGAAGCGCCAGAAACGAGGGAACAGGAGAAGGGAGAGAGAAAGAGAAAGAGAGAGTGTGGTTGGTTAGTTGAAGGAGGTTGAAGTTGAAGTCGAAGTGAAGGGGGAGAAGGGGGACAAGTGGTGGTTGTTTGTTGATTTGATGAGGTTGCTCAACCAAAACGGGATGTCCTGACAACTTTCAAATTCGGTAACAAGGCTCCCGCAACCGGACTATTTTAACGTATCAACATCACAACTGCATTTACAACTGTGAATCCAGGGAAGCACAATAACGACCGATGGAGATACAATATACCAAAGTTGGGGTTTCTCGAATTCTTGGTGGCGAGCGGTTATGTATGTGACCGGGTCAGTTAGTCAGGCCGCCCGGGGCAATACCAGGGTATATTAACCAATAGACGAGCGAGCCAGTCAGTTGACCTTTCTCCTCCCCAGGCTTCGGATTCTTTAAAACTACCCTGGAATATCGCACCTGCATCCATTTGATAATCGATAACATATAAAATATAATTTAAAGGTAGGATATGGGATCAGTAGTCAAATTGGTTGGTATACCAGTATCTAATATCGAATCGAATGTTGATAGAGTCTCATATATAGCTAGATCTGAGCCTCGTTAGTATAGTATATATATATATATATATCTTCCACATATAAACACAATAGTAGACTTGTAATTGCAACGAAGCTTCAAATGAGCTTTCATTCAAGTTGACTCTTGTCGACTTGGTAGTCATTAATAGACTCTAGTTTACTAGATAGCTCGATAGTCTCCTAGCCAGCAGGTTGACTCGGACAATCCAAATAAAATCACTAAAAATGAAGAATAAATAATAAAATCATTTCATAAACAAGAATTATAATTATTAATAAAATATGATATCTACAGAGCCTAGAAAAAAATACAAATAGGAAGATTTATGACTCGAAAATGTGAAAATAAAACCTTGCTGTTACATCATCCTCTCTACAAACGTTGCAAACTTATATTCTTTCATACTCTTCATCATGCAGCATCTCAAGTATCGGCCTCATGATTTATCTCAAATATTAATGTTACAACTACCATCATAACCGTCATAACCATCATAACCATCATAACCATCATAACCACTATCACCACTGCTACGGCTCTTCTTCTTCTTTTCCCTATTGTTATTGTTATTATTACGACTTTCACCACGATATCAAAAATGCAAGGGCCGGACGACGAAACCTGAGTAATCTCAGATTTACTTAAATATTGGACTGCCCGAATGGTCACCATAGCAAAACCTGAAGCATCATTACATGACAAACGTTGGATACGCCGTCGGTGCGTCCAGAGGGATTGCTTCATATATCGACGTTTTGTCAGCCGATTAGCGGCTAACTCAGATCCGCTGGAAGTATTGAGAATTGGAATGGGCTGCTTGATTGCCATACTTCAACATACTAATATCATAAACTTGAGAGGAGCGAAAAATGAAAATAATCTTGGAGCGATCAAACCACGGTTGACAGCAAACTGACAAATTTATGTAAGTCAAAGATTATGAAATGTTTCGGCTTGGTTGGGGAGGCGAGTGCGACGACGGCGTCAAAGTATAACTGGAAACCCTTTTTTCCAAGTTCCATACAAATGCGTTTTTCTTTGACTAATAAAGATATTCTAATTCTAGATATCAGACTCGCGTTTGAGGATTGGACTCTCGAATATATTCGAATATCGATATGGTCGCACATGTTGTTATAAAGCTGAGAAAGAAATATTTAAATACGGAGCACGAACCGGCGGAGAGTTCGAGCAGGTCTTCATTTCAGATCTCACAGAGATGCACATATGACTACTTGGTAGCTTGACGAATTTGGCAGCGATGTTGGTAACGGTAGCGCTAGTTAGTGACTGGACCGGCACAATGTCCGGTTCTTGGTTGAAGGTGGTCGGGCCGCCTTTGCAAGAAGCCCAAACATGCCAAAGAACCAGACCCCGAGAAATATTCTAGATTTCCAACATCCCTGAAATGTGGGGGGGGGGGGGGGGGGGGGGGCTGGTCTCGAAACCAAACCCTCCCAAAACTATGGGTGGGCTCTTAGCATACTGATAGTGCATGTGGAACTGAATTTGGCAGTGTACTTACTACATGTACGCTACGCAAATGTTTTGAGGTCGAATGTGAATGGCACAAGCATCCTCCTCTGGCAATCTATACTGCCACGCCCCGCGGCTGGTAAGTCTTCTTTCCCACGCAAGGGTCACTACTATTACCAAAGTGGAGATTGAGTGGCTTTTACTAACAAAATATTATTTATAGCAACACCTGTTCTGGCGTCGGAATATGATCAGAATAGAGGACGCTGCTCCCAAAAATCGAGGATGAGTTGATGAAGGAAATACAGCAAATCTAAAACTGCTGGTCTCGTTTCCAGTCTGCCTTTTACTGGTTGGAATGGCTGTTGCAGATAGTCTGGGGGGAATATTTATTTCGATCCGGAGGATATTTATATTTGTGCCCAATTGGGGAGGGTAAACTATAAATACTCAATGCTCAACAAAATGCCCAGCGGCTGGTTTACGATACGAGGTAAATGCAAATTTGGTTAAACTTCTGAAGCTTAGCCTGAGGGAACACATGGAAAAATGGGAAAATACGTTATTAATACTTAGATATATGTGTAAATTTGGTTAGAGTAGCTACGGTCGGTGATATAATCATTTGTTCAAGATAGACCGCCATAACTCATTTGATTATATTATTATCTTTGTTACTTTTACCTATTCGTCCTGTAATTATAATTATATAACATTTGCTCAATATATCCATCCATTGCATAAGTAGGTTGTTGCAGTTTGTATTTGACATGCTTTGTTCCGATTGGCTGGGCAGGCGTGCGGTCGCCCAATCCGTTTCGCTTGGAAAAATTTCGACTTTCTTCAACCTCAACTCGAACTTTGCCTCTTGACACCTACAACCACCATCTCTCTGCGCACAATTGAAGATGGCACCGCCCTCCAAAAAGCTCAAGGTCGTCCATTCCGACCCGCCTCCTACTGGCGACTCAGAATCTGCCCTTCAATCGAACAAAGAAGACACCAAGGTCGAAAAAGATGACATCTCCGGCCAACGAACCCTCTTCGTCCGCTCTCTAAACTACTCCACCACCACCGACTCCCTCTCCGCCCACTTCTCCTACATCGCGCCCCTAAAACACGCAACATTGGTGATAGACCCTGCTACCAAATCCTCCCGAGGCTTCGGTTTCGTAACCTTCACCGATCCCGCGGACGCACTCAAAGCGGTACAAGAACTCAACGGCAAACTCTTCGAAGGACGGCATATTAAAGTCGAGATCGCACAAGCTCGACACCGAGACTCCAATGACCCCACCGCTATCTCCTCCACAGCTCCACCGTCATCCCTGAAAAAGAACACAAAGCAGAATGAAACAGAAGTCAAGAAACGGAACCCTCGTCTTATCGTGCGGAATCTACCGTGGTCTGTTAAAACAGCGGAACAGTTGATGCCATATTTCACAAAATTCGGAAAAGTGAAGGAAGTGATCATACCGCGAAAGGATGGGAGCAAGCACGGTCCCATGTCCGGTTTCGCTTTCGTTACCTTACGCAAGGAGGAAAGCGCGCGTAAGGCGATCGAGGCGGTGAACGGGACGGAAATCGAGGGGAGAACTGTGGCGGTGGATTGGGCTATTGAGAAGGACGAGTACCGTCAAAAAGTCGCGGAGGAAGAATCCAGCGATTCTGAAGACGGAGATGAGGATGAAAACGGGATGGATCTCGACGCCGAAGCTAACGGGCATGATGAGAACGATTCTTCCGAAAATGAAGATGAAGAAGACGAGGATGGACCACTTCCATCCGATATCTCCATGTCTGACGTCTCTGATGATGAAGATGAACCGCAAAACACATCGACGAACGATACGGTAGTATTCATCCGCAATCTCGCATTCACAACCGACGAAGACGCACTATACGAACACTTTAAAGAAAATTTCGGTCCGATACGATACGCACGTGTGGTACTAGAACAAGACACCGGTCGTCCCCGCGGCACCGCCTTTGTTTCATTCTACAAGGACACAGACTACGAAGCTTGCGTTACCTCCGCGCCTAAAAACACAGTCCAAGCCATCCCTTCATCCGGAAAAGGCGGGACGAAACAATCCGTTTTACAATCCGAAAGCTTGGATCCGTCTGGAAAATACACACTAGACGGACGAATTCTCTCCGTGTCCCGCGCGGTATCAAAAGATGAGGCGGGAAGGTTGGCTGCTGTTGGAACCGCGCAGAGGGAGAAAGTCAAGAGTGAGAAGCGGAGACTATACCTTCTCAACGAAGGACAGATCACGGCTACCAATCCGCTCTACAGCAAACTACCACAAAGCGAAGTCAAGATGCGAGAGGAGAGTTACAAGCAACGTAAAACATTTTTGGAGAAGAATACGAGTCTGCATTTGAGTCTCGTCCGGTTGAGCGTCCGTAATATTCCGAGAAACATTACGGATAAGGATTTGAAAATGTTGGCGAGAAAGGCAGTGGTCGAGTTTGCGACGGAGGTTAAGGATGGGAAGAGGGCGGCGGTTAGTAAGGAGGAGGCTAGAAGGGGTGGGGTTGAAGCCAAAGAAGAGGAAGCGAGCAGGAAGGCTAAAGGGAAAGGTGTGGTGAGACAGGCGAAGATTGTGAGGGAGAAGGGAGGTGGGGGAAGGAGTATGGGGTATGGGTTTATTGAGTATATCGGTCACAGGTGGGCGTTGATGGGACTGAGGTGGTTGAACGGACGTGAGGTGGCGCATTTACCCGTTGATGATGCCAAGGAAGGGGAGAAGAAGGAGCTTTTGGAGGTATCCGCCGAGGATAAGAAGAGGAGGTTGATCGTCGAGTTTGCCTTGGAGAATGTGCAAGTCGTGCAGAGGAGACGGGAGAAGGAGAAGGCGGCGAAGGGGAGGGTGCCCAGGGTTAGGACGGATGAGGATAAGAAGGAAGAAGGGAAGGGTAGTTGGAGAGATAGGAAACGAAAGAGATATCAAGGTGGCGAGCGGGAAGAGCAAAAGGGAGAGGGGAGGACAATCGAGGTCAAGAAGGGCGGAGAGAACCCGGAAAAGGCGGATAAGCAAAAGAGAGCTGCCCAGATTATTGCGAGGAAGAGGCAGAAGCGTCGCATGAGGAAGAGCGCTTGATAAAGATAGTATACCCTTTTTACGTATCTCGATTTGTATAAAATTTACTTCTGATTGCTATAAATACCTAGATATACCTGTATAATAGCTACTTATTGAGTGCCTTTTGAATCAAATGGATTGGTTTATTGATATCCAATACTACTTAAGTACTTAAGTAATTATACATAAAATCCTTTGAAGGCTGGACAGAACCAGTGTGGCTGGTGACTCCAATGTGTGGCTGGTGGCTGGTGCCAAATTAAAATGAACGCGCTGCAACTTGTAGCGACAAAGAAATGACATCTCAACCACATTCCGCATCAACGCTAACACTCTCGTCGCCTACCTCATCAGTGCTCTATCTCTTTGACACCACCAATCGGGAAATCCCTCTCCGCTCTATACACCTGTGTAGCACATTTTACAATCTCTGCATTGCATTGCATTGCCCAATTGATAGCTCTGCTCGGCTCGTTACTCTCCTCCAACCACGCCTTCTGGAAAGGTCTCATTATTGTGACAAAGCTACCTGGCGGAACGCGCCTTCATCTTCCAGAGACGCTTTCCTTGTCGCCCATTTGAGCCTCCCCACATCCTTAGCAGCTAAAACTTCTTTTTACGGTTGATTGGGGGAGGCACTGGTCACAGTCGCAGTCGCCAGAACCTCTCAGCATGTCGACACCCGCCCACCTTTCACGCAGCAACTCTGCTATTCGTGGAGCTTCCTCCACCCCACAGCCCAATGGCCTCACACCTGCACCATTGGTGGCCGACGTCTCATTGCCGCCGAGAGTGCCGTACGTCGTAGTGCCAGCATCTAGCACTAATTACCCCATCAGAATCAAAAGCAGTTTTCAGACTATGCTCGTCGTCCCTGCCGTTCAAGCTTCCACATCCACATTACCACCCCGTTCTGCCAGAAGAGGTCAAACAGCAGTCAATTATGCTGAAGATGACGACGACGAGTACGGGGACAGAGATAGAAACCGAGGTGGCGCGGCCGCTATACCCGTCATCCCAGAAGAAATCACACAACCTGTAACCATCCCGGGCAAACCACCCGGAAAGAAGCTACCATGGCGTAGAACCCCGGAACAACTTGAAAAACTCACAGAAATCCCGGAAACCCTCATACCTGTCAATTATGAGCGCGATATCGACCCGTCTCGCAAGATCCGTGAACGGTTCACCTGGAACCTCTACGAGGGCGACATCACATTCGAGCGATTCGCACGTCAGCTATGTATGGACCTGGACCTGGATCCGCGCGCATTCGTCGATGACATCATCAATACCATCCGAACCGCGTGTCAAGAATGGGCTCCGATCGCTACCCTCCCGCTCCCCGATAACTTTATCGATCCTATCAGTGGCAGCGAAGGATACTATCTCGTCAACATCAAACTCAACGTTCAATGCGGCGTCGACACCTTGACCGATCAGTTCATGTATAACCTCTACGAAGAAGAAATCACACCCGAGGCCTTCGCGCACCAGGTGTGCACCGATATGGGATACCACGGGGAATACAGAAACGCAGTTGCCAGCGCTGTCCGCGAGGAACTCCTCAAAGCTAAGAAGGAAATGTTCTTCCCGTCCGGTCAGAACCCACCTCCGTATAATTGGAAAGCGGATTCCCATCCGCAGCACGCAGGAATAAGATATGATCCGGAGAATTACGGCCGCGATTGGAGTCCTAATATTGAGAAACTGACGAGGGAGGAGGTGGAACGCAAGGAGATTGATAGGGAGAGAGAGACGAGACGGTTGAGGCGTGAGACTACGAGGTTGAATCCGGTAAATACCGCCAATGCATTCCTGTACGGTACCGGTGTGGATATTCCCGGTACTCCTGCCGCCACTCCGATCGCCGACTCATTGTCCCGACGAAAACGAGGGCCCATGATTCGCGACGACTCGCCGATGAGGAGGGGAAGCGTGCAGGGTGCCGGTGTTGGTGGTGCACCTAACGGGGCTAGCACGGCTGTGCTTGCTGCTGCCCCTGTCTCGCTCCCAGAAACGATGATTGATACATGGAAGTGTTCGCATTGCAGGATTTCAGGGAAGAATACGTGGGGGGCGAGGGATGGGCCCGACGGACGGTTCACGCTTTGCGTGGTTTGTGGACTTCTATATTTCGAGAATAGGGAGCTGCCGGCGTGTAGGAAGTGGATATTTGAGTATGATATGGAACATATCCCTGATGGTGCGCCTTATGATGGATGAAAACCGCTAGAAGAATATTCGCATAGTTTTCTCTTTTTTTTTTATCATATTACTCGGGGACTTGTGGAAATATATGATGGTTGGGGTGCGATCTTGAGCAGCTAGCTTTTGTGGCGGTTTTGTTACAGGGTTCTATTCTATTATGTATTTTATAATCTTTTTTCTTCTCCTGAAGTTTTCTATGGCGGTATTGGCACGGTAAAGATCGTGTGCAGAAGAATGGTGTATCTATTGCGACCTCGATGAAATTTTGGAGATAAAGACTTCTGGGTGTGGTGTTTTTGAACCTTTTGTGTGTATCTTTTCAAGCGTCTCTTCGGCTCTTAAGGCCAGCTTACTAGTGACTACCCTACAATAGGAAGAAGAAAAGCCTGGAAACACATGAATGATTATGATATTACAGTGCGCCTGTCGTATATCCACTTTTGCTAAAAAAGAAAGAAAATTACTACGCATGAATCAACTTTTTGTTTCGTGCGAATAAAGCAAGCCCGCCGCGCCTGATTATAATGATACATAAAATTTACAACTTGGAGCCTCTCTTAGCATCCAATTCTGCCGTCTTTGTCTTGTATATCTTGACGAGCTGTCTAACTCCTAAATCCAGCAATACGTCCTCCGCTCCACCAGGTATACGAGTCACTACTACCTCTCTCAATATATCTAATCTAATAGTTAGCACTCACATCCTCAAAGCTTCTTCTTCACCATGCATGCATGTAATATTGGACTACTACAAGGTAGAAGGGAAAAAAAAAAAAAAAACTTACGTTCAACAGTCTCACCCTCACCGCTCTTCGTCAACCCCTTCCCCCCAAACAAAAGCACAGCACACTGCGCGCATTCGTTCAAAACCATCCCCGAATTCGCCTTAATCATAGCCGTCACCCCGCCCAACTCCCTATCCGCCGCCTTCTTCCCCAACACCCCAATCTGATACATCACCTGCTCGATCCACGCCCACTGACTCTCCAGTAACACCCCACATTTCGCAAGCCGATGCCTCACCACCGCCTGCTCCATCAATGGTTTCCCGAACGCCTCCCGTTTCATAACATACTCCACCGCGCTCGCCAACGCCACCCTCGCCGTCCTCGTCGCACCGATGGCAACGGATAACCTCTCCGCGTTAAAATTATTCATAATATACTTCATCCCCATCCCCTCCACTCCGATCAAATTCTCAACGGGTACCTTCACCTCATCCAGGTCTAAGAATGCCGTACCGCTCGTGCTGCCGCCGGAGATATATATCCTCCGCCGTTCCAACCCCTTCCCTTCATTCTCCGTCAGAGGTACCCAGAGTAATGATAAACCGGTGGGACCGGGACCCCCCGTGCGGACAGCCATGGTGGCGTATTCAGCCCATACTCCGTTTGTGATCCATTTCTTCTGTCCCGTGACAATGTAGAATTTACCACATTCTGACTTTTTAGCGACGGTGGTGATATTTGCGACGTCTGAGCCCGCGTCTGGTTCGGTTATTGCTAGACAAGAGGTGATCTCGCCGCGGAAGAGGGCGGGGAGGTATTTTTGTTGGAGGGACGGGGAGCCGTAGGAGTATATTGGGGGGATGGCAAAGTTGACGCCGGTGGTGATGGATGCTGGTGGACCGCTGAGGCCGGATCTGAGCATCTATACGCCATATACATATATACACATATCAGTATCTTGCTATCCATAGTATTGTTACGAAGTTTTTTTTTGTTGAAGGCAATATATATAGGTAATATGGATGGAACGCATACCTCATCGCCATATATCAACCGATGAAAAGCATCAAACTCTTCGATTTTCAAGACGCCTAGTAATTCGTGGATACCGGCTTCTTTTAGCTGTTTTACGGGAAGCGGGAAGGGTAACGCCGGGATGAGCATGTTTGCTTTGGAGAAGTTTTGGAAGAGGGTGGAAGGGATGGAGCCGGATGCTTCCCATGATAGGACATCGGCAAATTGGGTCGATATGAATTCGCGACAGGCCTTTTGCCAGCGGTAGTGGGATTCATTGTAGTACGGGGAGGGGAGACCCATGAGGTAGGGAGGCTCGGAGAAGGGGATTGTAGGGGTGGAGAGGGTTGGAGGAGACATGTTCTTTTGGTGATTTTTATATATCGGAGTTCAAATTCTAGTTCTTGTATTTTTATATGTATATATATCGCGAATGGGATGTAAATGGTTGTAGGATTGTTAGAGGCAGTCTCGTAACCAAACCGTCTTAGAGGGAGGTGGTGAGGATTGTTGGATTTTGTGTGTTGGGGGGTTGTCAGCGATGCGATGCGTATCCTGATAAACTCGCAAATCTACGGACGATACGTCGATGACGATGATTATGACAGAGAAGACGGGGAGGGAGAGAGTGGGTCTTTTAAGAGATACGAAAGGAAGAAGAGCTTAAGAGGGAGGTTGACAGGAAATTTAATCGCACGTGGAAGTATCGAAGTACAAAGGGAAGGTCCAGGCCAACCAACAGCGAAAAAGCTGGGGATCCCGAGGTTGCCGCACCCAGTTGTGCTACCCACAGTCACCCCCGGAAACAATAAATAAGTCAATAACACCAACAGAGGCCAAGGGACCCAAGGAACTGGCAAGCGCAATATTACGTTACTTCGCGCTTGAAATTCATGATTGATGGATCGATTGACGACGACTGATTACGGGGTACTCCACACTCCTTCAAAAATCGGCTGAATGCGGCTGCTGCACCTCAGCGAGACCTGCGCGACCGTTATGGGAATAGTGTCTCTCCAGCTTTAGCCATTTCTGTGCTTTGGTCGCGCAGGGATTCGACGGATGCATCTCCTTCCAGTCAACACATTTTATTCATCTACACGACGTCTTGGGATGAATTACTTTGCAGAGCCTAGTTAACAGTTGGTGATTCATGGTGGTTCATCAAAAATCTTCCTTGGAGATAATGGTATTGGCTAGAATACATATGGAATTTTGAATTTGCGATTTTATCACGTCGTCTATTATTATGCTTATGGGACAGCGATACCTTGCCACCGACTTGAAACCGTCGTCAGATTTGTACATGTATAACACGTAAAATGGAAACAGCAGACAAGTATATATACATTGAAGCTTTGAGCTAATATCTGAAATACATTGAAGCACCACCAAAACTACGAGAATGGGACAAGCTACTGGAATACTTTGTCTTGCAAGGCCACCCATAAATACCCAAGTATTGTTTGACTTCGCACTCAGATAAGAAAAGTCTTCTCCCAATGACATATTTACTGGTACCTGGTGATGGTGTAGATCTTGTACTCTAGATGCTGTTAGAGATGGCGTAGCTCAGCCGCCGCATCTAGTCCCTGTCGGTTAAAAAAAGCCTGAATAGTCAGAGATCTGCAGCGTTCTCATAAATAGAAGAATAGATCTGAGGTGTCCCAAGCGTCAGATCAATTCGGCCAATCCAGCGTGTCACACAACCCAGACGCCAGCACTATTACAGAAATGCAACAACGTTGGCGTATATAAATCGTGTTGACCAATGATATCATCATACAAGATTACATCATGCCGTATATATACTAACGAATCAACATTCACAGCATCTATATCTAATCTGGCCTTGTTCCTATTTCATCTACATATACGGTACCAAGAATCCTAGAAGTCGAAGAAGTACATATCTTACGGCCGTATTGAACAAGGAGGGTGAGTTTGAAGTTTCATTTCATTTCATATCATACTGTTTTGTAAACAACATGGACAGGTAAAATTTTTGCGCTTTTCGAATTATTAAAGAAGTTTAACAGTTGTAAAGAAGTGTAATAATGCGAATAATGGCTAGAAGTTTGCATATTGCTTATAGCCAGGTTTATCATTGGAATCTGATGCAGAAACATCAAATAGAGAAAAGTAATGATAACAACAGGAAGGAAAACAGAAGGCAATTCGAAAAGCGAATAAAAAGAAAAAACTTCAATTTGACGTTGAAGAGTATCTTTTTCTTTTTTTTTTTTCTGAACGAGGCGAGTCTCGGCAGGTCTGTTAGATACAAAATCGCAACATGACTTTTTTTTTGTTTCTTAAAGAGAAAAAAAGAAACATTACATGCATCTGATCGACTCCTGAATTCAAAAAATATATTATATTTTTTGCGTGTTCAGGGTGCACAAGAGTGGGGGGATATTGGGCAGATATGGGGCAAATGGTAAACAAATTCCTGGAAGAAAAAAAACAACAGAAAAAAGTGCTGATTAATGGGCACAGAAAAAGTACAACCAGAGGAGACATCCATGAATGATAATAAGAGAGAAACAGAAAAAAGTCCATCGGAAGGGGAATATTGCCATGAATGCAAGAAGGGGGAAAAATTCAAAGTGAAGAGATTCCACATGCGAAGTAAAAGCCAGGTTATGTCGATGTAATAAAGGTATGTAAAGTAAAAAGGGGTCTTGAGAAGAGAAAAACCAATGCTTGAGCGTTTCATCGTGCTGCAAAGTAGATTAAAAGCGTATTCGTTATGACCGTGACCGAGGAGGGAAAAAAAGATCTTAAGATCGTCGTATGTTTTCATTCTTTAATGAAGATATGGAATACCGCTTTGGCATCTATCGAGTCCAAGACGGTAGTCGTGCTGGTGCTGGTGATGGTGAGCGTAGTGAAGTTCGTCAGCATAGTTAACCAGATCCAAGTCGTAGGTATATTCGACAGGGGTGTTGAAGGTACCAGTTTGAAAGAGTGAGTCAGCTGGAATCTGCAAAGCAGGGCGAGTAGGTCTGCAACTGATGGGGTTGCCCAGGGCCATAGTTGGGGTGGTGGGAGAGCTGATCTTCTTCCAGTGTCCCCCGCTAGTAGAATCAGAGATGACAGGGCGCCAGTTGAATTGCAGTGCCGAACGGACTGGTTGCGGAGCTTCCTCAACGGGAGGAGCTGGGGTCTGGATGTCAGGCTTGACTGTAGCGCGCCAGTTTGCAGAGGCAGCAGCACGGTTTGGATCTGGGTGATAGAAGTATTTCCCTTGTGGGGCAGACCTGGTCTGCTTGTGTGCGACGGTTGGAGCGTTGAACCCTCTAGGAGCTTGGGACGTTCCTGCTTGGACGGAGCCGAGGGTGGTCGACGACCAGCGAGGAGCCTGATGAGGAACCTGAACGGGAATGACCGGAGACGGCGTCTGAGCCTGATTGATGGAATATGGTTGCGTCAAGGCGTATCCTAAGTCGATGGTTGGCATGTCGTCCAGGACCGGAGAGGGGGTTGAGGAGATCGTCAAACCATTAAAAGAAGGAGGAACATCACCGACGATCTCCGTTGGAGGAGAGATGTGCTGGTTCCAGCATTTGTCACCATGGATGCACCAGCCCTTGCGAGCAAAAGTAAAACAAATAACATCCTGGCTTCCTGTTTGATGAAATTTAATATATTAGAACCGTTTTTCTTCATAGAATACGTTGAAGGAGGAGAGAGAGAGAGGAAGGCTACTTACCAGGGAGATAGGTTTCGAGGGTCGCGGGACGATAGTACTTCTTTCTACGAAGGCCTTGCTCAGAGTCCATGACCAGGTTCCTCTCATCACCGGGATTAAGGTGAGAGTACTTGCAATCATTTCCTGCCTTGCAGTAACCCTTTTCGAAAAAGTCGAAGCAACAGCTAAGAGATACTTACATCAGATCGTGAACTTCGATGATTATCGCGAGAGAGTCAATGACAACTTACCCATGAGCCATTCTATTTGTAGAAATTAGTCAGAGATCAATGGTAGTAAAATGGAAGAAACGTTTACTTACAACATGGAACGGACCGGAGTTTGCTTCATTCGAGAACAGAAGCTATAGAGCTTGCTGTTGACAGGAATGTCAAGCTCGTTCCGAGATCTCGGATCAGAGTTATAGGCACGGTGGTTTGGACGAGTCATACTTGCGGTATTTGATCAAGGGCACAAGATGAAGGAAGGAGTTCAAGTCCAAAGGGGATTCAAAAGAGGAGGAGAGAAGACAAAAGATTATAAGATAGGATCAACCAAAAGAGGTAGATGCACGATATCGAGTACTTGAAGATACTGGAGAGTATGAGGATGTAGAGACAAGGGAGCCAAAGGAGATCGAAAATAGAGTCTACCAGTCGAATGAATCCTCCTGGAAGACTTTAATATCGTTGCGATTGGATTTTTTGGTGAAGAAGAAGAGAAGAGAAAGAAGAGAGAAGGAGAGTCTCAGGGAGAACTGAGCTTTAAGTAGGTTGTTGACTTATGACACTGAGGGAAACCTTTTGCCCCTCTAAGTACTTGTTGACTGCACTGAGCAAGAGTGACAGGCGAGGGTTTTTTTCAATGACAATTGGCTTGTTTGTTAGGGCGATTGCTGAGCAGTCTTGGTGTTGAAAAAACTTTGAAAATATTGAACGACAAATTCAAAAGTAACTATTTTTGGTTTATATATTATACAGATTGGTAAGGTATGTCGTCCAGTTGAAAAGGATCGAGACTTGGGTCATTAATTTATGTGAGGTACGATTAACAGCCCAGCATATTCCAGGAAGGTATGATTGTGGGATTGAAAATAGTAAATGGTGCGCCCATCGACAAGTTTCGAAATCGTAAGTTCCCCGAGCTTGAAGCTTGTCGGAATTCGATCCCAAGATATAGTGGTTAAAAGTTTTAGCTGGTAGGTGATATATTTCGATATTTCGGATAGAGACGTTATATAGACCAATTTAAGGGAGAAAAAGGTCAAATGGAATTCCAGAGCTGCCAGCAGAAGCTAAAAGGCTGCGTTGCAGCGAAGCAGCATGCTAGCATCGGCAAGCTGTCAAGACACGTAGAACTAGGTATTACAACAGGGCTATGGCGTGCATCGATGGTTACACAAGAACGGAGGCGAGCCGCAATAACGGGTAAGAACTTGTTGCTAAGAAAAACGTTTAAACTAGGATTCGAAAAAATGAAGGGACAATCGAGAAAGAAGAGAGATCGCTGGTATATGAGTAAGAGGCAGAATGCCTTTAGTTTTAAAGTTGGAGAAAGGAAAACATTGAATCGTGGACATGGGCGTGGGTGGGAGGAAGGATTAATATATAAGTCAACATGGAATAGTCTCTACCTATACATTTCGTTTCAGTGCTGCCTAGGGTCGACCTCCATTCAAACCTCGCAAGTTTGCCTCTTTTACCTTGCAACGGCATGGGAGGCTCATGGATTGACCGGGCTATAGGCGTCGTTCCTGAGGTCTGTTGTTGGATATTGCAAGGTTCTATATTGGATTTTGTGTTGCACAAGGAATCGCTCCCAAAGTTATGCTTGATTTGGTCCAAAGATATGCCACACCGAATCTAGCGTACGGCGATGTTTTCTGTGTCGTCTCAGTTCGGAAATAGCTTTCATTATCTCGCCTTCTTCCATAATATCTAATCAAGGTTGCTTACTCCGAGTCATTCTTGCAACTCTCATGATCTCTCGATCTTATGCAATTCCATGCAAGCCGAACTTCGAGGGTTTGTTGAGTGGTGAAAATACGTTTTGAGTGTCTTGACCCAACAATCGATGCAATCCGGTATACCCAAGAACCCAATACCTTTTTTTTGGACTTAGAATCTCAAAGACTTTAGGCTTTGAGTTCGTCTACACTGACTCGACCAATTGCTCAAATGATCATGTTCCAAAATTCTACATCACCGGCGCTGGCTGCAGCGCTGGCTCTGTTTGTGAATTAATTGTTCTTACATGCATATTCAATTGATGCACCATTGTACCCAAATTTAAAACAGTGGGTGTGAGCGAAATATAGTATAATTAATTATATCAATGAAGCAAATCCATTCAATAAAAGATAAATTTATTGTACTTGCCAGGTTTCATGTCTTTGTTTGATGCAAGATAATCACTCGCCGCCTGACGGAAAGCTTATGTTGGATCCTTTGCTACGGATATCTATCAAGCAAAATTGGCATTCATTCTGTGGTGGACAAGTCCATTAATCTACTGAATCCAACAAAGCACTGAAAGAACCCTGCCTTCGACCACGCCGTTTGATTCTATAGGTCTAGAACTGGCTAGTGCGTCTGAAAGAGTGACAAGAATACGCGATGCAACCCTGCACACAGGTCCTCTAAAACGGATTAGCTGTTGTCAAAGCTTTCAACATCCCCCGCAGGTCAGTTTACGAAATGAAGCGGAACGACCGACATGGTTTAAAACTCTCTTTTGACTTTTTGGAAGAAGGATATTGTATTAAATATTCCGCTAGTTGGTGATTCTAGCGTCGATTCCTATATACATTTGCGATAACAAGTGATATCATGATGAGAGTTGACCGTTTGCTCGGTTCTCAAGCTAAAACTCTCACAGGGCATATCCTAACCCATTTGTAAAGGATAACAGTTCCAAACAATCATAGCTCTCATTGTTAGCCAGGCTTTTAAGTTTTGTTGGATGGCGCAAATTCGAACATTCTCGAAGGCTTGGGCGTTCTCGCCAGATAAAGAACACCATCATTCAAGTATCTGTCGATACATTTAATTTCGTTGCGCCCAAGGATTCAATTTGTCTTGCAAGACTCCAGTTTTAACTTGCCCGAATGGTCTCTTGAACTTATTAGTGTTGACTTCGGAAACCCATGTGGCAGCGAGAATCTCGTTTTCATTCCTCGTATCTACCTCGACACTGTAAAAATCTGCTTTCATTTCTTGAGGAGTGAACTCTATAACATAGTATCCACGGTAGTAGCCCTCCGCCCACCTATTTGATGGCAAGAAGCACAAAGTTAGCAGGGTGCGAATGAGTACAAGGAGGGGAGACTTCGATGTTGGAAAATGAACCAGGGTTCGGATGTGAATAGGGGCGTGCATTTCTTGACTTACTTGACTTGGTCATTATCTGAGACCACTTTCTGTGAGATTTCCTGGCAGTCCGTCAAGTTTTTCAATATTCCGTACCCACTGTAGCTTGAGACAGCTGTGGTGGCTAGCTCAATGCCAAACGCTCCATTGCCGTTCTCATGGTCATACTTTAGCTTCTCTGGGTAAGTAAGCTCTGCGGCCCACAGAGCATGGTAATCACCCGTGAGTATTACAGTATTCATGAGCTTCCTATCGATAATATTGTTCATGACTCTATTTCTCTGAGCTTGGTAGTCCATCCAACCATCGTAATACAAGTCCTCACCGCTAACCGCAGTTTCATTCATGTTGGAGAACTGAACTTGATTCCCAAGCACATTCCAGACAGCACCGCGTTGCTGGCTTGCGTCGAACTGATCATACAGCCACTTCTCCTGTTTAACACCCAGCATGGTTCTATTGGTATATGCCGCACCTTCGATGTCATCGCCCTTATCACGCGCGTAATATCGAGTGTCGAGCATGCTCAGATCGACCAACTTGCCAATCTTGAAATTGCGCCAAATACGGAAATAGTCATCCGCATCGACCTGACGGATTGGCATCCACTTTATCGTGCCACATGCGGGGTTAGCATGGGGATCAAACACTTGCAGATTATCAACCACTTTGTCGGTGTTATCTTTGAGACAAAGAACCAGTCTGATTGGGAGACCGCATTTTTAGGAAGACTAGGTTCCTTACCTCAAAGGAAGCTCTGAGACCGTTCATCTTGCGCTGTTGCCATGTAATTCCTTCCTTCGTCATGGCGGACTCGTCTGGGCTACCATCCTTCCAGCCGTTATTGGCGACCTCCTATCGTGACTGTTAGTTTCCCTATACAAATTCGAAACGAAGAAACTGGAAATGAAGTTTCGACCGGAAGGGGGAGTAGACACTAACATGGTCATCCCAGACGCTGATCCAAGGAAAGTTGGCATGGTTGAGGGAGAGATCCGGGTCTCGCCTTTGCAGACCAAGTCTTATTCTGTAATCAACCAATTGAACGGTTTCTTTGAACGGCAATGGCGTTCTCCCGGGCAGGAAAGATGGTTCTAGGTATTCATACGAGTAATCTAGATTTGTCAGGTTAGAGACATCAATCGATAGCCAAATCGCGGCATATCCGTTGAGTGGTTTAATTGGCTTTCCATACCTCCCAAGAAAATCACATAGTCCATTTTGTCCTTCCTGGCTGGGGTTCCGTAAGCATTGTAGAAGCCCTTGAAAAAAAAATTAAAGTTGGTAAATTGTTAACTTCCCGAAAGGATAACATCGGATATATTATCGATTAAACAGAAACCACACTAACCTCGGCGAAATTAGCACAAGAGTAAACAGCAAAGGAGACCTTATCAATCCAAGCATCCGCCTCAGGAATGGTCTTGGTCCTGCCAGGCGCGCTCTCCGTGGTGCCGTCGCAGGATGCGAATTTGTAATAGTATGTTTGGAACGGTTCCAAATCAGTCGCCTCGACTTTGACGGTATAATCAACGTCACCAGATGTTTCGGTCTTCCCGCTGCTGAAAATCTTCCTTGGCCGGTCATTGCACTCGTAGTCCTGCCAGACTTCCCAGGCTACACAGACTGGTGTCTTGTCCTCGTACAAATGTGTTGTTTCGTTAACATTCAATGGCACTGCGCGGGTCCAGATGATGACGGAGTCCGCATACGGATCACCACTTGCAATGCCATGAGAGAAGAACAGCGGACCTGCATACACTGTGCGCTTGTCCACTGGTCCGTGTCTAGGGACGGCGAGGAATGGGTGGTTGACTGATGGAGAGTCGAAGGCAATATTTCTGGCAAGAATGTTACCAGCAGAAGCAGCTACTAGGTCTGCCGATAAAACAATCGCAGTCGCTACGGCTGCAGCGGAAGAGCTCACACGACCAAACATCGCAATCGAACGTCACTTATTAAAGCTTGAGAATGGAGGGGGGAGATAAACAACTGACACCAGTGAAGAGAGAATCTCCATTGAACTCATGAGCAGGAGGCTCCGACTTTATTATATACAACGGCGAAATGTCTTGTATTCATCATTGGGTCAACTGCCTGTAGCGGAAACTTTAGAGAGCATGGCTAATCCATTTCTCTTTCCAATTGCTGCTTCCTCGTCCATCTCGAATTTCCAAGGATTTTTTCCAGTCCGAGGACCGGAAACCAAGCCCCAGTTTATGCCGTTGCATGACCACCAAAGCCGGAACCTTACGATATTCTTTCCCCGGGTTCTGAACTGAGACAGTGCCAGACTGGGAACAGCTCTCAGACATGCGCCTGAATCCCTGTCGTGGATCATTTTCATAGTTTTCTAGTTCTCTTTGGGAAACTTCCCGCAAGGCCCACATGCATTGGACTGTCAAGATTGCATATCGTCTGCCTTTGCCAAGGCACGACGTTTAGGGAAGGAGGGTTCGTGCTTCATCATATCGGAGCGCCGGATACCTATGATAACAGAGAGAGATATTAGCTACAGCCAAATTTCCTAGAAACATTGCCTCTTGCATCATGCAAGTCAGGAGAAAGGGAGAAACGCTAAATATTTGAGTATTCCGGTAGCATCTAAGACATCCGAGGGAAAGGCTCCATGTTTTGTGCCTGGATAGTCTGATAAGGCGGGAATCTGCCAAGCTGAGCCTTCAATGCAACTTGGTCGCTCGGCTAAACAAACCTGGAGCAACCTTACTGGCCGAGGAATCATCTGTAATTGGTGCTTTTCAAGGGAAGAAAGGAAACCATGAGAATTCAAACACATGAGTGCAAAAAAAGTGGGGACTAGGGTATTCCACGAGGAGCCGTATTTGTATAGTAGCGATGCCACAGGAAAATGGTATAAAAGTGCTGAGAGACTACTCTGACATCAAGTCTAAGGTAAAATGAAATAAAAACCCACAAAAGGAAACCGGTGCGATTGATAGCCCCACAAGAATAATAATAATACCCTTAATCATAATCATGATGAATGCATTCCAAAGAAAACACAAATGAAATTCCTCCTAGCAAAAAAACTGATATCCCAGATACTGAAGGTTTGGAAAGTAGAAATGCTGGAAATGGCTGCTTGTGCCAAAATTCAATAATCGTACACTGACGGTCGTCGTTGATAGTTCATATCTCTTTTAACTATAATCAAAGGTAAGATCCTGCCGAAAAAGGGATCCCAGAAAATATATCACCTTGGCTATCATTCTCCAGAGTCATCATTAGCGCATTCGCTTGTTGCGGATCAATAACATCCATCCTATACGTGTTGCTGGCATACGGGTTTCCGGAAAGGACATCCATTTGTCCTGAAGTGGTCCAGTTTAGAATGTTGGAAACGTCGGCAGATGGGTAAAAATTAAACATTTGATCTGAGCCCGGGAAGGAGGTAGCGAAAGGGGCTGTCTCGCTGATAGTTGGGAGCGCTCCAGGATTTGTTGTTTGATACGATGACATATCCGGCAGCCCAAGAGTATAATTTGGTGGGAGCGTTGTTTGTGGTGATATCACGACATCATCAGAAAGTGTGGTAGCATTTGTAAGCATAGACGGTTGGTTCATGCTATAAGGCTCAAAGGTGTAACCTGAGACCGAGGGGCGTGGCGTAATTTCATCTGTCGTATGAGTGTTGGGCGTGGGCGGATTGTTAAAATCGCTCGAAGGACTGTTGCTGCCGTAGTAACCACTTGACGCAGAAGGACTTTGAGAATGCATTCGAGGTGGGGGCGATTGTGAAACAATGCCATATTGGGTACTGGTGCCATCGAATGATTGGTTTAGATACTGCAGTATTGGTGCCGAATTGTTAAAGGTTCCATTTATTTGCTCATCCATTGAGGCATGCTGGGATACCATCGAGGATGAACTGTGTACCGAGGGACTAATTCTCGACGAAGGAGTTGTATGGAAACTCGCGGGGGAGTATGAGGGAGGGGTATGCGGCGGCGAGCGACCATGTGGTGGGGTTGCTGACGAATGGCGTTGTGGGGTCGACGTATTTTGGACTGGTCTAGTAGGCGAAGCTTGTGTAACTTGGGGCAGGCTATTCGTCGACGGTGGCAGACCGCTCGATGAATCACTAGCTTGAGAAGTCGCCTCGTAGCTTTGGAGAGCGACGATGGATAAACGCCAGAATATCTCACGAGCAGATCCGACTCCTGGCCACCTCTCAACCATCATGTCCATACACTCTAAACCGGTTTGGATATGCTTTGCAACTTCATTCCGTGGGTGCAATTTCCGAATGTTTTCATAAGAAAGACACCACATCATGATGATACAAGTCATGTAAACTTGGTGAACAAGTACCCATGTCATGTCCACTGTTCGCTTGTCGAACATCTTTTTTTGAATAGTGATGTTTTTAATAGCGCATTCATAGCAAAGTTGAGTGGCTGCGAAGGACGGTTTTGGGATTTGAGGGCTTGGGCGATATAGGAAGATCAGCATGTTGTTGTACCTACACTCGATTAGTTAGAAATCCTCGCAAGTTGGTAGTAAAAGGAACAGAGGTTTATATACCGATGGCGGAACCTGAAAGATATCTAACGTTAGAGATAAAGAAAGATTGAAAAGACAATGGAAAAGGAAAGGGAAATCATATCATACCATTCTTGCGAAAGCCCGCTACCCTCTCCATTACCAGGAGAAGACTCGACCCATGCATCCAATTTAACACGCATTTGCTTGAACCAAGGATCTTGATCATCCTTGGGTGTTTCCCTAATGTTTTGATAGAGCCCGAGTCTGATCTCGGACTGTATTCTCCTCATCCTAAAAAAATGCATTGATATTAATTTCTTAGTAGATATCGGGCCCGGTAAGATGCCGTCTTTCGTGATAAGCTCGTCGTCATAAGGCTGGAAGAATTGAACATCGGTAAATGTATCACCGGTACAAAATCCGGATGGTCGACCAAGGATATGTGAGAGACCGGATTCCATAGAAGATGTTACCCAGAACAAACGCCTTCTCATGTCGATGGTCAAAGGGTCTAGTGGATGTCCGAATATGTCCTTCGTGATTGTACTTTCTTGGTTGAGGCCCAGATCAATGCACAACCTTGTTGCTAGGCCAATAATATGGTAAATACCAGTTCTTGTTGGCGTTAGAAGGGAATACTGTCCCATAAGACAAAAGCATTGCAGAGTGGATAGATTCATCGCCCCAACAACTGCTTCCAGATGCGTTAATGCAGAGAGATAGAAGCCGTCGGCTAGCCCAGAGTATTGGCTTCCAATCTTTTGCAAACAGATCGCCAGAACCATCTTCAAAGTAAAATTTTTATGGGGGTCAGTTGAGCCACCATATACCTCGTCTGTATCTCTCATGAAAGTCTCTTCATGAAGCGTCGGAAGCATAAATTGTGCTATAAGAGGCTAGTTAGCATTAACACCCAATGGCCACCAACACTGGTTATAAGTGGCGTACCCTTTTGAAATATGAATTCGGATACCAGTTTATCAGTCAATTCCCTGTTCGGAAGCCTATTGATAGGTGCGGAGCTTAATGCAAAAGAGCTCGGTCGACGTTCCTTGCCTTGTATTCTTGCAGGTTCGTGCTCCGTAGGGGAAACGATATCTCTCACGGAATGAGTCGCGGTATTCTTCTTTGCGAATTCAACAACTAATCTCGCTAGCTGGAGACCAGCAGAAGATCCGAGAAAGTGTCGCTCCGGCTCGTCGTCCGATAGGGATACCATCCCCATACTCCTCACAAGATCCTCTTCATCCGGCCCGCTACTCGGGGGCATCTCCTTTTCTAGCTGCTTGATCTCTTCGTCCAGCGCTTTTACTCGATCTTGCAGAAATATTACGTAACTTCGGGATAGCGTGATGCCTTTAGACGCGTCCCAAAAGTCGCACTGAGATCCACTGCGTTGGCAGGGCTCACATTTCGGTAGTGAAGCATCGCAACGGCTTTTTCTACTCCGACACCGATTGCATGCTGTCAGTGTATGTATTTTAGCGCCAGAGTGTTCCGAGCTGCCATCGCCACTCGCCGAACTATGAGAGGTCGGTTTTCGGGGTAGTAACGAGGCGACGGATTGCCGGCGGTATGTGGGTGAGGAGTGCGGGGCGTGGCCCATCGGACGACCAGCTTCGAAGGTCGCCATGCGGGGAGGTTGAAGTGGAGGCGATGGTAGCGGAGACTATCCACACCAGATCGCCAAATGAGAGCAATTTTCAGAGTCGGTCACAAACTTGAGTAATTCAGGAGCAAGGAAATATAAGCCTGGAGAATATGTCGAAGAAGATAAATGGATGGATGGTCGAATTGAACAGAGCGAAAGACGTGCGGTGCGACGCGAGGATTTGGAAGCTCGTGATCTCGATCGGGGTTGCAAGATGACGAAAGCTGGAAGGTGGAAATCGAGCTAGGTTTTCAAAACTCAACTTGCAATCGATATAAGTACCCCTTGCTACTAGCTAGAATTCGTAGGATCTAGTAGGTCTATGCCGCAATGTCCGCCGGTAAACTCTTAATCGTATCGAATATCCTTACTATGTTCGTAATGGGCCAGGTTCACAATGTAAACGGATTGAGGGCAGGCTTTTAGTCACTCCTCTCTGACGGTTCGTCGCATATCGCATCTAGGGAGATCCGGAGAGTGGGGCTGATCGAAATATCTGTTGGTATGCAGGCGGTTTCGTAGGGCAAATGGTAATTGGCGGCCAACCCACTCAACTGAGGACCATTGCCAATATTAATATATCCACCGATGGGTAGCTTAAGATAAGGTTCTCTAAAACCAATAAGAGTCTTCTTATGGGGCTTGAGCTATCCGACTGTAGTTGCTGGTTTCATGCAACTTTGCCAGTTATATATTTAGCTTGGTCAGGATCGATCGGAGCAAGCGTCGAACGTGGGCATTGAAGGGCTGCCCGAGGCCAGGCAGATTTGTGACGACCTCGGGCAGTTTCTGATCAATGTTGGCAACATTAGGCGAAACTAGCTTGCTTGTTAGCGGAACTTGAGAATAGATTCGATTTGGCAATTGTTAATTATTGCGAAAGAAAAAAAAAGGTGAAAGTAGAAGCTGGCTACCGAAGAGTCAAAAAGTAACATGGTCATCATGTCAGATTGAAGATTCTTATTAATAATATCGCAGTCAGATTTCCAGCCATTGGTTTGGCTTTCTCCAGTTCCGACCACTGTAATCTGAAATTCTCCTTAGTGCAGGTCCATGCTGAGGTTGCGGCTCACCCCTGTTTTTTGGTGCCTGGATTTAGGGAATTGGTCTTATTTGCAGGATGCAGGTGAGGATGAGCGATGATTGGGATAGAATCTGGATCGGACCCCGTATCCTGGATTGCCCGAGCCCATGAACATTTTACGAGCCGATATGTTTCTAGTTTTTCAGCGGGGCCAGATTGTATTGGCGGGGGTTGAATCCTCACGGACAGTCTAGACAATGAAAGCGAAATTTCGGACGCACAGTTCCTCGGCTCACTTTGATACGAATTTGCGAGCCAATGAAGTCGTTCCGACGTCTCGCTGACCAACGAGTGCTTGCATCACAAAATTAATAGTATGATAAGTCGAAGCGGATCGGAGGCCTCGGCAACTAGCCTCGATTTCCGAGTCAGTCTCGTAAAAATAGTTGCTGTTGTTATATCTGGGTGATGACGAGGAATGTAAGCCCAAGGTTCTTCGGTCGCAACTCGAGCTGAAAGAAACTTCCTGCCTAGAGGGCATCCTCATCGATCGCTAGAGAGGGATTTGAAAACATCCCCCATTGGAATGCAGTTGTGTGAGCGAGAGCTAGGCTGAGCGACGGTCTCTGAGCAAAGCGAGCGTCTGTCACGAGATTTTTCATCCTCTCTGAACCATGTAGCAGTCATAACTCGGTAGATGTAGGAGACCATCCCGAGGTTCAAGCAGATATGTGCCACCGAAGCCTCATATGTGCAGATAACTAATTATATAGTCTCGCGGCATATTGGCTTTCATGTCAGACTGGAAGGCATAAAGCTCATCAAGTGACGCAGAGTCAAATCCTGAGAGTGCCTGCCCGCGCGCCTAAGGAACCCATCCGAGCTGGGATAGTTTGCTAGTCTGCTGAAGCGGGCATTTATTGTCGGGAACTCCGTTAATACCCAGGCGAGCTAAGCCTTCGCTCTATTGTCAACGACTTTTGTCACCCCTCGTAGGGTTCCCTCGATCTCGAAACCCTTCGGCGATTGAGACAAAAGCGAGCGAACCCGCTGATCCGATTTCAGATTCCATTCCCGCATTGCTCGCAACTTTATTTCCATCAGACTAGGTCGTATCTTGCTATTTTCTCCGATAAGGCAATTCTCCGTAGTGTTGCTGCTATTCCAAGGATATCATGTCGGGCGAGTTTCAGCCCCCGCCGTTGCGTGTGAGCCGACCGGTGAGCGCTTGTTCAGCGTGTCGGAAGGCAAAAATAAAGGTCTCTTCTTTCAATTCATGCTTGTTCCTTCAAAGTTTTTTTTTCGGATTGGCTAACTTTGCACCTCGAAGTAGTGTGATGGCAAGTTACCAGCTTGTTCGGCGTGTGAGAAGCATGGCAAATCAGCAGAGTGTTCGAGCAGCAGCGACCAGTTTGCCAGAGGTAAAGAGCGAAGGTACGCCCAAGCACAGGGAGAGATATAAAAACTCGCCGTGGATATTTTGGAGACTGATCTCTCATGCTAGTTATGTGGCTTCTCTCGAAGCAAAGATCGAGCGACTTGAGCAGAAAAAGGCTCAGTTGACCGGGAAGCCATTTCGTCCATCGAACCAGGTCGACCACTTCACCGGCATCAGCGGCCCCGAAGGAGCTGGTAACTATAATACTTCCGATTTTCGATTGATCTCTCTGATTTTTTTCTAATGATATTGAGTATCTTTATAGGTCATTCGCAAAGTGCAAATGGGGTGGCGGGATCCGCAAGAAAACGAGCAGAAGGTGCGCAAGTCGAAGAGTTGATATCGGATTTGGGGTTTATGTAAGACTTTTCTATGCGGCCTCCCAGCTATTCTGGATGACACTGCTAATATATAAATCACAAAATATAACAGTACCGTCAATGCTACCAGCAAGGGACTTTACGACTTCACGGAGGACATGTCGTTCTCGAAGCTCGTCCTCAGAGCTGCTTCTCTCCAACAAGATATCGTGCCATCGCTCGTACCGTGCCCCTTACCAGACAGACATACCGCCCTCCGTTTAATACAACACTATCTCGATACTATATTCTCCCATTATCCATTTTTTGACGAAACTTCCTTGTTTATGTCAGTTAACGCAGTCTTTAGAGATGAGACTACAGCCTCATCCCGGGATTTGTATATCTGTTACATGGTTCTCGCCATTGCCACGGTATCGATATCAAAAGGAACCGATCCAACAGCTAAGCTTAGAGCCGCTGGATATGTAACCACGGCTGTTGGCCATTCCCGCCAGATTCTAGTGCCTTATTCTACTATTGGAGTCCAAGCGACCCTCCTTATGATTCAATATGCCCTTTTGGAACCGAGCACATATAATCCATGGTACTTGATTGGTGTTGCGGCTAGAATAACAATTGATCTCGGGCTACATCAAGATCTCCAAAAGTCCGCAAAACAGACAGCGAATGAAGCAGAGCTTCGCAGACGTATATTCTACTCAGTTTACACTTACGATCGGTATGAAATCCTGGGTGGAAGCATCCGTAAATACTTACTAACGTCATTCGTACATTCTAGGTATATCAGCATGACTTATGAAAGACCCTACTCCTTTTCAGACGAAGCCATCAACGTTCGCCTACCCCTCCCCGAGGGAGTGGCGACCAAGATTGCGAACTGGACCGGCCAGCCAATATCGCTGACTCTCGCAACGGAGCTATTCAAGTTCAGCAAAATCAACTCGCAATGGTACCAATATCTGTGGTTCTCGGAGCGGGTAAAGCTCAGTACTCCTAGAGATTATTGTGATGCTAGAAGACTGGATCTTCGAGAATGGTTACACAACTTACCCACGTCGATTGAGCAAACGCAATTGGAAATGCTCAAGCTAGAATATTTTTATATGCGAATATACCTCGACCTCCCCAATCCCCGGGTGCACGACCTCAGCGAATCGATCAGAATTGCAATCGTCGAAAATAGTTTTGAGTACGTGAGATTGTTTCAAAAGCTCCTCCTAGAGGGAGGCCCACGGTTTCATTATACCTACTGCGATGCGATCAGAGCCTACAACCTAGGCCAAAAACTTTCGGATATTCTGAATTGGCCTGGTAACACTTTTCTGTCCGGCCCGACCGGTTATAAGGCTAAAACTGCTCTTCATGGTATTCGGACACTTTTGGACATGCTAGGGCAAAGATGGGTCGAAATCGAGAAGTTCAGGGAACGTTTTTATCTCGAGTCTGAGCCTTTGTTAAACCAGCTTCGCGATCTAACAGAAGCCTATATATCTCCTCACCAAAGCCCACAAGCAATACTTCAAGGGTTAGAAGAAAGTGTGACACGGGAAAGGTCACCGCAATGGGGTCACCAGGGATCGATGCCAGGAGTTTAAGATTCTATATACTTTCTAATTGCCATATTTCTTGCAAGACCAGGCGTCAAAGGATTTTTTTTTTTTGGTAACAATTCATGTCATATTTGATACCTTAGCAAAGTTAATATCCCACCATAATGGCTTAAATTTCAACAGCTTGTTCTAAAAACCTTGAAAAGATCCTTGTTACCATATATGTAGGATGTGAGACTGGATTCGTGGGCATGTGTGTGGGTGGGGCCGTGCGGTAGTGCGGCAGTGCGGCTTAAAAAGTCTAAATTTCGCGAGCGAAGAAAAAAAAAAAGTTTTGCGACTAGAAACCTCAACACCAAAGTCTTTCTTCACGTTCAGCCAGCCAGATCGCCGCCCAATACCATGACTGCCAAACCCAGCCTCGGAAAACGATCGCTGCACGCGATCGATGAGGAGAAGGCCGTATTATCTTCAGAAGACGAATTTGAAATACCCGAAATTAATGGCGATGAATCGAGCGATGAGGAGGATCTCTCGCCCGGCGATGAAGATAGCGAAGACGAGGAAGAGGCTTCAAGTGAGGATGAGATTGAGGACGATGAAGATATAGATTCAGACGAGATACCTTCGGAAGATGAATCTATCTCCAAAGAGAATGGAGTTGCCAATGACGATACTACAGCAAAATCTAACGGCGATGATGCTTCAGACCTAGATGACAATGTCAAGGTTGTTGTCGGCGCCGACGGAGGCCCAAGATACATATATCCCGAAATAGATCCAGTTTACGACAGCGATGATACAGATGTCGAAGAAACAAATACAATTGGCAACATTCCGCTCGAATACTACGAGAATTATCCTCATGTTGGCTACGATATAAACGGGAAAAGGATAATGAGACCGGCTGCTGGAAAAGCTCTGGATACCCTATTAGACAGTATTGAGCTACCCAAGGGCTGGACAGGGCTTATAGATAAGAACAGCGGGGCTGCATTGAATCTAACCGAAGAGGAACTGGAGATCGTGAAGAAATTGCAGAGATCTGAGATCACGGAGGATGGTTACGACCCTTATCCGGTACGGTGCCGTTGAACCGCCTCAAATTTTACTGTACGTGCTAATCCGTCATTTTAGGACTTGGTGGAGTATTTTTCAAATACCGTCGAGCAAATGCCACTCAGCAGTGCGCCGGAACCGAAACGCCGATTTATCCCATCTAAACATGAGCAGAAGCGGGTGATGAAAATTGTGAAGGGTATCCGGGAAGGCCGAATATTACCGCACAAGCCACACGCAGAGAAGACGGATGAGCCTGAATTCTACGATATATGGGCAGATGATGCCCCCCCAAAGCCGGACCACGTTATGAATATCCCGGCACCGAAACTTCCGCCCCCCACACATGATGAGAGCTACAACCCTCCAGCCGAATATCTCCCAAATGAAGCAGAGAAGAAAGACTGGGAAGAACAAGATCCCGAGGACCGAGAGAAAAACTATCTTCCACGGTCTCATAAGGCCTTGCGTTTGGTTCCTGGATACAATGGATTTGTGAACGAGCGATTTGAACGCTGTCTGGATCTGTATTTGGCGCCCCGCGTGCGTCGAAATAAGCTTAATATTGATCCCACGTCATTATTACCGAAGCTCCCCTCACCAGACGATCTCAAACCTTTCCCAACGACCTGTGCGACAGTATATAGAGGACATGAAGGACGTGTTAGATCAGTGGCTGCTGACCCCACTGGAGTTTGGGTAGCGACGGGTGGGGACGATGGAACCGTTCGGGTTTGGGAAATCTTGACTGGGAGACAGGTCTGGAAGTTAAAAGTGTCATCCGATGAAGCGGTCGATTCTATCACATGGCGTCCAACACCAGAAGGAAGAATATTAGCAGCTGCTTGGTGAGCCCCTAACAGTCGGAGTTTGCGGAGCAATGTAAAGGTTTCTGTGACTAATTGCTTTTCTAGCGGGAACGAGATTTTGTTGATGGTGCCCCCAATATTTGATTCCGAGGAGGAAACCCACGGAAAAGAGATTTTAAGTGCAGGGTTTGGATATGCCACAAATAAGGAAGGGAAGAGAGAAGCACCTGGCACATGGTCGAAACCCGACTCCGGGTTCGAAGAAGAAGGCGTTGTAGTCACTATTACAGTGAGAAAAACGGTCAAGTATATAGCCTGGCATCGAAGAGGCGACTATCTGGTGACCGTTTCGCCTGAAGGTTTGTGGATATCTCCTTTCTTACTAATTCTGGAGACGGAATTGACCTGCTATATATAGACGTCCGCAGAGCTGTCTGCATCCATCGTGTTTCAACGCATCTATCGCAAACGCCATTCAAAGAGAAGAGTGTAACCAAGGGTATCCCTCAAAGGGTGCAGTTTCATCCATCGAAGCCTTTGCTTTTTGTTGCGACAAAGAGATACATCCGGATCTACGATTTGGCGAAGGCCGAATTGAGCAAAACATTAAAGCCCGGTGCCCGTTGGATCTCGTCCATTGATATTCACCCCCAGGGCGATAACCTTATCGTCGGGTCCTATGATAAGCGACTGCTGTGGCATGATCTCGACTTGAGCACTAAGCCCTATCGGACTTTACGGTATCATGACAAGGGTATCAGGGCTGTGGCCTTCCATCGTGGCGGATTCCCGCTTTTCTGTTCGTCGAGCGACGACGGGACCGTCCAAGTCTTCCACGGCAAAATTTACAGCGATTTGATGGAAAATGCACTCATTGTTCCCCTGAAGGTCCTGAAGGGCCACAAAATTGTCTCCCATTTGGGGGTGCTGGATGTTGATTGGCACCCAAAGCAGCCGTGGTTATTTAGTGCTGGTGCAGACGGAACGGCGAGACTCTGGAACTAAACAAATTTCGGGGAGTTAAAAAAAAAAATTTTCACGCCTTTCATGCCACACGCCTGTTGCTGGAAGTCTGGAGCCATCAAAAGTTTTGACCTGAAGGGGCGAGTTTCGTGGCTTTAAGAGATTGTCACATCACCTACCGTAATAAGCCGAAAGCTGTATGATAGTGAAATTGTTCGAGTTTATCAATTTTGGGAGTCTTGTGGAGTAAGTCGTTCGACTTTCCTTTATCCATTTTATCTCTGTCTATATTTTCAACGCATAAACATGTACTATATCATCCTGAAGGTTTCATTTCATCTGCATTCGCAGATTAAAATAGATGTTTCACGAAAACAAAGTTTGCAAATTCGAAGAGCAAGGGGGAAAGTATACGCAAGATCCGTGGCAAGAACATTCCGAGAAAGGAGCGATATCTGGAGAGTGCATGCCGAAAGCCGCCAACAAAGGGACGATAACGAACGCAGTCGTGCATTTTGCCGGCTAGGTGCGACCCCCAATGGAGCCACTCGAGCAGCAGCAGAAAAACGATATGGGAATGCGAGCACGTGTGGTCTTTCCTTAATCGAAGCGACGTTCGTGAAGTTCGCCCCATCTGAGCCAATCACAGACACCAAATTGTCACACGTGCGGTCGTTACGGAATCCGACCAGCCCACGCCGCAACACTTGGCCATTGGTCTCAGGGTCTCCAAGCTTGCAAGCAGAAAACGATTTTACACGTCAATTACCCATCCTATCAACTTGCACGATTTTCCCACGGGCGTAAGCACGCGACATAGGCCGTGTGTGAAGAAAGATCGATAGGTAACTTCTTTCGCCGTTGAACGCTGAAAAGGGTGGAAAGGCAAGGCGGCTTGACATGATCCCTTCGAACTTGGTCCTGTCAAAGGGAAATGGACGAAGACGTTCATTATTCGCTAGCCCTGCCATGCCTTGCCTCTTTCACACACCCTTCCAATATATAGACGGCTATCCGCGCATTTCCTGCACTGCTTCTTTCTTTTCTTTTCCGGGAGTTTAATACAATGGGGGACTTATTCTATAATCCAAGCGTCGTCTTTCCCAAACGCTGATTGCTTGAAGTTACTCGAAACTTTCACCAACAGCCCTTGTTCCATTGTGAAGCGGTGCAGTAAATAACTCGTTATCGGATAGCATAACGATATCGCAATCTCGAACTTTTTATTCCTCCCCATCTTTTCCACCTCAAAACTCCGAATCTCCAGGTATAATATATACACAAGAGGAGTACCAAAGCTTGGGTGCACATATCACCCTACTATTCAAAAGCATCATCAGGTGCTACTATCAAGATAGTTTCATTCATCATTTATCTCACTATATCCATACATTACGTACATACATATAAATGGAAATGCAATACGCAAAGATGTCGCCCAGGCTGCCTCCCACCCCAAAGCCCTCCACAGAATTGGGCCCTAGAAGGACGCCACGTCTTTCAATCGATGCATCTTTCAACATTGGTCCTGCCGCTCTCACACTCTCACCAGAAGTACTAAAGGCAACTTCATCCACACGAGTTTCTACAACCACAAAACAAGCTCCACCGCTATCACCAACCTCGCCCTTCACACTAACCCCAATAAACCCCTCTGAAATACCAAAGCAGCAGCAAAGACGAAGAACTTCGTCGAGTGCTGGCACCAATCCCGGAAAGCGGAAGGATGTTATCATTGGACCTCCACCTACCCGGCAACATCCGATCATTCAGATGAAGCCCCGTGAGGTAGTTCCTGCAATCAGCGAAGATACGTCGAGTAAGGCCGTAACTGGATCCAAGCGGAAAGCTACCGGAGTTTCTGCTGCGAAACGGAAGATCGCTCGCAAGACTGCGCATTCCGAGATCGAAAGGAGGCGTCGATCGAAAATGAATGATCAGTTTGCCAAATTGAAGAGTATAGTTCCTGCATGCAGAAACCAAGATATGCATAAACTCGCTATATTAGAGGTAAGATCATTTTATTCATATCCATACAAATGAGTGTTACTAACTTTGTCTCGTCTGGATACAGGCCACCACTGAATACCTTGCATATCTTGAAGAAGTGATCAAGGTGTACCGAAATGCCGGATCTGAAAGTGTGATAAACAGCCCGCCCACCTTCTCGCCTTCCGAAAGCGGTCCAAGTGACGAGCTGCTCGATTACGAGGAGGATGAGGATGAAGACGACGATATTGCCATAACCACTGCGGAGAACTCGCCAGCTATCGCCGCTCTGCCATGCACTCAACCCATTCTTGAGATCACAGACACCGAAGCGACCCATGCTCTCCTCCTCCTCGCTGATCACCAATCGCAGCACTCCCCTAGAGAAAGAATGACGAGCTTTAGCAGCAGATCCAAACCAATGTCTGTGAAGGACTTGCTATTGTAATTCCTTACCTATTTTTCACAGTCTCCCTTTTTTTTCTCCTTTACCTCTCACACTTTCTGCTTCCGTTTCGTCGTGGCGACCGGTCGGTTTGGGGTTAAATAAAATAGAAAAGTTGATGCTTTGATGAAATCTGCTAAAGGACTCGCCGCCTTAAAATTGTTTTTCTCCCTTGTTCCTCTTGTCTATATAAGGTTAGAGGGATACGGTCTCTATAATCAACTGCTATAACGTCATTCATATATACCGGACCTATGTTTGATACATCGGGTCTTTAGGCTTGATTGATTGAGGAGTCCTTAGGAAGAGCTCGGGATTAATATCCTCTTTAGTGTGCGAAAGTTTGTTTTAGTTAACGGTGCGATGTTTGTAGAGACCTTCAAGGCAAGATCCTTGGTTTTGATCCCGTTTCACTTTCTCTTCTGTTTTTGGTCTGGTGTTATATAGGTATGTATGGTAGAGAAGGCTCGGGGTTCTGGGATGCGCAAGCTTCACTGGTTCAGGGCCGAGTTTTTATAATTATAATGGTAGAATCGATTCAGGCGTTTGGTAAATTAAGGATCTTGTGGATGCGTAGCGAGGGTTTGATATACGCCATCGAATTGATGTCGATATCGAGATATCGAGGAGGACGCCAATGCAAATATCTATATATTTAGAGGAAATGTATTGTTAGCTCTCTAGATCTCTTATGTTGGCCGCAGGTTGCAAAATAACTTCTCCACGGCGATCGAGTCTTTCAATAATCGAATAAGGATAAATACCTAGAATAGAACTACATAGAAGCTCAAGCTCGTCCATGGCTTTGAATCATTCTCGTAGACTAGAATGTGAACTTGATATCTCTAACTCCCACCAAAGGTCTCCGAATGCCGCTGCGGAATCGTATTCCCTGGCATGGGATGTCTCGTAAATCAGATCTGCCATCCTTGAATCCTTGACAAGCATAGGTCAGTCTTATAACATGGCCTTTGCTAAAATCTGGTCATTGGAGTTATAGAGCCCTTAGGCTCTTAAGCTTGGAGTACGACACCAGATGATTCCGAATATCTTCGAGAACCTAGACTCGAAATATTCACATATATATTCCGATTGAGTTCGAATTAATTCAAGTGAACTAGAAGCCGTACAATGCAATGTATACACTCAAAATGCAACAACAGTTCACTGACCAAGTCGCAACACAACGAGAAGTGTGTCTGAAAGAGTAGCTAGTAGGCGTGGGGTTTGATGTATGACCGAAATCGTAACCGGATGATGGATATTTCGAAAGAGTTTGTCTCGGTCTCCGAAAGCCAGAGGTGAGCTACGGTCATCGCTCGTTGACTGTGACTGCTTGTCTTTATTGGTCTATCGGATGACATCAATTGTCGGAGTAATCCCGCTTGGAATTCCGGAAGCGTGCAAATATCAGCTTGATCTTTTTCAAGATTCGGACGTCGACGTGTCGTAAAATGTGATGAAAAGTATCTATTTGTCTGGCTGGTCACGAGGGAATATTGATCGTACGCAGTCTCGTAACCAGACCGTGATCGTACGGTATCAGAGACGGGCTGATAATTATTGCGTTATTGATCAACCAATAGACAGTCTCGATTGCAGAGAGAACCCCCAAATTGAACCCCCCTCGAAGGCTGAAGATCAAAAAGTTTCTCAGTTTCCGTCTCAGTGGTTTGCGAACCGCACGCATGTCGAAGAGAGCCGTGAGCCGAACTCGAGAGGAGTTCAGGCAGCATTTGAGCAGGACCAGGGGCAAGCCAGCAATTTATCTACCTCCTGAAACGAATTTAGATTCACTAGAGGCAATGCAGTGCTAGTGGTACACGACAGACATACGAGAAGGGTAAAATATTTACAGATTTGTATCGACCTCTTGTTATACGTGAGGCTTTTCCAGTGGTTCATGATCAAGAGCTGAGGCATTACTCAGGTATCAAATCTAGGAATAGTCTAGGAATCCAGAAGTTGATAAAAATTCACCGATTTTGGTACAGCAGTCAAGTGCCGCAGTGCGCTAGTGACACAAGTAAGCTGAATTCCATGGGAAGGCCGGCATCAAGCTCGCAGGGTTGCGCTTTCCCAGACTAGTAATGAAGGGCAAGCCTATATTTGCTTACAGATCAGATCAGTCTAACTCTAAAAAACATGGCACAAATATTTGAATAACTCGCTTGGCCCAGACTACTTGCTTGCATAGCTAGCCCCGTACTGCCTAGAGTTATACTTGATCAATAGAAGATGATATTCGGGTCGGGACCGCGGAAAAGTTTTACAGTTTACGATACTGATTTTAACTGACAGTCCGATGGCTTCGAACTTTCCTATCGCCATTCCGATAACGAGACTCTATTCGATCGTCTGCATGACGTGGCTGAAACCCCAGAGCCCCATTCCTCGCCCTCCCAGAGTTGGGTGGGTCCTTAGAACTAGGATGTGTGAATTCGATACATAACTAATTGGGCGAGAACTAGCGGTTATGCATAGTCGTTTACTGAGAGTTCTGAAATTTACATTTTAAAATGTGACAGAACTATGGACTCTAGCCGTTTGGAACATATGTACATCTGCGTCTGCATGCAAAATATGACTGTGGCTATGATTCGATCGAAATACTTAGGCACTTAACCGAGCATCTCCGTTGATGCATATATTGACCAAGATTCACAGTGACGAGGAGATTCAAGTGAAGCGAGTTGATATCATCGGATTCGATTCGATACAGGTTTCCGCATATGTGGATTCCGTGAATTTACGAGGGCTAATTAAATTAACTTGGAATAAATTTGAAAACCGACCACACCGATGCACCTTTGGCTGTGAAATGATTATCATGCATAATCTAACCGCCAGATTCGATTCTTGAGGAATGCACAGCTGCACAGGACGCTGCTTCGCGTCGATCAAAAACTTCGTGGACCCAAAGACATTTCCGATGCAGGATCCTTCTTTGAGCAGTTACACAGGTTGTATTTTCTGACATGCAAGACTTTAAACCGTGTATGGCATATGTACTTATGGGTACACCTCCTTCAAGTAGAATATACGTACGTCAGTGCACAGCAGAGCGGGGCTGGGCAATCAGCAAATATTTAAATGCAATATCCTCGTCGACTAGCTCCATGCATATGCATGCGCATATGCAGCATCTATGATTCCTACTACACGGTACATGTTCGATCAGAGAACGTTGCGGGTGTATGAAAATCAGTCGATCCTAACTTGTCTCGTAGACCAGCCGCGACGCACGAAGATCCCAACCCCACGACTGGAACTATTCATCCAAAGGAAAGGTACATGATATGCAAGGTCTCGATTGAGCTCAACACCCTCTTCTGTTGCATTCCATTTTGAATTCTTCAGCGGCTCTTTTTTTTTAAAAAAAAAAAAACAGAGAGAGAGAGATCCAATTTGATGCATGTAAGCAATGCATCGTGGTGCGGGTGCATGACTTTAAAGCTTTATCAACGATCTGAAATGCCCATGGATATCCCGCGGTTCTGCATTATTAATTATTATATGGATCTAATATAGGCCTATATTGAAATCTCATAATTATACTATACATACGTCACTTATAATAATACTATAGATAGAAGACCCCGTCGTCTAGATTAAGTATATATTCTTTGTTCGAGATCGACTAAGCTTATACTTAGCGTTTCAACGGCTGAGCTAGTCAAGGGACACGGAAGGGGTCTCGTGGCTTCCCTAGCGGCCGCTGTGGGGAAATTTAAATTAAATGAGGGAAGGCCCGAACCAATCTAAACTCTTACAACGAGACGAGATACAACTAGGTCCTCGGCATTTAAAGAACCGTTACTACAGCTCCTTTCTAGCCTTCAACAGCCATGCCGCTCGCGCTTGGCGTACCTAGGAAACTGCTTCAAACCAATGGAATTGGAAGAACATCTACCTATCCCTGGATGGATACGAAGGAAACGAACCATAGACCTGTAAGATGACTTGGTAAGTGGGATTAGCACAATAACGTTGCATTCGAGGTACGCAAAAAATTAGACTAGAACCATTCTCGCGCAGCACATTTGCATGTACATTGCATTTACATCGCTTTCGAGTCCTCAATGCGCAGCCAGGATCAAGGCTACCTCAGCGTTATGGTCCAACCACTTTGCATGAGCCCCAAGGATCGATTAGACCGAGGCTTGCACGGAAAGGAGTCACAAGATTGATTTCGGAACATGGGGTTTCCACGAGATCATCTTTCTCTGCAGCAGATAGTGGATTATCCTCGATATGCAATCCAAAAAAACTGAACAAATATGTTCGCGGGGAAGCAGGTTCTAGTTCCGAAGAATTAGGCATCTATGAAGATAATGAATATACATTCCAATATCAGGTGGTATCCACAAAAATATTCTAACCTGCATTCGAGGCTTATCCTTTCTGAAGGACCTGCAGTCATGTAATTTGCGTGGTACTTGATCAATTGAACTCTCAGTAACTCACCTAGTCGATGGTGTTTCAGAAACCTCTCAAGCAATTTTCGCAGCCGTGTTCTAGACGGCGACGCTTCGATGTTAATTGGGACTCCAGTGCATCTTGAGATGCGCACGGACGCAGAGCAACCTCAAGCAAGCAGAGAAATGTATTTTACGTGTCCCGTTCTGATAGGTTACGTACGCAAGTTCTGTTTTGTCGGTTTGAAAACCCCATCAATTAAATCCTTGAATTTCGTCGACAATCTTGCTATCATGATGCCGAAGATCCTGCATTGCAACTTTTCAACAGCTTTGCTTCAAATTTGAGTAATACTTACATGATATCCGATAATTGATAACTTGCAAGCGAGCTCTGGTGCTCATGCAGTTGCGTCCCCCAGACTACTCATGCAGCAGCTCAGTCGCCAAGTATGCTAGTATCCAATTCGGGAGGCCGGGTGCTTTACGGCGGGTAACGATTTCGTGGCTGTGTTTTAGCAATCCGGATACCCTCAAATTTTACTTATTCAAACAGATTCCATGCAGGTGGATTGAACTTGTGAATCTTCCTATTTTAGTCTGAGGGACGCTACCCTGCGAGCTTGTTCCCGTTTACGCAACTTCGTCGTAGATTTCGGTTAAGAATGCCTGAACGGTAGCTTTTTGCTGAATATATCACATTTCTAGAAAGAAAAAAAAAATCTAGACCAGGCTTCACACATGAATCTGAAACATCTGGACGTCTAGACCAAAAAAGAAAGCATAAGATGCAAGACAAGAAAAGAAACATGTACCAACTCTCCTCTCGAGAACAGAAGCCGGGTTTGGATTGCAATATTGAGAGTCAGAGATGTTAGGAGAATGTTTGTAATTACTAGGCATCGTCAACATTGAATAATATGATTATATAGCGACTAGAGTGCTGCGTGCTGCGGGTTGGGCTCAAGCTGTAGGGGATATATCAGGCACCCCTAATTGGGCCAAATCCTGGATTGGATCTTCCCACTTTGTCACACGGTGGCCACTTTTCGCGGTATTTTTGGCGGCCGCGTAACCATTCTGGCGGTAAAGAAACAGGTTTATTCGACAGCGCGGCCGGTAAATCGAACAATAGGCCGTGAATCGAAATCGCGCGAGACTACCGGCTCCCGTGAATCGGTCATCTGAAAATTTCGTTGGAGGAGAACATGCTCCAAATTGATACAGATTAAACTCGTTATTGAAGCGTCAAAGCTTCAATCACGAGAGCAAATGCATACATTTGTGGGTCCTTGGAAATCAGGGAAACCTTTGATTAATTAAAAGCGGTGGGTGGCTGACCAGCTGTCCCAGAAATCGTCGGGATTTTGATACCTCAGAGCTGCGGAGCCAAAACCTCGGTTCCAAGCTATCACATCATCCCAAGCTATGCAAAGCATTTTGTAATACCTTGGAGCCGTCACTCAAGATGTATCACCTCGAACCAGGCACTCGACACAGGGCATATCCAATTCGCATGCCCGGGGAGGACGGGTGCATCGAAGAGGAAGTCCGCTAGGACCACGTGAGAATCAAAATCAGCGACCACCGCAACACATCCATTGTATTATCCTCGCCCGCCCCCTCTATAGCTCTATCACCCTTCTGTGACAACCTTGGAAGCTCGGGAAGCACCTACATCTCATCCCTAGCGTATTAAAACCATTAGATTGATTCGTTCATCTCCGCATCTATCAAGTGTAAGAAGGCTGAACGGCAGCAAGCGGCTTCTTTGAACTAACAAAGTGGCTTCCCCCGGGTTAGAACAAGCCGAACTGCCGTGAGCCGCGAACATCGAAATCTAGACACCCAAACCATGGCTGGTAGATTCGAACCAAAAGAACCAGTCCAACTCGACCCCCCAAAGGATGAAATCATAACCAAGGAATATCTTTCCAAATGTGATGGTGAGTTGTACACTCTGCAAACTGAACGACGGCTCCTAGTTGTTGAGAATCATTCCGATGCAGGAGTTGCAATTCGCTGATTTGGGTTTGATGTCTCTTTTTATTTCTGCTATTAAAAGGCAACCATGAAGGATATCCGATTTATGTAGCGATTAAGGTGAGGTATCTCCGATTCCTTACCTGTATACTGAGTGCATATTCCGTGTATCAAGAAAGGCTAGCTAATTACATCGGAAATACGTAACAGGGGACTGTGTTTAACGTCACGAGCAAGAGAGACACATATGGGCCTGGGGGTTCCTACAGCGGTACGTAACTCAAGCCTTCTATATACCCTTAATATTTCCATTCAGCTATATACCTAATATTGATATCCGAGATACTGACATTCAATGGAAAAGTCTTCTCTGGTAAAGATGCTTCATGCGGCCTCGGCAAATCATCTTTGAAACCAGAGGATGCCCACTCTGACTATTCTGCTTTGAATGAGACGGAAATGGAAACTCTCAATAATTGGTATACCTTTTTCAGCAAACGGTATAACATCATGGGAACGGTTGAGATTGTGTAGGAGGTACCAGTATGAACGTATTTTGAGATGCAGAGCTGGGCGGCTAGCAAAATATGACAGATAGGTAGTGGGATCGTGGCAAATACTCTATGATTGTGGAACAAATTTTTACAGTAATTGACCAAAACCTTCTGTACGTACTCAAGTATGCATGATCCACCGTCATTCTATTTCAAGCGAGCTGCATGCATGATCTTACGAGCGCGAACGTGCTGAATATTTCAGCTCCCGTTTTTAAACTCCCTGGCCAATACTGCAATACCGCAATGTGAAATAATATCCCAAAATGTGTTTTTTCCCCTCTCTTGGAGATGCCGTAGAACCGGGTTTGTTCTGCATCATAGCTGGTAATCCAGAAAAACTCCCGCACGGGTTTAATTGGCTTTTCATTATTGACTCAGTATGCTTGATCATAGGAAAACAAGCACACCATGCACCTCCAATCCCTACTCGGAGCCTCTTTCACGCACAAGCTACTGACGCAGCACGCACCCAACTTTGAGCCAATGTGACCTTGTTTTATTCTCAGAGGGGACGGCAATGTTAGCCCGATGCCACGTCTGGCCTCTAAAGTCGCGAATCTAGCCTCGTAACAAGAAGGAACCTTGTAAATAAGTGCAAATTTAATAGACTTTGATTTTGATTGTCTCAATATCAGACGTTCTCGACCCGAAAGGTGAGTGCGAATTATATGGGTAAAAAGAATAAATACAACAAGTACAACACAGGACATTATCTCGTTAACTCGACGAACCAGAAAGATTACTATAACCCAAGTGCTTTGATTGTACCCTCAATTCGAGGTCTTCTCTATCGCTGACAATCGAAGAAATGTCAAAGCTCGAATAGAGAGAGCACCCGAACTTCAAGTGCAATGTCGGACTATGTGTGGTTTTCGGGGGTTTCGGAGAGCGTGAGAACTTGGTGACAGGGAAAAACAACTGTAAGGATAGTTGGGAAAGCATAGATTAAGCAGAATCGATGGGAAGAAAAGAACTTTTTGCATGAAAATAAGGGAGTTAGTAAGGTTTCTTCAACGCGTCCCGCCAGAGAAACCAATCCAACCAAACTCAAGGCTGCTCGTACGATCGTGCACTACAGAAGTGCAAAATGAGAGACCAATTAACTAATCGCCAGAACCGTCAAGCTTCGGTCCTCCGCAGGCTGGGCACCTGTCCCCATTTTCGACAACTCGCTCCCTATCCAGCACCTTGGGACTAAAACAGTGATGAAAATTATCGTTTCTTGCCTGGTGGCAATACTTCACGGTCCTTTCCGCATAGTGACCGCACACGGGGAAATATAGCCGTTCGAATCTACACATTTTGAGGATCAGGGAGCTCTGAAGAGACGTTTACTCCAAGAGGTCCGGAAGGATAATGGAAGGCTAAGTTCAAAGATGTTTTTAAGGTTGTAAGCCAGTGTTACGTTGTTGCCCATACAGCCCCGTAGGGCAATAGGAGTTGAAAGACTAAGAAATCATGGGGTGAAGGAGGAGCTCACATCGGAATATTACGTTCCCTGCAAATTTTGCAGATGATGACCCCTAATTCGGGTGCTGTAGCTATCCGTAAATATGCTGTAGAGGTGCACTCGATATCAGTATATACGGTATTATTTGATGAAACGAATGAATGTTTCACGACATATCCTTCCATGTCGGAGAAGTAGATCGATCGTTTTACGACTGACCTGGTGATGTTATACTGTAAATATGAAGGGAACAGCCTCAAGGTATGAAGGCACAATATACGGTAACGACAGAACTAAACTGACTTGATCAACCGGGAATATTTCACCAGAGCAATTTTGATGGTAGGACAGGAAATCAGTATGTATTTTATAGCTGGCAGGCTCATCAATCAGGCTCTATATGCCACGATATCCAATATGATAAAGCAGGCATATTGACGAAAATCTGGGCTGGAGCGGCAAGAATTTGCCAAGATATCTGGATTATCCAAAGACTGATCTTGAAAGGATTCCGATTCGCACATGATACTGAGGAAATTTACGGTATTTGGCTCTCTAAACTAGGAACATAGTTTTTGATATCACTTTTTTTGTTTTACATATAGATTTTGAGTTCTCAGCTTCTGATTAAACCCATCCTTTTTGATCTGGCCTAAAAGTTAAAGCCGCGGCATGCAAGGGCATGCCCATATCCCCAGCATGCCGCTGATCTACCATTGGGTGCACTAGAAAGACGAGACATTGCAAACAGAATTCGAAAGCCTCATCTTCCGATTCGATGATCTAGATGAAAGTTGCCGTTTGGTTGTCGATACAGCCCCCGCGGGACCGGGCCAAAAGAAAAAAAAACAAATAATCCTGTTGTACGATGCAGACGGGAATGGGGGTCTCTGTTCGAGGCAAAGCGGCGGATCCGGACCCGCAGGGTTGAGTGTTCGAGTAGCGAATGAGGATCCCTAGGAACCACGCAAAGTATGACGGGAATTCGAAAGAGTTCTTAACAAAGTGGCGATATTGATGGAGAGCTGTCTATTTTCCTTCAGGCTTTCTTCAAGAAAGCCAAGGTAGAAATAAGGATATAGACGCTTCCTTATATAAGTACTTACTTATATAAGTACATACGAAAGCTTTGAAATTTTCATCTTTCGGGATCATGATTCACTTTTTTATATATGCCCACGATACTATAAAGTTAACGTTAAGTATAATTTATACATTGGATAAATTCCCTCATTTGGTTCGCTAACCCTTGAATTGTGACCACTCTAGACTGCTGAGCACAGTACTTTATCGACAACAGACCCACCCATGGCGAGAATCAAATCGAATTTTTACTAGACTATAGTGATTGGTCAACTCCGTAAAGGATGACAATATTTACATTCCGTCATATTTGGCCCTTGATCTAGACTAAGTGGGAACTGAATGGACGGAACCTATCGATCGATCTAAGGGTAATAGGCGCAAGTTACCCGACACCTTGAAATTTGTAGCTGATCTTGAGCTACCGAAATTTTTTCGAAAATGTGATCCGATCCCACGGCTGGCCTCGAAATAGCTGTACGTAATGTTAATAGAGCCCGTTGTCACTCTCATCATGTAGCGCCACCCTGTTTGCATTAATCGTGATCAGTGGTATGTACGCATGAGGGTGGGCCCGGAAGAGTTTCATGGTCACGCCCAAAAGTTAGGACGTCTAATCACATATTCGGGAACCCGCATTGCATCTAACTATTTCGAACAATCAGACGAAATGAATTTTTCTCGTACACGAATTGCTCGAGAAAAAAAAGAGAAAGAGCTCGGCTAGGATACCGGAATATTTATGCGACTTATATATATATAACCGCTTCATTTCACACTATCAGTAAGCATGAGTCCAACCGCTTGAAGGCATTCACAAATCGCGAAGGCCACCTTATTCGAGTCCAGACTCCTGTCGCTGTATCATCCATAGACGATATCGATAGGGGTTTTCAATTCGAATAGCTAAGCAGTGAACCTAAACGGCTGTGAGATTCATGCAAGAGATCCCGAGACTTCGAATTCCCTTGCATCTGCTTCGCATGATAGGGTACCATGCACTTCCCGCGCGTTAGTTGAGCGAACCGGACCAGTTCACTTCAATCAACCAACAAGCGGACAATTCCTCGGGGGAATCGAGACCAGGAAAGAGCATCTATTGCTATTGCAAGCTTTTTCCAAACATGAATACATTAGATCAACGAACTGATTGGGTGGTCATTTCCAACCTATCTCAGTCGACGCCGCAAAAATCTAGCTTGAATCCTTCTCTCTAGGAAGGGTTTTTAAGAATCAAGCAAGGATTGGATATGAAAGTCTCAAGCTCGATTGATTGGATTCTTGAAGAGATATGCCTATAGCTAGAGTTGACCAGCTGCCCGCAGTACCAAGTCCTAACTCCCAAAATTAAGGCACTCTTAAGAATCAAAGTAAACCATAGAGCAATCGAAAGAGGCTCATCAAGTTGTGGATTATAACCCAAGCCCTAGAGACAAAATAGCTTGAAGATTGGTGAAATACGCTATTCTTAAGTTAAGAAGATTCTTAATTACCTTAATCACCAGATTCAGCATATATTAGATAGAGGAGTTTCATCCATTACAAGCGTGAGCAATTTGGTCCGATCAAGAAGATTAATTCATCGATAGCTCCTGATATACAATCTAGTAGGGCATATTCGAAACATGGAGTCGAAATTTCCCCACGATTAAGGAACGGGCTTTGTAAAATTGTGTGCGAGGTATATAAAAGGAAGACAGAAAGAAGTCGACCAAAAGATGTACAGATAACAGGAATAAAACGCCTGATTGCCCGGAAACATGGGCTATTCCTGAGTTCCCCGATAATAGAGTGGGAAAACGGTGAAGAATGAGGAATACGTTGGGGTAATGAAGATGCGAGAAAGGAAACCGACAAAGTGGAAAGGTGTTCACGATCCGGGGTTGGGATTCATCTACATCTACTCGTTAGCATTTGATAGATCCAATATTGCAGTAACTTCTTCAAGAAATCAGCGCCATTCTATACCTTTCTCTTTCCTCCTGTGAGGGTAACGTTGACGAAACGTCTGGTGTAAAGTATTCTCTTCTTTGCCCGTCCCTTTGGCGTCTTCTTCTTTTCTGTCTTCTCAACCTGTTCAATCCATCACTAGTCAGCGAAAACTGCTCTCTTCCGAAAATCTCCTCCAAGATTGGAATATATTCGTCCTTCCGGTGGTTTGCTAATGCTCTATCGAAGTCGTGGTCGTACCTTTGGAGTCTGAGACTTGACTTTACCCGCACGGGCGAGAGATCCGTGAACTTTTCCCATATTGTCGGTTTAGATGATGGTGCGTATCAATATGACGATGTCCGTTCGAAGGTGAGATGTGCTTCAAAGCGTGAAGGTGGGATCGTGATGTAGCTTGCGGTCTGGGAAGGAGAACGGGTGAAGGTCCAGTGTCGATGAGTTTGCTGGGATATGACTCTTCCTGCAAATTCGCCTTTGCTGGATTGGTAATGTTTGTCATTCCACGGTGGGTTTGAAGCCCTAAGGCATGGCACGGGACATAAAAACGTTTGTCTTTTGTGTTGTAGTGACAAACACCACAACACGACAACGCCTCGGCAACACGTGAGCCTCCCCTTCCCATAACAAAAGGACCGGATAAAGGAGGACCAGTTTCCGGCCACTCAGAAGACTTCACCAACCTGTCGCAACAGTCGATGAACGAGATCTTTCGTCAGGGCATCGACTAAACCCGCAAGATATTTGTATTCTCAAGGTAAATTGGTTAATAGGATATCCCGAGTCTTATAAAAGATGACCTTGCTGGCAACAATGTGAGTCTCTTCCCCGTCGGTTTAGTTTTTCACAGCTTTGTGAAGGGTCGTTACACTTAGCCATCATCCATAGATCCATACTTACTTGACACTTTTTTAACAGTACCACTACCAAGGGCCTGGATGCCCAGCCCTTTAAGTATACCAGTTCTCGGTTTTCGTTATCTTGGTTTGCCAAAAGTATATTCTAAGAATAATACCCGATCTCCTTCTTTACACATGCGCGTAAGTCTATACGTGACGGGTTACTGCAGAAGCAATTAAGGAGTAAGTGTGAAGAAAGCAATCAATCATCCTGATATATTCCTGCCACAAATTTTAACGGGCGATTGGGGCTTATAAATCTTCCGCCTTCAGAAATCCAGGGATGATTGGGTCTTCTTCAGCATAGTATTTTTGCTCTAGAGATATAAAATACCCTTCAAAATGGCATATCGAATACATGGACATATTAGGAATATGTGATCCATGATGTTGTCATACAAATGGGTGACTTGCAGCTTCCTCAGTCTAGGCCCTAGGCTAATCCATAGGCCGAGACAGTTCACTGCATCGCACAATGTCCAGCGAACTTCTGTGGTAAGAGAGTCGGCTATGGCACAGGCCGGGCACCTCCCACACCATTATTTGGGTAGTTGAGAGGTATGGGCATATGCAACTATTTCATCCTATAATGATACCAATCCAAGCTCGGGACTGACCGAAACCTGGTTCATTTCAGATATCCAACTTACTATGTAAGAGTACTGCCGCACTTGCCGCATCTACAGTTTGTTCACAGAGCAACACTGTTTGACCATCTTCCAACCCTGCAACCCTCCAGCCTGCCCACACCCTGTCAAGGAAGACTGGAGAAATTACCAATCTATCTATGCGCTCGGAATTATAGTCTCGAGGGTCACCGGCTTTCTCAGGGTCAAAGAGGAGACCAGAATTGGCCCAAAATCACAGACCAGAAAGACCATGAAATATCCTCAAGCCCTAATAATTTGATTTCTTTTTGGCTCCATTGCTCCGACTCCCGACATTTACGGATCATCCCTCCAACCAATAAGCAGACGGTGCCAAGTCTGTTTGGGCTCAGCTGGAAATTGCCACCCTTTCAAGGCACGGGCCTTCCAAGGCTCCCGAGAGATTCGTTTGGGACTAACTAAGGCTAAAGCCTTTGTTTTCAAGTTGGCTCTTCGTGGCAGGCGCTTCTAGGCTATCCAATTCTTCGCCAGGAGCATCGACAGCAGAGCGGCAAAAATCTCAAGACTGTGCTTCAAATGAGGGTTCACCTATACCTCAAGCTTGGGTGAAAATCGACTGCCGCACAAATTCTCTGCTAGGTATCAAAGAGCAGCCGCAGACAATTTGCCTTCAAAGCTGTCATCTGGCTCGCCACTAGCTGATAGCTACTTAAGTAGCTCGTGGGCTTCTACTGCTCGGATTCAAGCGGTTGGTAGCCATTCAAACTATTAGGTTTGGGGCACCCATTGATCTCCTTCTCGCCACACCGCAGCCACGAAATTTCGAAATTCAAAAACGTGTATGCCGAGTTGATTACCTGGTCGGTTTCGGTAGTTAAACTTGGAAACAACAATTCCTTTTGGATTTCTATACGTTCATATTGCTCGAGGAACAAAAACGTCAAATCTTCAGGTTGGACAATACCCTTGAATAAACAACCGGACATTGTTTCACATATCATACCGTCACCGAGCTGGACCAGATCCGAAATTGTAGCCGGGAAGTACACGCGGAAATTGAGCCAACGGATCCTTTTTTCTCCCATCCGCAAGCTCAGTAGCAACCCTCGCGTCTCTCTTCACTCGATGAGCCAGGAAGGCAATGGAGGGTAGCAACAGCTTGGAGGCAGTCCCAGAGGATGATCTTGTGGTAATACCCCGCCCACATCATCCCCAAGGGTCTACGAACAAACGGGCTTTTCAGAAAAGACGTCGAAGTCGAGCCTGCGATGCATGCCGACTGCGCAAAACCAAGGTTAGTAACCATCCTTTGTCCTCCAGTCCAAGGCGACTCGACTAAACGATCGTTAATAGTGCGATGCGCCTCCTGAAGGGACCTGTTCGTCTTGCGCGTCTGCTTCGCTTTTATGTAGGTTCACCGAGCCAGAAAGTGAAAAGAAAAAAATCGGTCCGGCAAGGTAAGAGGAATACAGTCATAACTAAAAATCGCGAGCCTCATTTTCTAAACACTCCCGATTTAGGCGGCTTCGAATGCTTGAGACCACTGTCCAGGAGCTCAATGAGAAACTGAAGATTGCAGAAGCAAAACTCCAGTCGAGTGAGCGTAGTGGCGACAGTAGCAACTCAGAACTCCAATCATTTTCCTCGGAACCTCTCAGTTCTTCTCTCAAAAGAAGAGATGATAGCCCCACAGCTTCCACAACCACCAGCGGCCAATCTCCAACTGATATATCCCCTCGACCCTCCATATCGCAGCCACTCAGAAAATTTTCTTATGACAGTAGCGCCTCCGAGGACCTTTTTGTCGGAACAACATCCGGCCTTGGATTCTTAGCATCGGTCCAAGAATACGTAGAAAGGCTGGGCTATGATACCACATCGCTGCTGGATGCTTGGAAAAGCAGCGAAGCAAAAACGTATCCAACGAACATGTCGGCCTACGCAGAGGGTTCCCAAATCCGAGATCTCCGAACATTGCTACCTCTCAAGACCAACGGGAAGAAGCTTCTCGACATATTTCACCATAATACAACCAGGTATGGACTCTCAAAAGAATCTTCGCCGATAAGCATCCTAACATTGCATTAGATACGTCCCAATCGTCTACTGGCCTATTATCCTCACTAAGTTCGAACGAGCATACGATGCTCCAATTTTTCCCAATGATCAGGCTAGCGTAACGGGCGTTTTTTGTGTCCTCATGGCAATATATGCTTATGCGAGCATCTGTTCCGATGATCTTGACGTTTTTGAGCCGCCAGCGTATAATCTCAAGTACGGTTACCTAGGCCCCCATTTTCCCTTTTTATACTAAATATATGCAATAGACGAGGATGGCAATTCTTCGAGCTCGCGAAAAAGTTTCATGACTTAAATCAGCCAATGTATACTTTAGCTGATGCTGAAGGTAACTAAACTACAAGCTAAATTCGATCAATATTCTGGCTAGATATTAACGAGTATATGTAGTTTTGATGATAATGGGGCTGTATCTTGACCTTGCTGCCCTACCTTCGCCCTCTTGGATGACGGTAGGGTGTCTCGCGAGGGTGTGTCAAGATCTCGGCCTTCATCGCAAGCCCGTCGAAGGGAAATTCACGCCAGCTGAATATGAGCACCGGTCACGTATTTTCTGGTGCACCTTTCTCATGGACAGAAAGCTCGCCTTACAATTTGGCAGACCTCCAATACTTGATGAAACAGAAATTGATATGGATGAACCATGTAAACACGATACTAGCGATCTAGTCAAACTCACATTCGACAATTCTCCGGCTGGCCGAACCACATTCACAAGTGCCACACTTATACAAAGCCTAATTGCGAACGCAAGATTTATCGATCCGATTCTTCGTTTGAGCGTTGAACCAGGGAGTGAACAACAGATAGAGTATCGCATCCACGATATCGAAGAAAAACTTGACGTAATTGAGAGAGGGTTTCCAGAAGGTATCTTAGATTGGGAAAACACCGGTCCGATAGACCCTGTTCTTATCAAATGTGAGATGACATCCCCAAGTTATTTTCATTTGTTCAAACATTCTAATCGAATTCCTAGCTGCTGTGATGGCAATGGCAACGAGACTCTCGATGTATAGATATTTTACCGATGCATCGCTTGATCGACGACTGAGAACCCGCTGCTTCATTAGATCTGTCGAAGTGGGAAAACTGACCGTACATTTACTACACCGGATGATGCAAAACCCTGACTGGGAGAGAGGGTTCCGACTAAATCAAAGCGAACTATCTTACCAACATACCTTCAAAATATCGATCATTCTCCTCCTAGCGTCCACAATCTTCACAAAACCGTTCCAAGTTGCCACTAGTGGGGAACTAAATACTTGCATCAAGGCCCTTCAAGCCGCTGCTTCATCCCGTCCCACCGTCGCACAAAGCCTTCATCTTTTCGGTGAGGTGGCCAAGATTTTAAAGCGCGAACAGGCTCCCAAAAGATACGAGGGCAGTATCGTCAACACACAGACAACCATGCCTTTCAATAACTCGGAATACAATATGTCCCCTACTACTTACACCTCTACAAGTTCTAGTAGCCTTGTTTCAACAACATCGACTTCATCGTCGATAATAGCTACCACTCTCCCGGACGATCCAAAAGCCCTATATAATACAGTCGTTGTTCCTTCAAATGACAGAGCAGATAACAATATCGTGCCAAAATTTTGGCCAAATTACGAGTCCTACGGCCGTGCAACACTAGGCTATAGTAATCTCAAAGTACCATCACCTAACGAACACACAACATGGCTTAATGATGTCGACCCTTCGTATTGGGCATTGATGGAAAACGTCCTTTCTAACGAAGCTAATACTACTGAACGGCGATGAAAATCGTTATTTTCTTGTTATTTTCTACATACATAAGTCATCATTTTGATTCTGATGCTCGGCCTCGTTATATCCTTATTTTTTACATTATTAGCCTTACGGTGGTTCGATTTTGCAGTTTTATCATTTTTTTTTTTCTTCTGGTTTTCAACTTGGTTGCAGAATGCTATATCCTATATTCTTGATAGCAAATGGACAAATGGTGTTTACTGTGTGTTTCTTTATATTTGTGTTTCTAGTTGCAATTTATTCTTTAATGCAATGTCTTTTCTTAAGATACCTCCAGGGAAACAGCTCCTTTTCTTTGTGTTTCCTATATCATTATTCCTTCCTTCTGGGGTTTCGGCGTTCCAGCGAGCTTCCCAGCAGGTCCGTCGTTCTAGTTTCCCTTGAACGACGCTTGAATTCGCATAATGCATCAAAATTCCCCACCTAGGATTTGTAATACTAGAAAAAATGGCGTTTCATATTCTTCCCAAAATATATTATATGCTTTTCCTTGAAATATAGGCGGCTCGCCAGTCCCGCGAGCTACAAGGGGCAGGTCGCACCCAGAATTATAGACGGAATACCAAATAACATCTTAACCTTGCGAGAATATCTGCAGGATGACAGAGTTTTTGCATAATCCTGCTTTTTTCGCATATCTTTGCATGGGCCTTACCCACCCTAGGATCTCTTAACGAAAACGTTTAAGCTCGTCCCCACTATAGCCAAAACCAACATCAATGCTAGTAGCTAGTCTGGGTGTCCATACGCGTGCGTGTGTATCCAACAGTTTTTTTTTTTTAAAACTCTCCACGAGATATGTTGTAAGCCTACGAACGACCGACCGTATCACATTTCCCCCCCTATGCTACAAGATTCTAACTGAAGAATGTGAACTCAAATCGCAACTTTTTTCAGTCAAAAGGGCTTCAATAATCCCATAAATGTGGAAGGGATCCTCCTACCTACTTCCAGTTGATGCTAGTGGGGCATTCCAGAAGCCTCCAGTTACCTCGTTTTTCCCCACTCTTTCGTGCATGCTGATTGGTAGGGAAGTAGTCTCCATTTACACCCTGCAGATCTTGGTTTAGCGGATTGGCAGGAGGATCAAGGGTTCTCACAGTGGAATCAATTTTTCGAGCCTGCCGGCGTGACGTGAGTTCCCATCTCGCTCCTTTGGCAGCAAAAATTTTTCGGGTTGTGGCGAATTAATAGTATGTGTGTTCCCCTGATATGCCGCATCTTTTTTATATTTTGCCTTGTGCGGCATTGCCATTGCGAGTTGCAATTTAGAAAATATTCAAAGTACCGTCGACCATTTACGTATGCAAGCTTATATTTTTTCGCCTCTTCCTGGCCGGGTATTTCCAGCCATTGATAGTAGAGTAAATTGCGAAAAAAAAAAAAAAAAGAATAATTTAGTTACACAGCCCAAAATCGTATCAGATCCGAGCCGAGGCGGACCCCTTCGCCGATAGTAGAAACGTAAGGTATACGTAGGGCCAATATAATATGATCCGTTGCATGGGGGGCTGAAATTTAAAAATACAAAAAGTCGGAAGTGTTTATATTTCGGATATATAGATCCAACCACTGATGATATTGATACCATTTCTATCCCTGTAAAATTTTCGTCAAGATGCGTTCATACGGAAGTCGATCGGTTGTATTTCCGGAATATATGCGGGGCAATGGTCATAATCATATGATATATAAATTTTATAGATTAATAATCGTGGACATCTTCGTCTCGAGCTCCTTGAGCGGATCTTTGAAAGACGACATCGACGTCCTCTGACTTCATGAATTCATACTGGTGAGTCATGATATCTGTGCATTGCTTACGACCGGAGCTCGGAGGCCATGCTCGGGCAATATATCCTTTACTAAGAAATTGGTGATCAATTGTACACGGTCGACAGTCAATTGATCGCGATCATGGTAATTTTTCTAGCGCAGGTACGTATCTAGGTGTATACATTTAGCCAAAAAGGTAGTCAATAAGAGAAGCTTTCACTATTTTGGGCGATGGTACAACCGAGGTAGATTTAAAGAACAAAACCTTTTATTTGCTAGGCATTCGTATCTAGAATTCTATGGAAGGACGGCAAAGCCGTAGTTTTGGTTGAAAGTCTGCATTGAAGCCGAATCCAATCTAAATCTGCAGCCATGATTCCGGTTATCACACATACAACATGATGATTTCGGTAGGCGCTAGCTCCACGGCTGATTGTTAGTGGTGGCGAGCTGGTTGCAGCACACTGCAGCGCCTATGTCGCTTCTAGCATCGATTCATGACTCGAGTCCTACATGAGCCCGAGATCTAGATCACCGAGCTAGCGGTTTTCCGGGTATAAAAATGGTTGGTGTGGATCTAGTTATAAACCTAAACATCGGCTTTATCAGGCAGTCGTGGGGATTAATTTATAACCCCACTACCATGATACTAATCCCCCACGCTAGCGACAATCTAATTTCCACGAGACACAGTCGTGATGAAAACGGAACCCTAATGATAGCGTGGAGTCTTGTCTGGAGTTTTAAAATTAGGAAAAATACAAAACACAAAGTTTAGACTAGGATCGGTCCCGAGGCTTGATTTTAGGATGCTGCTTTAGGTATCTTGATGTCTCGAATAACCCTCTCAATTGGTTTTGTATTTGAATATATGGATATATGAATTTCAGAAACATTAAAAACAAGACCAGTATCGCAATATCCCCTGCACCGCTGCATGCTAGCAAAATAAAATGAATTACACCAATCTGGATAGGTCAAAAGAAAGTAAGTGAAAGGAAGGAAAAGTCAAATATATCAAAAGCTAAACGAAAATTAAAAGGCCCAAGTATCCAGAAATCATTTACAAGAATCGAAACCAGAAAAATTAAAGGAGTGGAGGCTAAAAAGAAAGGCGAACGCAAAGCAAAAATCCCATCCGTTGCTGATATTCCCAATAGTTTTCAGAAATGAGTCGTTAACATGCCGTCCGTTTCATTTTGGAAGTTAAAACCGAGATTGGTTAAAAACGAGGAAATAAGAAGTTGAAGCGTATAGTCCGAGCTAAGCTTCAGAATTAAAAAGGATAAAGATACTCAGTCAAAAGTGGTAGATCGTTTGAAACCTTTAATGAACTTCGCTCTGCTCTGGCGTAGTAGCCAAAGGACCTATTAATTGAGATAATTGTAAGTATCAAAATTCGCCATTTCGGAAAAAATCTGGGATTCAGTTCTTACTCCACGAATTGCTGACTTTCTGCTCAGCAGCCACTCTACTCTCCATCGCTCTCTTCCATTCTCTCCATTCTTGCGCGATATCGGTTAACACACCCCCCATCACGCTAGCACTAGCCATCAATCCATGGCCCTCCCCTTGCAAAACGTTGACCTCACATCTTCTCATCGTCTGACCCAACCACTTCACATTCTCAACTGGCACCCTGGTATCTTTCGTACCGTGGTGAATAACCACAGGACGGTTGATATCAACATATCGGAAACCAATTGGTCGTGAGCGTTCCAGACAGACGAGAAGATCAACCGCTGGATTGGCATTACGTGTTGCCAGAGCCCAGATCTGGTGAGTTAACCTCTCGTCGTAACTCTGTTGCCGTTCTTTCTCGGCTGCGCTGGATAAAGCCGCCGCGATAATAGCATCTGTACTATTCATCGAATCTTGTTCCATGACGGAAGTGATAGTGGGGGATCTAGGTTCGAAAGAAGCGCGTGACCCGAGAGTAGTCGAGGCAACGCCAGTGGAGGTCATCGAGTACCGCTTACTGCTGTTGGCAGCTGTTGTTCCGCTTGCTTGCGTAGCGAGAAACTTACCCTTGTCAGAGCTATGCCTGTTCTTCTTCTTAGTGGGTGTCTTGGGTAGCGATGTGGTTAATGATGCACTGGTGGCAGACATGAACGAAGAGTTGGCAGCTTTGAGGAAAGGTGTCGGTAATGCTCTAAGTATTCGTTGAGAAGCAGGAACGGCAGCTGGTGACGGTGAGCCTTGTGATGTCGAAATAGCCTCGAGTTGAGAAGGTGGAATCCATGGGGCGAGAAGATGGATTTTGCCTCTGATGTGTCCCGGCATCCGGAGGGCAGTTGCAAGGGCGTATATTGCACCGGCAGAATGAGCCAATAGCGAGAATTTTGTGATTTTCAACGATTGACAAATGTAAAGAATGTCATCTATAATAAACGTTAGGGAAAATTATATGAAATGATAGATGATAAAGAATATATATACCTGGCCAACTCAACACCGTTCTTTCGGATTCTGGGATAGCGTCACTCTCGCCTACCCCAGGCCTATCCGGGGTAATCAATCGAAGCCCCAAGCTTAACGCGAGCTCGTCGTAGAAAGCTGTGACATATCTTGTCAATCCCATCCCAACACAGATGAAAACGGCGTAACCATTCGGGTCTCCGACTTCGCTGAACGATATCGTTCGGCCCGAAGTAGGGAAGCGAAGTTTCTGGGATAAACGGGGCGAGCAAAGATATGCTTCAACAGCATCATCGATCGAATCAGCGTCCGATGCACGATCATCAAGACTGCTGAGCGTCTGGATAGCGGGAGCCAAAGTTGGAGGAGAAGATCGTCTCCTTAGCCTCCCACTTGATGATCGTCTATGATTGCTGACTGGAGGGTGAGAGTTGCTATGCGGTAAAGAACTCTGCCGTCTTAGAGAGGAATTACTTGTGCTTGTACTCGCACGGGGAACATGTTTAGGTTGTGTGGGGCTTGTGGGAGTTGACAAGGCGGTTGCGAATTGTAAACCAGCGGCAGAGGCGGATGTAGATGAGACAAGGGCGGAATGACGTCGAGATTCCTTTTTTGATTTCATCTTGTCCGGGGAAAGACCCTTGCCGTAACTTGATCGACGTTCAGGGACCGATAACGCTGCTGCCATTGGCGGAGTAGCAGTGGTCGAATTTTCGATTTTACTTGTCAGAGATTTCAGGGTCTGGAGTTGATGGGATTCCGAGTATCTAGGTCGTATGTCGTCCGTACTTCTCATACGCAGAATTGCTTTTGGGGGAGGGGGGGCCTTCTCATCGCTGTTCCTGCGGGAATACGACTGTATATAGTTTGGGACATCTGTCGACAGGCTGGATCTTTTGCCCATAAAGGTATCTTTGGAGGATTTAAGAGACGAGCCACTAGTACTATATCGTTTGCTGGTAGGAACGACGGGGGGTGTCGCAGCGTCCTCTGGATGTAAGAGGTGGAGGTCCCGAATTGGAGAATTAGAAGTAGTGTAGGCAGCGCCGTCTTTGCCGGGGATTAAATCCGAACTAAGGCCTTCGAAGAAAAGGGTGTGTTGAGGCGATGGGGCGATCTTCGCCAGGGACTCCACCAGAGAGGCCATGATCTCCGGGTCCGCAGAAAGCTGAGCAGTGTTCAACGGGGAAGGGGCAGACTTTCGACGGGAGTTAGGCGGACGGGATGACTTGCTGCTGCTGCCGTTATTGCTACTGCTACTGCTACTGCTGCCGCCAACTCCACTCGTGCTGTTACGGGGAATATTGTGAGGGTGGAGGTTCTGGCGATACATCGAAGTGGATGTGGTAGCCATCTCGTCGGGCGGCAATGAGAAGCTAGAACTGGGGGACACAGACAGGAGTACAGGTAATTCAATTGGATAGGCTATTCAGATTCGCCTAGCTTATGCGGTTGTAATTCACCAAACCAACGCTATGGCACAGCGCATGGGGGATCCAACAGGGAAACTTAGTGATTTGTCTGTCGGATCGAGGAGTTATTCGAGTTATGCAAGGCACTGCGGTCAGTACTAATCTCGTGAGACTATCCGTGCTTCGGCGGAAGGTAAAGGGAGAACCTCTCGAGAGAAAAACCAAGGAAGATAAACCTGTTTGTTTCCTCTAGGTGGGTATTTTAGATGAACCTGACATATGCAGGCGACAGGTTTGCAGTTCCGTAAAAAAAGGGTGCAGAAAAGGACGATTCGCGCGTTTAGAAAACTGCAGCTAAGGATGCAGGAGATAGGCTTGAACAGCAAGAATGCAGAGAGGAAGAAGATCTGGAAAGAATTTTTCCTGAGAGAAAAGAATAAAAGACTGGAATTCGCACAAGCCCTAGCGTGGGATGGTTATTTTTTATTATTCGGTAACCTCTGTGTCCCAAGAACCAGGAAGATATTATTGGAAGATCTTTTGCGATTGCTCACAGGCTCCCAATGACTTTTTTCATTCCTGCCCTAGCGCGATACAGATCTTGAGCGTAAAAAGAAAAGGAGGCGAGGAATTCGTCTGCACCGAAGGGCGAGCCTTTTGAAACAGCATACGATTGAATAGGTCGATAGATATAAATTAGCGAGGGGCCTTATCCGAATGCAGATTACTCTCCTCCAGTGCGGTGTCCCTGAGGGCTGAAAGCGGGAAAGAACAGACAATGTCCCTGGTTCAAGGATACCGCAAATTGCAGTGACATCGACTATCTGTCGACCAAGGGAGCTACATGTATGTTGATTGCGTCGACGCTTCGACGGCGACTTTCTCTCAGTCGGGAGTTTTTTTTTTTTTTTTTTTTTTTTTTTTTTTTTTTTTTTTTTTTAATGAAACTCAGTTCATGCGATCGATAGCGCCGCCGAATGGGGATGAAAGCAATCACGGTGACGGTTGTAGACGTCTGATCTGGATGAAAGCGCACAAGTCAGGGGGAATTGATCTCAACACATCGATTTTTCTGTCGTCGCTGCTGGAACCAATGCGAGGGCGAACCCAGAAATTCGGTTTCTTCTCTTTGGTCGAGCCCCTGCAAGCGGGTTTTAATCACTCAGAATCCTGGATCGCACAAGGTCCAGGGGCAATCGCCCCACCAACCGCAACAGTTCGCGAATCAGTGGGAGCCATTGAAATTTGCTTGCCCTCAAAGAAGAGCAAGATCTTATCGTTATCAGGTCGAGCAGCCAATGGGGACTGGCCCGCGAGTATCCATGGTCTCTGTCAGCATGGGTTTTGCGGACTTTGTAGCTGGTATTCATTTTGGTTGCCTCTTTTTGATTCGATTCTACATCGAACGGGATGAAGAAATGCATGCAGGTGATCAAACGGAATGGACGTCCGCCCATTTCAAAGTCTCTGATAGATCCAGATGCGTATCTGGCGTTCTTCCCGTGGCTACAGCGTGGCATGGCATCTCGCTGCTGCATGCGCATGGCGGTTCGTTCGCTTGGACGTCATGGACCAAAACGACGCGAGGCTGATCGGCCGTCCAATTTATTATATCCACCATGATGGAAACCTCAACGGCCGCGGATTAATCTGGTGCCCCACAAAGTGCCAGCCCAAGCCAGTGGGCTGGTGGTCATCTGGGTTCCTCGAAATTGCACTCAGTGCTTCTCATACACTGGCCAGTCTTAACAGACGCTTGCTAATATTAGCGTGACAGTCGAATGGTTCCCGGGGTATGAGCGAATGACAGCTTCTTACTAAGATGACATCCAATCTGTAGATATTAATATTAACCTCTCTCTCGCATCTCTCTCAAAATCTGTAAGTGTATTCAGAAGAGGCTCCGGGACTGAGACGGACCGGTAATTTTCGGTCCGGCTTGGATGATGGCCATTTAAATATTTGGATGTTTGTGTCATGTCATTGGGAAAGGCCGTTGCGAGACCAGGAAAGGCAGAGGGAGCTGGTCTCACAACGCCGATTCTGCTGTGCTGGTTGTTCATCACCTGCGCGTGCAGAGAGGATTACCGCAACACAACGACACAACGACAAAACAACTTCAAGGAGAGTCCCTCGGTCTACGAAAATGATGATATCGACGTCATCTTGTAGCCTCGAGACTAGGCGGACAGGAGGCAGGGATCACTTTGGTCTCAGAATAAAAATATATAGCTGCTTAAGTATATGATATACATAAAAGATTTTCAACTTGCTCGGGCATTTTACTAGAATCAATATAGAAACTTTGATGGAAAACGCCAAGGCAACTGACACCCTCATTTCGGTTTAAAATGACAGGGCCATAACGCCTCATCGAATTATTGGAAATGCCTCCAAGCCAGACTAGCTATTACAGAAGGTCTATAACTATAGGGCTGGCCGTTAACACGTGCATCCCTCCTTGCGCAGCTTGAGAGTGGAAAATCTCTAGTCTGGGGGACGCTAGAAAATCTCGTTGCAGGGCGGGTTGTTCGAGACTAAGAAAATCTTGAAAGAAGTTTATCCTTTTTTCGTATAGCCTTTATTAAAATGGTCCAGGCTCAGACGTGCAGACCAGGACCCAAGCTTGAATGCAAAAGACTAGATAGTTCCTTTTTAGTATGAAGAAACTCTTTCTGCCCTATCTCCGCTACACAAGCTTGGATAGTTTGTCAGCTTGTGGCCGGCCCTGACTTCTCAGGCACAAAAGGTAGATCAGCTTGTTAAATCCAACCGAGACCTTCCGCATGGTGGACCCTCGCTTGCAAGCAAGCAAGCAAGTAATAAGTATCTATTACACATCGTGCATGTAGTGAAGACACGCATTTTGTCTCGCTAAGAGACTGGTGGGCCGAACCTCTGAGAGAATTAACAAAATGATCCGTAGATAGTGAAAGGAAACGAAACAAAATGAGGATATCGGCACGGCGGAATACGTAAACTTCACCATTACCCAACCAGCGAAAATAGAGGTGCTGATGCGTCGACAAGATGCTAAGGCATGCGAGGGAAAACGCCAGCATCAATTAGGGAAGTGCTCGCGACCCGGCCGGAAGCAAAAATAAATTGTTCAAAAAAAAAAAAGCTTGAATTTTGGAGCGACTGGCAAGGAACCAATCCATGCCGAGGCGAAAATCTCAGCTCTTGGTTGGATGACGAAAATCTGCGACAGCAAGATAGATCCAGATTTCTCGCTCTCGGACTCGCTGCCCAAGCTGGCGGCTGCTGAGGGAAGTTTCTTACTTTTCTAACTTAAGAAACCCAGCCATCAACCTTGGAACGAGTGAAATAAATGCATGTTATTGATTTCTTTCGACCGGCAGTTACTTACCTCTCTCTGCTTAGTTGAATTCTATCAATTTTTTTCACATTCGGAGTTCCAGTTTGGTTTCGCACAGCACCGTTAGTTCCTTGCCACAAGATATCGTCGCCTTCCCAGTTGCCAACTTCAGCAGTCAATAGGTTCCCCTTGGCAAGAGCGTTTTCCCCCAATCCTTACCGAGCTGAGGGATGCATTGGAACTCTATTGGTTCCCGTACGAGTTGGTAACTTGCACCGGCGCCACCAGTTCGCATAGTTTGTGGTCCCAGTTCGCATAGATGCACAAATGCAAATGCTCAGTAGTAGAAATTAATAGCAGCGGAACGAAGGGTAAATAATAGCGGAATCTAGTTTTTCTGCGCTTGTTACTTGAGCGACTGCCGTGGCTTCTCTTTCACTTCTCTCTCTCTCTCTCTCTTTCTACTTCTTCTTAAAATACTTCCATTTCAGTCGTGGCTGTTGGGAAGCTCAACCTCTCCTTGGTCGTCGGTCGTTGTCGTCATTGTAAGAATCAAAAGTAGTTGGGGATTTCCTTTGTACCTTGTCGCAGCTCCCAAACAAGCTGAACGAGCTGCAACACGCGATCGTCCAACAAAAACAACACATATTAACCTCACGCCCAACACGCCCGGCCCCGACGACGATCGTAAAGTTAACAGAAGCGACATAGATATAGCTCCCTGGACAATTCCTGGGTACCGATACCCACCGGCGTGCTACTATGAAGTCAACGGTAATCCTATTCGCTGGCTTAGCTGCCGCCGAATTAGTAGCCAGAGCAGTCCCCGATGCTCATGTCGTTTCGCTCGACTTCCAAAAGCAGAGAAAGCAAGGCTCAGGTCGACATCCCGGACGTAGCAAGACACGACGCAGGTCAACAGTCGTAACTTCGCTAGATAATGAGGTACATACCCATATGATACCCATATCCAAATTATTTCTCATGTACCCCCTTGTTAACAAATTTAGTATCTACTATACTATGTTGACGTTAAAATCGGCACACCTCCTCAATCCTTAAGAATCCAAGTCGATACTGGCAGCAGCGATGTCTGGGCGCCCGCTTCAACTTCAAAATACTGCAAGAGCTCCGATGACCCCTGCTCTGAAGGAACATGTAAGCCGGGGCTGCATCTTTCCCCCCCTTTATCCCTATTTGACACAACTAACACGACTTTATCAGACGACCCGGCCCTTTCTTCTTCGAGCAAAGTAGTAGACCCAAATGGATTCAGCATATCTTATGTTGATGGAACACACGCAAGGGGAGATTTTGTTTCTGAGGTATTCCAAATCGGCAACATCACTGTCAAGGATCTTCGAATAGGCGTTGGATATAACACCGACATTGGCGCCGGCATTCTAGGGATCGGCTTTGAAGGCAACTCGGTATCCGAAGACACATCCTCCAGCTTACTCGATATGCTCGTCGAAAACAAGTATATAAACTCTAGGGCGTACAGCTTATGGCTTAATGACCAGGATGCCGATACCGGCTCCATCTTGTTTGGTGGTATCGATACCGATAAATACGTGGGAAATTTGATTGGACTTCCAATTCTCAAGGATTCCGGTAGCGACGATTATACGGACTTTTTGGTCACCCTCAGCTCCGTCAACTTTGTCGGTATGGATGGAAATAAACAGCTGGTTTCTAACGACACCTTAGCCGTCATTCTCGATTCCGGTTCTTCGCTCACTTATTTACCGAACGATACCGTTCAGAATATCGCCTACCGATACGGAGGTGTCTGGAACTCACAGGTCGATGCGTACCTTATGCCGTGCTCTCTCAGTAATGACTACCACGACTACGTAGAATACCAGTTCGGCGGCGCCCACGGACCCCTCATCCGTGTCCCGATAGAAGAACTCATAAACTACGTAATTGATACAAACGGCGATATCTGGGCCGACAGCGATGGCAATGCAGCATGTACTCTTGGCCTCCAACCGCAGCCTGACGACTTTGGCGATACGTATCTCTTCGGTGATACCTTTCTGAGATCTGCGTACGTCGTTTACGATCTAGATGGGAAGAGGATCTACTTGGGACAGACGGTGTTCAACGCCACGGATAGCCACATTCTCGAAATTCAGAATAGCACTTCGTCGAAGAATGGAGTGCCTGAAGTTAGCGGGGTTGCGTCTGCTACTACTGCCTTTGTAATGGTAACGACAGTGGTGAAGCCGAGGCCGACGAGCGTGACGGGACAGAGTGAGTTGACGGCGGTGGCCACCACTCCGACGGATTTATCCTCACAACCCACTTCCACGCAGGGCTCAGATTCCAGCGGACCTGGGAAATCTGGGTCCGATACGACTAAGCCTAATGCTGGGGCGAGAGTCGAAGTCGGTGAGGCGGTAAGTGTTATTTTCACAATTCTGGGATGTCTACTTGGCATGTGGATCTATTAGTTATGTTTCTTTTCTTTTCTTTTCTCCGTATAGCCATTTTTCTTTCGCAGGGTAATGTAGATGCCAACGACCACCGCTGCGAGATAACATATCGACAGTTTTTGTTTAATGTTTGGACTTACTTAAGCATCGTGCTTCCTTCTTCAACTTCTCGATTCTTTCATTCTTTGCATATAGTTGCATTTGCGCGAAGCATTGGAGCGACCTAGCATTCATATGATGCGGTGGCCTAATCCAACCCGGCGTCTTTGTTTTCATATTCCTTTTCTTCCACCACAAACGGGGGCTGTCAGTGTTTTTTTTGTTTTAGATTTATGATATTTGCAAATTTGAAGGGCTTGGATTAGCATGGTCTCGCTGATTAGCAGCATTTCGTCGAGTCTTCTATTTGATAATGATCTAATGTCATCGGTAATGTCAAACTGCATTTTCAAGTACATATACGGATTTATCTTTCAAGTTATATAAAATGAATGTCTTTTCATAATTCCTGAATATACCGAAGGACCGAAATTCGTAAATCAAATTGGAAGTCAGGATCGATGAACCACAGTATAAAGTGTTACTGCTTCCGCAATTTGGCCAATGCAGCCATAACGCCATCTTCCGTTGTTGACAATGCGGCCTCCGCTGGTCCCGCTGAGACCTCTGTCATATTTGCATACCGAGCGACAGCCGATTGAGGTTTCTTCCGCCGTCTCTCCTCATCCTCCATCGCTCTCAACGCCTCCTCGCTCTCCAAATCAATCACCATATCTTCGTCTATAGGTTCCTTAACCATCCTCACCGGTCCAGTAGTAATCCCCAACCTTCTATTAATCGCCATTTGATCCTCAGCCTTCATAGGGTTCAACGGCACAGCCGTTCCCGCCCCTCCATTACCCCTCCCACTCTTCATCGCTTCCTCTTCCCTCTTCTTCTTCATCAACGCACCACCGACCCTAAAGTCCTCCCTGACGGCCTTACACCACCTCTTCGTCTTCTTCTCTCCCCACCCGGGCACCAACCCGACCTGATCCTCTGTCGCGTTAACTCCCGCCCTAACACTTCCAAACATGCTGATCAACCCCAACGAATCCGTCTTATTCACACCCTTCACGGCCGTCACAAAATCCTCCACGCGAGACATGTAATCCTCCTTCTGCCGTTCTTTGATCATAGTAGCCGGCGCGTTTTCCATGACTTTATAAAGCTCGACATACCGTCCGGCTTCAGCCGGACTCCATGTTAAAATGATAGTGAGTCCATTTATCATGGTGGATTTTGTGAGTTCTTTTATAGGGTCGGTGTGTTGGTCTGTATCGACGAGGATGAGGAGGATGCGGAGGGTATATGCTTTCCCGAGGGATTTCATACGCGTGTAGATGTATTCGGGGTGTAGGCGGTGGTATTTGAGGGAGAGGAAGAGCATGCATGCTGTGGGTGTGAGGAGGTAGTCTGGGATAATGTCGCCGTATTCCCAGGGGACGGATTTGATGTATGGGAGGAGGGGATTGCCTTTCTGTTGTCATCAAATGTATGAAAGAGATTAGCAACTTTAGAGGAGTACAGGGGAAATGGTTGTAGGTCGAGGGATACCTGGCGAGTATTGACGATTATAGAGCTAGGGCCGGTTGGCTTTTGGATTTTGCGGGGAACGGGCTGGACGACTGCTGGTTGCTTTGAGGGACCAGCTGCTGATGAGCTTGTGGATGCTGTGTGCGCCTTTTCGGCCGCGTCTGCTACGGCCGCGAAGGCTGCATCATCGATATCTCCTCCGTATTCGTCCATCAAGGCGGAACTGAAGATATGGGATGGAAGAGGCGGTCCATCGGTTGAGGTAGGTTGTTGACTGGGTGTTTTGAGGGCGCTGACTTCACATCCAAAGCTTGTCGCGTTGCGCAAGTCATCAAGTTCATGTCACGTGACTTTAGTGGCATGCCCTTCCGGTTGCATGAGATTCAACAGCACTTCGACACTTGGTAGGATATATATACACAAGTACTTATGTATCAATTATTTTATTTTGATTGTTCATTACATGCGTATGCATCAGGTACGCCGTTAGGTGCGGGGTGGGGTTCTTTTTTCATCGAGATACAGTATCTTCTTCATTGTCCTTCACTATCCTCTGAGCTTTCTAGAGACTATACCGTTAAAGAAGTCCTTCGTGAAAAAAAAAAATAAAAAAAAAGTAAAAAAAAGTAAAAAGTGGTAGTAGTAGCAGCAAAACGTGACAGCCCAGGAAAAGATGATCATACAATGAGGAATAAGAAAAAGTGAGAAAAACAGCCCGTTGAGCACTAAAATAGTATGTAACACTGAAAAGAGACGGAAAGATGGAAGAGCGGCTGAATGGCATATCGTCCTTTTAAAAAAGCTTTCCACTCTCGCAACTCCATCCTGTTCCACATTTTCATCTCGATTTCTTCCTTCTTCTCTGTATCCTATCAATTCAGCTCGCCGGGGAGAGCATGCCGAAAAAGTCGTGTATCGAGTAGATGGCGAATTTGAGGTCGAAAAGAAGATCTGGGTTGAGTCACAAGAGTGTAGCACCTTCAAAAGGATTTTAAGGTACGGACGGGAGAGATATATAGCGGTTCAAAAGGAGTTCGGGATATATTGAACTATTTGATGGACGGGTTGATGGAATATCAAGGTTGACAAGTTAAAAAAAAAAGAAAGGATCGCTAGTTGACATTCGTCTGCAAGCAAATCTACCAGTTCATGAGGTGAGGTCTGTCACCCTTGCTTAAGCTGAAGGAGGACTTCAGGTAAGAGGTGAGCTGTGGGGTTTGCTTAATCACAGAAATCAGAGCCTTGTCGACCTCTAACTGGTCTGTGGTTCTGCTCTCTGGGATGGTCTTCTTCTATTGATTGATACGTATTAGCATCCGGCTGCGGCTCCATAATCTTCCATCTCCGAAAATCGCGCTGTTTCGATAAGATTCAGCGAAACTTTTGCTTTTTGATTCTTACCTCCTGAGCAGCCTTGGCAGCATCGAAAAATTCCTCCTCTCCGCTCTTCTTAGCAGAATCCTCCTTGGCAAAGTACTTGTCGTCATACTTGTCCAAGTTTAAGCTTGGAAGCTCGATCTTCGTGCTGGTGGCGATAACGTAACGAGCGTTGACACGGCGAAGTGGGACACCGTTGAGCTTGAATGGACCGGTGACGAGAAGAACACCACCGTCAAGTGGCTTGAGGTAGACAACTCGCTTGCCTCTGAAACGGCCAGCGAGGATTATGAGGACAGTTCCTGGGACGAGGGACGCCCTGAGCTTGGTAGGATGCTGAGTCTTGCGAGCCTATATCATTCCAAAACATTCCAACTTGTTAGCCTCTCCGAACTCTTCGATTTTCTCCGTGCAATTGAATTTTCATGGCATCTACGGCCTTTATTGTCTTCTTGATTTCCTCCATCTTGTCTATTTTTCATCTTCCCATGTCGTCCATTGAAATGACCCATCACCGTCGTCCTACCGGTTGAAATTCCATCGTTTACACAATCCACCGCTTCCATCATGACAATCAATGCACCTGTTCATATCGGCAAGGAGAAAACCCACCTTCTTTGGCTGCGCAACATCCGCTGCCGGATACCACTTGGATGCCTTGTTGGCAGGAATTTCCCGGGAACCCGAGCCGAAGGTCTTTGTCGACATGTCGAGTATATTATAAGATTAATATGGGAGTCGTAAGAGCGAGGAGCCGGAAGAACTCGATCGATGAAGCGCGAAGAGGTGGTTGATGGTGGTGATGTCGGTCGGGATCAAGATGGTATGGATGAATGTCTGGTAGTCGTCTTGGTGGTGTGTGTTGCTTGTCGTCGTTTGCGGGCGATAATTGGCTGGCGCTATGCTCCAACGGTGTCTGCCGCCTGTGGAAAGGTTGGATGAGGGCTTAGGGCTAGAAATTTTTCAGCTGGCCACACAAACAGGCAGGCACAACGCAGCAACACATTTATTAATTACACCGCCGTACTCACTAGCCACAAGAAATTAATTGTGGCTGACACGATGCTGGACCTCTCAACTTCGAACATCCTTCACTTCACTTCATGACATGATCAAGCTTCATTGCATTGCGTCGCATGTATCTACAAAGGAATCGCTATATTACAGGATGGCTTGAGCCGGATAGATCATATTCATCATCATCGTCATCATCAAATTACCCAATATGATGTGACCATCGGTTTACTCTCTCTCCCTTCCTCGAACTCGAGCTCTTGGACAGATATCAGATGCATGTATTCATCGCGGCCGGTTGCCTTGCACGCGCCGGCCACGATTATACACGTTATGTAAACTTCGTTGGAGATCTTCCCAGGAAGTCTTGAAATCTGTTTTCCATGGCCATGACCTCAATTGATCCTCGGGCGGCACATCAGGCTCTTCTTCAAGACGAAAATCCGCCGGCCAAGGATGTGCTTCTTCATATATTTCTCTTTCATTGAACACCGGCGGTAGTTCGCGCCACGGTTGATCAAAGTGCCCCTGCTGATATAGCCAGTTTCTTTGCTCCAGTCTTTCCCGTTCCCTCTCGCCCAGGCCCAGTCTTCTTATAAAGCGATCCACTCGCGCTTCTTCCTCCGGGTCGTCTGACCATGCATCTGCATCCCCACTATTTTGCCATATCCCGGATCGGAAATCTGCGGGATCTCCTCGGTCATCCTCCGTTTCTGCATTGATCTATTTGTTAGCCTTCTCTTCACTGATTCACGAGTCTACCTGACGGTTCAAGGAGGAGTTCTAGCAATTAGCTGGTTGTAATTCTTACCCATACCAGGCCCCCTATTAGACTCGAAGAACTCGTTCTCTCTTGGGAGCCATTGCGGATTCGGGTCTGTTTCACTGACAATACCCACCCGACTGTTTTGGTAACCTATCCAGCCTGGAGTATAATATTGTTGCTGAGGAGTAGCCTCCCATTGAGGAACAACTTCTATTTGAGGATTTGGTTCGGGTGTTTGGACTATGTCTTGTTCATTTGCACGGAAACTCAACGTTCTTTCTCTTTCGAAAGCCGGAGTCTCGATTTGTAAATCACTTCTCCCACCCGTCTCCACTGACTCTTGAGGGCCTACTTGAGGCTCTTGTTCAATGCTGAATTTTGGTGATCCTCCAAGTGCCGGTGAACACTTTGGTAGAATTTGACCAAATGATTCTGCCCTGACAACCGGTTGTAAATTCCCCGGTAGAAGTTCTTCACAAAGGAGGTCTTCTGAATCATAATTTATCTGCTCCGTAGCGGCCTGTGACGGCGGTAACGGCTCTTCGATCTTGATATCTTCAGATATCTTCTCCTCTTCCTCCATAACATCTCCCTGACCTGGAGACCTTTCATACTGTATCTCTCCGAACACCGGAGACGTGGGATTTTCGTTTTCATCTCCTGCCCAATCGCCAACTATTCCTCTGTCTGACCCTTCGAATATACTGGCAAGAGCTTCCTTCATACTCGCAGTTTCGTCTCCCTCCGAATTCGACTCGAACACTTTTTCCAGCACTTGTGATAGTACCGAAAACCCGTGCGCATTCGCTTTAGACGCGGCATCATCTGGTGATCCAACTCCGTTGGTACCGGTACCACCCGATGGAGTATTAAAACCATAGTTTGGAATTGTGATCTGTGCCATTTCTTCGGGTCCAAAAATAAACCCATCAACCATCCTATCCTGTTCGGATGCGGTGACGAGAGGCTCATTTCGTAAATTAATGTCGGTAACCGCACGGAATACGATCTCTTTGCAACCGACGACATCTTCTCTCGGACCGGGTTGAACAACATATAACTCTAAGAACGACGGTTTGACGGTTTGTATAACTGAACCATCTGGCTCACGACTCGCCATTTCCTGAAAGCAGACTGTTTCCACTTTAAGTTAACATGCCAAGGTATACCAGTAGGCAGCGGGAAAGTCGAGCACATCCTGTTGACGTATATACGTACCTTGAATATGTGTTCCACCTCCCTTGATAACGATAAAATCACCCTGCTGTATCGCGCCACCTGTGATCTTCTGAACCGCAAAATCTCCAAAATGCTTCATGAGCCCAGGATACCCCGATGCCACAGCCATAGGTTCTATCTGCTCCTGAGGTTCAAAATCCCTAATACTTCCAAACGTAAGATCGTCCCCATTTGCAACCATCACCACCCTCCTCCCGGCATCTCGACCGAATTTCTCAGATTTCTGGGCTATGGGACGGTATATATTCCAACCAACCGTACTCTCCGGTAGCGTCTTACCGGGCACACCAGACCCCATAGTCAAATAATCAAGCTCCGCATTCCAATTACGGTCGAATATAGAAGCGAACGCGATTTTCGGGCGGTATGCCTCATTTCTACTCGCTGAATCGTAAAAGTACCTGTTATCGGGATCTATACTTGCAGGATCACTACTGGCTCTGATCGTCCATACGTCGTTCGAGTTGTCCGCAGCGAACGAACATGGTGAGGTATCCAAGTCTTTACGTCTGAGTCCTGCGGTTCCGGTTCTGTAATCGAAATTAACACAATGATGCCAATTCACGAGGGTTATAGGTTTCCCAAGCGTCGTGACACTCACTACATAGTTATTATTATTCAAATCGTTAGCTTAGCTTATAATAAATTCCTGGATTTGTTACGATAGTAGTCACGGTAAAAGAGCAGTTGATACTCACGGAATTGGTCGATGTCAAAATCGAGTTCTCCGGCGACAGTGGTAGCCTTTAACCAAAAATACGCGGTTGCCGATTGAAGATGGTGTATTATATTGAGTAGGACTAGCAACGAACGGCGAGTCGAGGGGCTGATACCTGCCATGTCTGGTAATCTCGTGTGATGATCTTTGAGTCGAGTTGGTCCAAAATACGGCATCTCGCTAAGGATGTTGTAGATACGGCTGCGAAATTACTATAAGGGGCTTCCACAATGTGTATTGAGTACGAGGTGCGTCAATTTTCGACATTTTGAGGCCGTCCTGAGCATATTTCCTTCCATGAAAACCTCGAAAGTCATGCAAAAAGGGGTGATGTTGTATTTTTTGCGTTGTAGACGTTCGTCGTCGCCGTGTGCAAGTTCAAGTTTATAACGTTAACGTACGTTTATCTTTGGATATCTTGAAAAGAAAGGGACACTTCGATAAATAATCGCTTGTCTGTATATCGAATACTCTAAGAATATAAATACAAGTCCGAACTCCGTAGCCATTATCGTGCATAAAATAAATATTCCGTAATCCAAAAGGGGTATATGTGTGTATATCCAAGCAAGCCCGCAGCATGTAACATTTCAGAAAACCAGCCCCTTTTAAAAAAATTACCCAAGCGAGTACAATTGCAATACTCAAAGTCCCAAAACTTCCTATATCAAAGATTCTTCGAATATCAGGTTTACCGAAACGGCACATCCCTCAGAACCACGACTTGCTCGATTTCTGTCGTTTTTACCACTCCCAATGGCGGCGAAGATGGCCCCCAGGATCCTTCTTCCTCGTCCCGTCTGAATACTGTCTCTTCGCTGCCGATTCGTGACTCAATTAAACTGTTTAGAGGGTATCCTTTTGAGTTTCGCACGCCTCTGCTGCCAAATTCTCCGGGTAAGGCGCTCGATCGTGCTCGGCTGCCGGCACCGTAGGAGGTTGTCACGAGACGTGGGAAGAAGACGGCGAGCAGTGGTTTGAGAGATGGTACGGATGCACAGATGATACCGACGTGCTAATTACCAGATTGTTAATATGCGATCTGAAGAGATTCCCAGGATGGTGGGGTAGCTTACAGCTTCGGTAGAGGTATAGATGTACAAGTCGTATCCATACCATGATACGTCAAATGTTAAGATGGTGTTACGAATACTGACGATTCTGAGGCATCCGGCTAGACAGACAATCAAACCTAGAGAGAACATGGCGATAAGGCCGACCTTCTGCTTTGTGGGGAGTCCTAATTGGAGTACAGTTGGGATAGGCAAGAAGAGAACGATAAGATCCAGAACGACACTGAAAATCCCGTGAATCTATATATATTTCGTGAGAAATCATATCAGTTATGGATATTCTTGTTGAATGTTATATTCTTTTGGGTGTATTTTACCAGAACTAGATCCGCTTCGTTGGGCAGACACCCCGCTCTATGGATCTGTGTCAAATCGATCTTTTTCCAGAAATTCGAGACCGGATGGCATTGAAATATGATAAGCCCAGACATGGAGATAGTCCAAGCCGCTAAAAGGCCAGAGGTGACCCATATCGCAACTTTAAACTTCTTGGTCGTGCAAAACCGAAGGTAAAAGATTAAGATCGAGGCTTTGGCCAAAGCGACGGAATATGTGAATAAAAGCTGGGCCGCGAATTGATATTCTCGAATATAAACCCACTCATCAGGCTAAAACCATTGTGTATATATATATCAGCATTCATCCCCTCCAAATTTTGCACGTAGAAGAAAAATAATATTATATATTTATCATTTTTATTCGTGTAGGAATGTTTGCATGTGCATGCGTACTTGAATATCCCAAATATGCCTCCCCCATCCGTACTCCTCTGACATCATATTGAATATCGACAATGCATAAGCCGTTATCAAAGCCGGGATGATGACCCAATCGTCGGCGCCCAAGCTCCTCAATATCGAAGATCGTGTGATAATCCGTAGTCCCGCTATCGTCCCAGACAAAACCATCAAGGTTATGATCACAGGTTTGAGGTAATGGCCTTTGACGTCCGGGTCTACATAGTTTGGATGGAGGAACGAGGAAGGACCTTGTTGTGAAGGGGCTGCCATCTTTTTGAATTGCTTGCGTTCGCTTTTTATCAAACTCCAATCCAAATCGTACGGGTACTTTTTATTGACTTATTTAAGAGACAGAAGAACAAAACCGAAAGAGTAGTAAACCAGGAAATTTAGAGTGCTGCAGGAAAGAACGAGGCTTTGTAATCTGAGAGCCTCATATGAGAGCGTGGCTTCGTGACGATACGATCCGGGCTGGTTGTCCGATTCGTATTATCTATTTGTCTAGCTGACAAGCAATAAATTCGATCGATTGAAGAAAGTACGATTCGACCAAGAAAAAGGGAATCCAAGGGGCTACTAAAAGTATATAAAGCGTCCGCACTCGATATATGCCTACGAGGAATAGCGTCGTAGAGTCTCATCCTCCGGCCTCCCCCCTCCTGCTTCACATCTCAGAAAAAAAAAAAAAAAAAAAAAAAAAAAAAGCCGCTCCCAAAAATATCAATATAGCCAAACATTCGGAACAGCGGGTTTTTGCAAAAACGGGATTTTATCGAGGCCACCAAGGTTTATTTTTACAAGCTTCTTAATTCAAGATTCGCCGTACGTGTTTTTTGCGTGCTTTTTTGGGACCTGAGGATCGATCCCCTCCATGGACTTAGGCGGGTGGTGTACCTTTGGGGGGGCTTGGGCGGTCAACCCGCCTACCTTCCTATTCCAACACAAAGATGTGTATATAACACCCTGGGTGCTGGAGGGATTGTTCGAGGTTCATTCGGGTGTGGTTCCTTCTCGGGATATAGCTCTAACACATGGAATCGGGCTAAGACATTCGTTGAGATGCAGCGGAGCAATTGTGTCTTTTGGGTCAATTCCCGTTCGTTATGTAAGGGCTTTCGAAATTTCATTTTAAAATTTACATCTCCAGAGCCGTTGATAAACTAAATTAGAGGTTAACTTGGAGGCGAGCTAGAGCTGATAACTCGTTACCTTTATGAGTGGTTAACGATAGCTAGATATGTATATGTGCGATAGACCTCACTGTTTGCGATAATATTAGTCGTAGGTCACGTACCGTACCGTTATACGAAGTACCGTATATACGTATCGCATGAACCATGGAGACGGCATAATATTGTTGAAGAAGTTTCAAATGCTTGGAATGTAACGGGACACCAAGCAACAAATGCGAATTCAAATCTCAGCGCATGGACATGTCAAGCTCCACATGGCCACCACGCACTCAAACAGAAGCGAGATGGGTTTTGGAAGAAGGAAAGAAAAAAAAAAAAAAGTAGGAATTTCTGACACTTCGAAACGGAAATTCTAGAAGGGTAGACACGGCGCTCTTGTTTTTGCCATGTGGGTTCGCATGTACCTTGTTGTTGGCAGGAGTACTATGGTCTGGGGGGGGGGTCCTAATGGGCAGATCTGATGAGGTTCAAAAGTTCTGCGCGCCTGAGAGTGCTTGAACGGGCTAGGCTCGACAAGGCAGCACAGAAAAATTTGGGTGGGTTCCACCTTGGTGCAGATATTACTTCTTTTTCTAGCGAGCATGTGTGCCAGAATGGCGCACATTCGCAAGGGCAAAAGACGGGATGTAAGACATCATGGTCTTAAGCTGCTTCCTTTTTTTTTCTTTCTTTCTTGACTCGAAGGTAAGATAATGGGCACAAGATCCGGGGACGGGTACCTGCTGTTGAGGCAAAAAGTACCTGAGAATGAAAAGCTTAGCTCTGGGAGTTTAATGGTAAATTCTAGCGAGAAATTGAACAACGGCCGGCCCCTTCAAAAATTATGGGTTTTCGAGTCCGCAAGTACGTGAGCCTCGGAGACTTTCTATCGCCCCAGTATAGTACAAGCCGAAGCAACCCGTGAATTCTCAAACATGGCGTTCTGAAGTTACGTACGAGGAATCAGTTTTTGTCGACGTCAGAGAGGTTTGTAGATGGATCCCTCGGCCCCAGCCAGGTTTGCCGCCAGTATGAGGTTCTGCAGCATTCAACGTGCATGTTCATGACTTCGTAAGCTTATTTGTATTTTCCGTGCATGGACTTCATGTCAATGACAAGCTTCTTCGCTTTCGGTAACCGGTATGTTATCTACCCATCGCTAGTGAATCGATAGTACACGTTTAACTAACATGGACATCGTGGTTGTAAACTGATAAGTTATTTGCTAGATGACATCTAGGTGGTGTCCGCCATATGCACGTAAGAGCGTGAAAAAGAAGGTCCCCATCGCTGTAGACGCGAGCAGCGCTCGCATGGTTAAATTACGGTAGGCACCAATATGGGGGCGTCCTAGAGTCTGTTGCTTTCCAAATCGGAGCTTGCCGCTACGAGCTGGTTGTGAAATAAGCATTCTCAAGGCAAGAGTTCTCCACCACCAGATTGAAAGAGGAATCTGGTTAAAAACGCCTCTGACGTGAGTGCAAACTAGACCAAACGATCGACTGCCGAAATTTCCAGCCTCTATTATTATAAGTTCCCTCTGTTTTCTTTATATTAAATGTAATTAACAGCTATCACGAGATTGGTGAGTCTGAGCCGAGGAAGGTTATTCGAGTCGAGTGGGAACCACGGTTTCTGAGTCTCTCTGAATGAGACATCCATGGGAAATCTGTGGCGACCCACCAGTGCCTCCCCAACAGAAGGGAGAACCAAACTGATGGGCGTCCCGATGGAACGTGTGGTAATTCAATCCTGTCCCCAATTAATTTCTGAAGATAATTTTTTTTTTTTGATTTCGAGTAAATGGGTCCTGGTTGTGATGAGACTTACATTCCCGCTCCACGTTATTTTTCTTGTCATGCGGTTTCAATAGTAGTTGCTAGTTAAATGTTTCATGTGAGGTGGAGACCTCGCAACACACGGCCTGTGCTTCTGTGCAGCTCTGTCTCTAGATCAATTATGGTGAAAAACTACCAAAGGCAAAGTAATTACTAATATTGATAGAGGGAACATGAGGAAATCTAGGAGCTCTTGATATTTGGAGCACATAAGCCTCAAGAATAATCTTTTTGAACCGAGTAAACGCCAACTCTCAAGCTCAATTGACCGTTGCTTCGAAACAAAACAACATATTCGCGGAGCGCTAACTAGCAGTTCTTCGCACTCACCGATGACTGATCAATCTTGTATATGAGACCTGCGCTCGGTTGCCAACCTACCTTGTCTTTTGTCTTCAAATGCTAAAAACATGTTGAAATCCTAAAGCTACGAGCCTAATCCACAACCGCAAACCGGCTCGTCGGACTGGATCATGTGCCTGACGAGTTGCCTTTGCTGGATTTAGCTGTTGCATGTTGCGCAGCCGAGTTTTTTTTTTTTTTTTTTCGATTACAAGGACGAGCTATTCGGGGGAAGCTAGCTTATTATTACTAAAGTTGAACTCGATTTTGAGCAAGCTAGGCAACTGAATTATCGTTCGACTTCAGCCCGTACTAATTAAACATACGTTTTGAGTATCAAATGTGTCGTCACACTAGCAGCAGCTTCGCTTCATGAACTATTCTAAGGGGGGTTATCGTAGCCGTGAGGGCTGATAAGTCGGGTATCATATATTTGAAAGCTGAAATTTGGGGTAGCTAGGATCGTTGAAAGATAAAAAAGCATATTATTATATTGCATAATTCATTTGGTTTGGATTGATCGATTTCGTTCCCTGGTCTCGGTTCTCATGGCGTTTCGTCGTGAACTTTGAGTTATTATTGTCAAGTTGATGCCAATAATGGTGGCGAAAGGCAGGCTGGAAACGAGACCAACGACGGGTATACACACCTTCGAGTGCTCTACACCACCATCATAGCTGTTTTTTTCGCATATAAATACAGTAATCCGATCAAAAACAATACAATAAAATCTATCCTTTTTAGGTTTTTTATGACATTAGGACTTAATTAATAGATTTGTAGAAAGATCCTCTAATACCATATATCTTCTCTCATAGCTAGGCGTCTTACCAGTAACGTCGGATATATATAGACCGCTACCAAAAGCTCATTCCTGAACATAGTATATAAGTATATAAGTATAATAAAGAAAGTCCACTATCCAGCTAAGAAAAGAAAAGAAAAGCAATCATCCAATCTATAGCCGCATATGAGTCCTCCTCAAGTTCTTCCTCATCTGTATCAAGTAGAATTCCGTCTTGATACTATACTATACTATCTAGAAAAAAAAAAAAGAAAACTCCCCACAAGAGCATAAAATTCAACCCGCTCTTGAACGGGCCCTATCGAAAACCGGATCATCTCATCGAGCTCGCGATCGAGTAATACATATTAATATTCTCGATCCTCATCCTGATAACGTCTAACGCTCGTTTCGAACGTCTGGATATATAGCATTAGCTGAACCTGTACGTCTTAATACCAACTAGTATATAAGTGGATAGGTACAAATGTTACTTACATACCTGTATTGACAATATAAGTAAATATATTCGGCACTGCTGAAAAGTGCGCTAGAGTAAGGCTGTTTATGATTGACAAAACAGCCCCGACTCCTCCTACTGAGTAGGAGGAAGACACCATGTCTATGGTCACCCAAAAAGTTAGTTATAAAATTGCAACGTTAACAATGAGAATTCGAATAATACTCACTGACACTTTTGGTAGCTACGCTACCACACCACATACTTTTTGTTTGATATTGACTTGGCCCCTGCATGACCGATAGATTCGTTTGTGACTGAGGGTGGGAGGTATGCTGCAACGATCAAAAACGCGCCATGGTTTTGATGATGTCGAGCCACATTGTATACCCGGTCGAGAGAGGACCGAGATGAATGATCAAAGCCGAGAAAACTAAGGCGAGCCCCACGGTAACTAGTCTTGCCTTTGAGAAGCTCAGCTCAAGCTGCGCTGGACTTCAAACATTTTCCTCGCTAATGATATTATAATCTCGAGTACCGCTTGATCGTCTGTGGGAAACTGAATTGAGTGTAAATAAGCATCTAAGCTTAGCCAAGGCCCTCAGGATCGGGTTATCTGGTGCCATGCCCCCGATCAAACCGCAAGTATGACACATGTCGCGGAATAGCGACATGACTGTCTGTAGATAATAGAATCTGTTGCCTAACAAAATCAAGTACTTAGTTAGCTATAAATATTAATTTTTTTGCAACGTCCGTAAAACCAATCAAAAAAATCTAAAGCAATACTTACAAAGAAAATAACAATGAGGAAGTTCCAATGTCAACATCTCCCCACCCCACCCCCCCATGCTGTTTCCACGATATCGGAACTGGACTCGAGGTCCGTTCCGCTTTTTTGAACGTTGCCCACACCACCTCTGCCATGACCTTGAACACAGGATGTGTTACTCTATGATACTGAGGATGAATTTTTCTTCGGTGGCGGAGGTGGAGTGGGCAACGTTCGGAATGACAGGTATCTAAACGTTGCAGGGGGGGAAGGGGATGCGAGACGACGAAGGACGAGATGAAAGTTGGAAATGGAAGAGTACGTTGGTGACGGATTGTAATTTATACCTACTGCTCAGCACCCACTCTAAGACTATGCTCAGCAGCCCTTCGCCGAACTTCCTTCTTGACCACAAGACTAAGCTCAGCAGCGGCATTAAATATCAAGGTAGCTAGGAAGAGAGTTTATAAATCTCTATAGTATTGACACTCAACTACTACTCTTCATAGTATATAAATGTTCTATATGTCATGGGATGTTCGAAACTAGTATATATCTTGGAGGACTGCCATACTATCAAGCAGACTAAATTCTTATAAAAGAAGCCTAGGAAAGAGAGGAATCCCAAAGAATACTATCCCAAATCAAAGATGTTATTATTATTATAAATTTATAAATCATGTAAACTTTTTGTCAAGAACGAAATATCAAGTAGACTGACTGCTTCTAGATAAAACACTAAAACAACTAACACTTATGCTCAAAAATACGATACCCCCAAAATGATAGATACTTTAAGTATATATAAATAATGCCTAGTCATGTACCATCAATGCAAGACTTAATGAATGCCTTTAAAGAACCTCAAATCCCCAAAACAAGCACCGGTAAAAAGAAAATAAATGCAACAGGCATACGTATATACCATCTACATCACCCTCTCCGCCAAAGAAATCTTATCCAAACTCTCCGTCACCCCACCCCCACCGCCCCTTCTCCCTTCCAACCTCTCCCTCTCATACGTAGCCCAAACGCTCTCCCAATTCTCCCTCACCCTTCCCGGCAGTCCGTCCCACAACCCCCCAACATCAGGTTCCCCCAACTTCCTCCTCTCCTCCCATACCCCCCTCACAATCTTCCCGAGCAACAACATCCCCCCGCCTTCCTTCTCCGTAGTCCTCAACGCTCGTCCGATATACGGCATCAAAACCTCCCCCAAAATGTCCTGGTCAACCTCAACCCCTTCCCCCCACTCCACAAGCGGACTACAAATCGTCTCCGGATCCGCCCCCTCGCTCTGCCTCAACGCCTCACTGCTCGCCAGTTTCCCCGAATGACCCGCGGGAATATAATCCCCGCCAAACCAAGGCCCCCAGAGTCCCTGCTCGTGCAAGGCCATCGTCCGTATCAACTGCAGATCACCAAGATAATACGCCCCCCGTCTGACCATACAAAACGCCGCCATCCACAGCGCGTTCGTCCCATCCACGTCGTCATCGGGCAACCACGCCGCTCCACGCGCGTATTCCTCCGCCGCGACCCTCAAATCTCTCATATTCCCCGTCGACGGTCCCTTCTTCCCCGTTCGCGAGTCGAGCTGTACTCGGTTCCAGTGTAACCCCAGCTGCATGTACGCCATCCCGCGGAAGATGTGTCCCATGGCGCGAGGGTAGCCCCAGTGCGGGGTATACAGATCCCAATACCGTTCCACGGTTTCGGGTGAGTTTGGCGAATCGACTTCTGGGAGCGGAGAGGATTCGCAGGACGAGACGAGCCAGTCGCCAATGTTTTTGATTTCTTCAATGATGGTTAGCGTTGGGGGTTCGGTGTGGTTGTATAATTTTATGAGCGATTCCGCTAGACGGATTTTTAATCCGCGCAGGAAGGTTTTCTAAAATCAAATAAATTATATATAAGTTTACTTTTTTTTGCGCTTTTTGTATGTATATATTGTGGGTAACTACCTCTAGAGTGCGACCGCGGATGTGACCGGGGACGTTGGAGAATACACGTCTGGCTTCTTCGGTGAGATCTACCGCTCGTCTAAAATCTTCAACGGCGGGTGTGGAACCGTTGGGAAGACGAGGTTCCAGAAACCCGTCTTTTATGATCCCGTTCATAAACGCAGCTCCTAGGATTTTTGTCAGAATGGGTTTCTTGGTGTGAGGAAGGGAGGACATACGAATGCTGAGCTGTAAAGCCGGTCGGATGATATCCCAACTGGCACCGTTATCTAATCTGGTTTTATATTCTAATATAGTCTGCACGGGGTTCAAACTATCCCCGACAGCATTTCTCTGCTGCTGTTCCAACATGTAGCATAACTGCAATTTTTCCAAATCTCCTTCACCGAAATAAACGACCTTGAAATCCTCCATCGCTACAGATGTCAGATCTGCTAGCGTTTGCAAGGGGCCCGAGATACCGAACGCCCCAGGAGGAGCGTTAGCAGCAGCGGGCAGTTCATGTTTCTGAAATTGTGAGAGTTGGCGGAGAGCGTCGGTGTACTGGTGATCCGCGAGCCAGAGACGGCGTGCGGCGGAACAGAGGGGCGGCCATGCACCTGGTTTCCCACCTTTGGAGACACGACGGTCGATCTCGCGGGCGATGAGTTTGGCAGGAGCGTCGTTTACGGAGAGGATCTTTCCCATGATTCGAGATGATGATACGGCGTTGTTAGCATGTTATCTTTTTTCCTTCTCGTTTCTTGTGAGGATCCTGCTGGTCTTTTTCATTTCGGGGAGGGGAGAGGGTAGCTGGTGGGATGGGGGGGAGTTCATGCGAGTGAGTTTTGTGCTACTTTGGAGCAGCTTGAGCGCGTGCGTAGATCTCTCGTCTACACACGTTTTTATAGACACTCCAAAACGCGCGAGTATGAACAAAATATTTCTTTACATATATTTTAATATAATATATAGGATAAATAATAATAATGATAATAATATATGGAATTGTAAAATGGAAAAAAGGACTCACAGAATCGTCTCCACGCATTCTAACCTCGCTTCTCTCCTCAATCCTCCTCTCGACGGCAGCAATCATCCGTCCGAGATCAGCTTTGACAGCCGGGTCGGTTTCATTATTCCTACCTTCCCAGTAGGCATCGATGGCTTCTTCCAGACGGTCGAGGACTTCGAGGACGTTACCCCGTCGACGGTAGGCTTTGCTCCATTTCGGGTCACATTGGACGGCCCGGTCAGCGTCGGCGAGAGCTTGTTCGAGCTGGCCGAGTTGGAGGTAGGTTGCGGAGCGGTTGGAGTAGAGGGCGGCGGAGCGCGGGGTGTAGTTTATGGCTTGAGAGTAGGAAGCGAGGGCGGCCTGGAAGTCTCTGAAACATGCAATTCGCGCAGGATTAGTCTTATAAAATTCGCACACAATTGCTTATAAAATATTGTTATCGGAGAGATTATTTTTTTTTTTTAACGTACTGTTTGCCGAATTGGACGTTGCCTTGGGATTTGAGGGCGTCGCTGCGGGCGGTGGAGTCGGATGAGGATGATGTCTGACCGGCAGACGGAGCGGTTCGGTAGGCGGATGACGATGAGGATTGAAACATGGCGAAGGAGAAGAAGAAAGGGAAAAGAGAGAGAAAGAGAAGGGGGAAAAGGGAGTGAAAAGGGTTCGGAGTGTGGATGTCAGACTGCGACGTAGGGCTGTAGTATGGCCACCGTCATCATCAGCATCGTGATCAATCACGGGGATGACGATAGATAGATAGATAGCAGCGCTGGAGCTATTACTGTAACTATAAGGCCTAGGATGGGATGGGATGGATGAGGAATGGCGTCCGGGTGAACCGCTTGTCCCGCATATATCACAGTGGGCTGTTTTGTAATCGATTATTATTAATTATCGGGAGTACAAGACCAGCAGGGGGTTTTCTTCTTCTTAAGATCTTTTGTGAACCGATAATAAATAATACGAGCCAGTCGGGTTAGCCAAGTTATTAATTAATTACTTAATTAGCTAACGTTAGCTTGCAGAGCCGCGCGAAGGGGGCAGGCACGCAGGTTAAAATTTTATTGTGATGCATAAGTAATGCAGTTATCGCATTGGGCATTGCGCCTTACAAGATTATTAATACTCTTCAATTAAAGTTTAAGGCTGGGATACGTATATACGCGTATGGTAGTAGTACGATCATATTCGGACTCGTATTGAAATTCAAAATGTTAAAAAATCATATCGCATCATATCGCATCTCTTTTTCATTGCCTCTAGTACACCTGCCTTTATCGTCCTGATGCGCTCGGGCATTCGGACGGAGAGGGCCAAGTTGGCTCAACAAAGATAGAGACGGTTGACCCGCGTGTTCAATTAGAGTGATTACGAGATATCAATAATATCTGCATGATATCCAATCGATCCAATTGACCATCAATAATATCAAAGTTGACGTTATCGATCATATTTGCTCTATGGTATATTTGCATCATATACATAGATATATCACCGTTATCCGAGCTATCAATCCAAATTTAAAAGTATAAAAACGACGAGGTCGCGTCCGACAGTTCAATTCGACTTCCCCCCTCCGCCAAACAGCATCTCGGCAACGTCATTTTTCGCAATATCCAACGCCCGCAACACAACTATCATCCATTCTTCGATCTTTTATATATACTTAAGTATATATCTTCAGAGCTATCAAACTGAAAGAGCTTCGGCATCTTTTGATATTTGTCAAATAATATACTCGTTTAAATTGATTTAAAATGAAGGAACTACGTCTCACCAAGAACGCTGACAATGTCGTCGTTGGCGAATTTGCCGACATTGAAAAGCCGTAAGTCCAATATATATTAATATCACCATCCCAAATACATATATATTATATCAGTTCTAACGATATCAAATTTGATACATTTAGAGTCCCAAAAGACGACCAGGTTCTCATCAAGGTCGTCGTCACCGGCACCAATCCAAAAGACTGGAAATACATTGGTGCAGGCAAACAACCCCGCCCGTTCAACTCTGGTGACGACATTGCCGGCATCGTCGAATCCGTCGGCTCCAAAGTCTTCGAATTCAAACCCGGTGACCGCGTCGCCGCCTTCCATGTCATGCACGACGCTTACGGCTCCTTCGCTGAATACGCGATCGCCCCTTCCCACACCACCTTCTTCATCCCACCCAACATCTCCTTCGAACAAGCTGCCACCATTCCCCTCGTCGCCCTCACATCCGCCATAGCTCTCTACCAAGAACTCGCCCTTCCCACCCCTTGGTCTCGCGGAACCGACCCAAAAAACCCAAAAGGTCGTAATCCCATCCCAATCGTAATCTACGGCGGCACCACCTCCGTCGGCCTCACCGCCCTCAAATTCGCCCGTCTGAGCGGGTTATATCCCATCATCACAATCGCAGGCGGTAGCAAAGACATCATCGAAAAAGACAACCTAGCAGACGTGATCATTGACTACAGAAACAACCCCAACATTGCAGATGAGATCCGAAAAGCCCTGAACGGACAGGAACTCAAACACGCCTTTGACGGTTTCGCCGAACCACCATCCTCCGACCCGTTGGCGGAGGTGTTGAGCACCAACGGGGGTAGAATCACCGGAATATTGCAGTACGGTGATGGCAAGCTGCCGAACGGGCATAAATGGAAGATGACATATGTTGGGTCCGCGCACAAGGCGTACCCTTCGTTTCCCGCTGAGGATGCCGAGGTCGATCGGGAGTTCGCGTACGTTTTTAGTAGGTATCTAACTAGGGCGTTGGAGCAGGGTAAGTTTAAGCCGCATCCGCATGAGGTTTTGGAAGGTGGATTGGGAGGAATCGTTGAGGGGTTGAATCGGTTGAGGGAGGGGAAAGTGAAGGGGAGCAAGTTGGTGGCTAGGATTGCGGATACCGAAGGATTGTAGATGTATATTATTCATATATATATATATATATATATATATGTATATGCATATGGGTTGAATGGGATGTAGGGTTGATATAGGAATCTGGTCTTATGGGACAAGAAGCTCCTGATAGCTTGGAAAGAATATTGACATGTCTGATTTCTACAACAAAGTGTTTTAAAGGACAATAGAATTTAAGTATATATATAAAAATACATAAGAGTTTCACTTCCAGAATTCGTTTATCGAGGTAGATGCTCTGCAATATCGATCAGACATTAAAATCGACACCTTAAAATCTATAAATACAAAACAATCATACACATTATTATTATTAATGCCATCATGCATGTATTCTCCTCAATATCTACCAGATTCCCTTTCCTCACTACCTCCTCTTCTTCTTAGAGTAGTCATATTATTATATTCGAGTATCAATATATATACAACTCCCTTACCGAAAAAAAAAGGAATGCCTCCCAAATCTTCACATACCAGCAGAATCTCATCTCGACCGTCACCCCTACCCCCCCTCACCACAACAATCAACTCGATAACTGGCCCTCCTCCCGGTCAACTACAATACTCCAATCCCCTCCCGCTCGTATTCTTCAATGTCAGCGTTCATAAGACATCAGTTGTCGGTAGGGTTGTGGATCAAGCTATCGCTAATGGATTTCGGTATATACTTCCTTTATATTCATTCTCACCAGATATATACACATGAGAAATTTACTGATCCCAATTGAACGAGATAAATATAGAGCTATACACATCTCCCCACCGAGTGACCATGAAACCTGGGAAGAAACTTACCAGCACGAGAAAGCGGTGGGTAAAGCTATAGAACAGGGCATGAAACGCGCGAACCTCCAACGAGACATGATATTTGTTCGTCTTTCCCCCCTCCTTCCATCAGTTATATATACTCCCCCCATCTGTTCCTAATTCCACCATATTAATTTACTAATATATATATGTATATGTATATATGTATAATGGTTTCAATAGATCCAAAAGACATTCCACCCCCGCAAACCATACGACACCATCCCCCACCAAATCAAACTCTTCCTCCAAAAAACATCCACCCACCTCCGCCTCAAAGAACTCTCCCGCGTCTGTCGTGCCAGATTCCGCTCCGGTGATATGTCCTACCTCGATTCCGCCCTCGTCCACATCCCGCTCGGTATGCCCCTAGATGCAATCATAACAACCTACACGATGCTCGCAACATCAATCCCTAAGAAGATCAAATACCTCGGTCTCGATTTACAAAACCTTGATGATGATGAGGCTGTGGAGATTGTGAGGGAGGTATGGGATACAACTGGGACTTGCGTCATGTTTGAAGGACGCAAGGGGATCGAGCGGCCGAGTATCGTTATGGGCAGGTTTAGTGCTTCTCGTGGCGGGTGCGGGTGGGATGTCAAGTTGAGGGAGTTTTGTAAGGGGATGGGAGTGGTGTATATCCCCTTTGGAAAGTTGGAAGGCGGGGTGTTTTCTAGGTTGGAGGCGATGATCATTGCGGATCATTCTTCACTGATTTTTAGACATGTGTCGGTTGGTGAGGGGGTTTATGCTGTATTGATGGGGATCGGAGCCGTCTTGTTGGATGGTTGTAGGGGTACGAAGGAGATGAGAGGGGTGGTGAGGGTGCCGCATTTTTTGGGGTGGGTTACCGATAGGCAGGCGGTGAGGTGGGGGGAGATTATTCAGTGGTTTGAAGCGGTGTTGGAGGGAAATGCGGATGGGATTACGAGTATGAGTGTGGTGGATTTGAAAAAGTTATCGTCACCTGTATCAGATGGTCTTCCTCCTCTACTACCGTCACCTCCTAGCTTTCCACCGCTCGCGATTCCTACTTGTCTTCCGTGGCGTGGGCTAGAAAATGACGCGGGTTATGAATATGGATATGGATATGAATGCGAGGACGGTATGGAGACTGCTGCGGGTTACGATGATTATTATGAAGAAGATTACAGTATGGTCAAGTCGGTTCAACCGGATTTACATTTCGACAAGCAACAGCAGTTTACGGCACCGGTTTATTGGAATTATTTGAGGAATTCGCAGGTTCATGCCGCTCCTGAGATTCATCATCACGATTTACCATACGGGCCTGATCAGGATATCGATACGAATACTAATATACCTCACCATGATGCGATTACACAAGTCAACTCTACGGATCCTCAACAGATACAAGATGCAGTCGAGGGAGCTCTAGACCAACAACAAGAACAACAAGAAGAGTCGGAACCGCATAAGATTGCGAGGGCGAAGGAGATAGTGGAGATGTTACCTAATGGTGTTCGCATGAAGACTGATAAAATCAGTGGGATGGTATTTTTCGAGTATCCCGATAACGATAGACAAACGGAGGTGGTGGAAGCCGAGTCTAACGATCTCGAGTCGGAGTGTTATCAAGAAGTGGTGGAGGTGCGGAAATACACGCCTGTAGGGGGCCGGATGGGTGCTAAAGTTTACGAGGATGCGATTTGCTACGATGCGTGGTATGATGTATTACCCGGATCATGGAATGAGTTAGATCTCGGAGAACGGGCTAAGAATTGCCGTTCGGAGTTTTTGGAAAGTGTAAGAGGGGAGTTTGAGAAGAAACGGAAGAAGGAACAGAAGGACAGGCAACGGAGGAAGAAGGAGATGGCTAGAATGGCGAGGGCCGAGGAAGAGGAGAGATTGAGATTGGAGAAGGAAGAAGTGGAGAAACGGAAACGGGAAGAAGAGAGGTTGAAAAGAGAGCTTAAGCAGAGTAAGAAGCAGAAGCAAAAGCAAACTAAAAAGACAGAACAGGAAGAAACGGGTTCAGTGAAGGAAGAGAGAAGCGGAAAAGGCAAAGAGAAAGTAAAGGAGAAATCTCCTTTCAAGTTATTGAAATGGAGCGATGAAATGGAAGATGAGGGTGAAAAGGTAAAGGCGAAGCCTGTGAGTTCGCCGGCGATAGTGAAAAACGTGGCGTCGAAAGCAAAAGACGGGGTATCAGAAGCGAAAGGCCGGATGGCAGCTAGGCATCAGGGATGGTGGGAAAAGCCCCAAGTGCGGACAAGAGCTGTTCAAGAAACTCTAAAGAAAAATTTCGAGGTTGTAACCGCGGCGAATCCGGTGAGGCAGAAAAAGACAAATGAGGGACGTACGACTCCGAGTGTAAACACTCGTCAGAATCACAGCGGGACAGTCTCTTCTGGCAATAGGAATGCATCGAATCACGGCCAAACCGTCAGTCGTACCGCTAGCGGAAGCCAGGCTCCGACATCTAGTAGCGCTTCTTCACTGCAATCTTATCGCCCCGCACGTACACCAAAAAATGAATCTAGCGCCAAGCTACCTTCTGGTCGGGGAGTTACGAGTCGTTTCAGTGATCCCGGTGCTAGTCCCCGTCAGAGCAAATTACCCCCTAAAAATACCACGGCGCAGCACGCAACTGGCGATACTAGGAAGACCCGGACTGGTTTGTGTGTTATCCAATTCCCAGATGCTACTAAAGAGCCAGTTTCGAATCCGCCGTCAAGTCAGATGCAAAAATCTTCGAATGGGTATCGAAAAGACGAGGTGAAAACCACTCCCAATGTGATGGAAGATCATGAGAAGACAGGGGTCAAAGACGAAAAGGGAGCAGATGGAAATACGAGAAGAGCAATTTCCGAAACAGCAAGTGAAGAAATGGACGAAAGTAAAGCCATGGAAGAAGAACTTGGTAGCTTGTTGAAGAACGGGAGGGCAAGCTTCTTGGCAACGATTGGTGAAGCGAATGGGGTTTACCAGGCGGTGAAGAACAGTTTGGCCAAGAGAAAGGCGGCAAAGAAGGGTCGTGGGGCGGTTGCGACTCAAACTTGGGATTCGAATGGGAACTCGGGGGGTAACCTTGGTGAGGGTGGCAGTAGCCGCGATACCGTCGATGACGGAGAAGAATTATGGTTTGGAAATATCAAGCATGAGGGGTCTCAGAGGAGGAAGCCCAGTGGTGGGTCAAGGGCTATTTTTGATGAATGGAGGGACAATACACCCTAAAGATGCGTAAAAGTGAATTGTATTAGCGATCAAGAGTACTCGAAATAAAATGTGTAGATTAGGCTTCTTGATGGATGTTACGGTACAGGAGCTAAGCAGGCAGAGCTGAGTCTAGAATCAAACGGATGGGAACTGTGTTGTTAATGTTGCATTTTGACTTGCGCTTAGTCTGCCGCTATGCGGGTCTATTGCATTGCGTCAGAAGTTACTGCGGCACACGTGCACACAATAACGGTATCTCGATCTGTTCAGCAAAATCTCAAGATAACCTTGCAGAACTTTCGTTTACGATTTATTGTGCAGATCGGTGGCGTGAAGGGCCGTGTTAGCGAGATAATGGGGCTGTCGGTAAGTTTATAATTGCAAAATTGAAAAAATTGAAAAAAAAAAAAAAAAGCCGTGGCTACCTCGAAAGAATTCTATCTTATCCAATGTCACTTTATTCGCAAGCTCAAGTATATTCGGCAGCTGGTCGTTGGGTAAAGAAACATTGCATCAACTTGCATTGACGGGACGGGTATTCGAGTTAGTCAGATCGTCTCGAATCGATATCGGACTTTGATCACAATTCGGGACATGTCAGCTTGGCTTTTGCATTTGCGCCGGCGGCAGTCACACTAGCCTAATAATATGCATATGAGATGCTGACATGGGGGTTATGTAAGTATTTCTTGCAGAAGGTCGGTCGATGCTGTGAGATGTTACATTTTTTTCGAGCCACCTGTACCTGCGGGTTGGACAAAACTAGCAAAAGGCACTAAAACGACGAAAGTTCCGAGAATGTACTTAGTATATTAATATCACCTACTTTTAAGGAGAGATATATCTTTTCTGCTTGTCCATTATTGCAGGAGTTATTCGAGTGGCTTATTCTGTCGATGGCATTCACCGATTGCATGATCCCAGTTTCAAGGTCAGCTGATGAACAGCAATCTATGACCAAACCGATGTGAATGTCGTATAAACACTTGTCCAGATGCAGCAGCAAATACCCATCCATCCGAAGATAACCTTTAGGTATAGCAATGTACCGAGCTTGTGAAGATTTTTAAAAACGAATAAGCTTAAAATCTTCGGAAAGATTTCGGGACGTGTGCATCCCGTTGTTCCAACAGATGTCGAATTCTTGTGGATCGTGCACAATGTTCGGTGGGGACATTAGGCAGAATGATATAAACTCTTTGGATAAAACCGATATGCCCTGTGAATTGAGACATCTTGGCTCCTTTTGCAGATTTTTATAGCTTTCATCATTGGGACGCTTGCAGCAGAGCCACCAAAAAGAGCCCGTTCAAGTTTTGCCTCAACACAATGCCGAAGATATCAACTTCTTTACGCCTTGTTCCTCGCCACAGCTGGCGTCGTTCGGTTGAGGTCGCCCGGATCTTGGATTATATATATTCGGCAAAATTCACTCCGGTAGTCCGCTAAAGGACCGGAAAAATTATCAAAGGCTGGAAGAGCGATCCTGACAAATCGCGATGTTCCGCTTTTTGCAAGCTTTTTGCAAAATTTGATAAATGTTTTAAGCCTTCATGCTTCAGCGACCGTGGGGTTTCGGCATTGCATCGGCTCCTGGTAGCTGCTCTGTTTGGCTGGATAATGATCGGACGACCATACGGCCGCCACCAGGTGTCGTCTCGAGCTCTTTTCGGTATGCGCACGGTCTGCTTGGTCGCTAAGCAGTGTTAGCCGTCAGAACCATGTGCGAGTCGACTCGGTTTTTAGCTCCAAAGGTGGGGGAATTCAGGCTGAACTGGCTAATTGCGGACAACCACAAACACGCGCCGTTGCATCACTGCCGCCTCCAATTGCCAATCGAGTCGATTCGTTTCCATCTGGCTCGCCACCCGTCCCCGTTCTTGACAAGAATCTCGTGGAGAACTCGGCGGGGCATACGTAAACTCCTTGTTTTGTTCGATCTCCCCAGTGAATTGCATCGAGATACCGACTTGCTGGAAGCATCTTCGGGAGCTGCGGCGGCTGCTGCTGCAGCAGGAGCTATCATCATGCAATGGGACCGAGGACGCCCTGCCGATTCATCGGAGCCTTGAAGGGAGAAAGAAGGCTATGGACCAGTCGGAAACATTCTCTCAACGGAGGACGATAAGCAATATATCGGAATATATCCCACAGGCTTGCACCTGCACTTGTACTTTTCAAGCAATGCATGGGGATCCGGTGCGATAGTGATGAGTTGCTATAGCGTCGAACCATGGACCCTGCACAGGCTATAAACCAGCTAAAAAGACGATGTTTTAGTTTCATGCCGAACAGATGAATGAGACAAAGGGGAATTGTTTTTTTTTTTTTTTGCGGTTTATATCGAGATTAAAAATAATTACCGTCGAGCTTGCCTAGCTTCCGCCATACCGCCGCAACTTAAAAGCCAAGCATTCAGTTGGTGGGAGAACCTTGACAGGGTTTGCTGCGGACGGCTTAACAATGTTGACCGCTTTGCATGGATATATAAAGCTCTCTCGTTTTGACTTCAGAGCTCTTCGATCTTGCAAGTTCCCCACGACTGCTACATTCTCACGTACCACCTACCAACTCCGCTCTATTCGCATCCAATTCAGGACCATAACTACACATAGATTCTTTGCTACCACTGCCAAAATGTCTGACGGAAAGTGGACTTCGTACGTTCTCCCCTCACTACATTCTAGATATACTCGATTCTAGTTTTATGCGGCCATTAAAGCTAATATCTGCTTGTTTTAATTAAATTTCTTCAGCTTGAAATACACCCTCAACACTGGCGATAAGATCCCGGCTGTCGGTCTTGGAACATGGCAGTCGCAGCCAGGCGAGGTTCGAATTGCTGTTCGTGACGCCCTCCTCGCTGGCTACAGACATATCGATACGTTAGTACCCCATACGGCAGCTCCGAAAGAACTTTATATAAAGTTTAATACTGATGACATAATGTTACCAACAGCGCCCTCGCCTATGGCAACGAAAAGGAAGTCGGTCTTGGTATCAAGGACTCTGGCATCCCCCGCGAGGAAATTTGGCTCACCACCAAGCTCGACAACCCATGGCACAAGCGAGTCGAAGAGGGTATTCAATCGAGTTTAAACAGCTTGGGTGTCGACTATGTCGACCTCTACCTCATGCACTGGCCATGCTCCACCGATCCCTCGGATGAGTCGCTGCTCACCGCTTACACCGACTGGGACTTCCTCGATACCTGGAAAGAGATGGAGAAGCTCCCAGCCTCCGGCCGCGTCAGGAACATTGGTGTCTCCAACTTTGATATCACAAATCTCCATAGACTATTCAGAGTCGCCAAGATCATCCCAGTATGGTGTAAATCCTCTCCTATGGACTTAAGATATGGATTCTAACAGGAATTTCGTAAATTAGGCCGTCAACCAGATCGAACTTCACCCCAACAACCCAACCCCAAGCCTGACCAAGTTCTGCGCCGACAAGGGAATCCACGTCACCGCCTACTCTATCCTCGGCTCCACCAACTCTCCTTTAGTCAAGGACCAAACCCTCGCTGGCATTGCCGAAAAGCACGGCAGATCTATCCAGCAAGTTCTCCTCGCCTGGGGTCTCCAACATGGATACTCCGTCATCCCCAAGTCTGTCACCAAGTCCAGAATTGAGGCCAACTTCCAAGTCGACGGCTTAGTCCTCGACGAGGACGACCTCAAAGCCCTGGACGGTCTTCCAGATCGCTTCAAGGTCTGCGGTGACTCTTGGTTGCCACACAAGATCTTCCTCGACCGCCCAGAATAAACGACTCTAGCGATCGCAGGAAGCTCTAGATTAGCTAGAAGCCTTTTCTGCTCCTTTTTCCTTTTCCTTCCTTTATTTTTTTATGTTGTTTATGACTCTGGTGGCAAGTAAGAGGAGTGAGAGAAAAAAAAATCTCAAAATATATATCCCATTCATGAGCTGCTCTAGCACGCTCATTTATATACACAAAGAAGAAGAATGACGACAGGAATAATGGTTTCTTTGTACATCCTGGCTCTGCATTGATTTCTTTCTTTATGGTTCCTTACCACTGCAAAGCTCCACCGTTTTCCCTTTCTCCTTCAAAAATTTCCTGTGTATAGAATTCCAATTTGGGTTCAAATTTTCACCAAATATCCCCCCAACATTTCCATTTAAGACACTCATTTCCAAGACCCTTTTGCCCATAGATTTTGTTTTTTTCCTTTCGAAATATGAGGAGAAACGATGATGAAAGAAAGACCAAAACAACCAAATCAATCCCATATGCGCACAAACGAATGTAACCAAACATTAAATGAATGAACACAGACAATAAATCGGTATCCCCAAACCAATTATCATCTGGGCGCCTCTAAGCCTGAGGCGCGAGGGCCTGAAATAAAATATCTCGTGCTATAGACCTCCCATGGAGAGGCTTTAAGTAGACTTTTTTAGAACTCCCAACTCAATCGCTCGCCGGCAGGTTATACACGAATTAAAGTCATGGAAGGAAAAAAGGTAATTCACAACTAGCTAGCTATTTGTGCACATCCTTTCGGAACGAAAGAGAGCCTTTTACCCAGCCTTGTATTCCATTTTAGCATTTTTTAGCTCACAATTATTAGTTAGTTTTAGAAAACTGATTTGAAAAAAGTAGCTCGTCATGCTATATTGACGTAGACGCCAACCCGTCGGCACGAAAATGAAAGAAGTTTTTTTTCAATTTGTCGTTTCGAAATTGTGGTGGTGTTGACAATTTTTTCTCGACTATCAGGTCCCCTGGATGCCACGCGAAGACCCCTAGAAGTCAAGTAAAATGGCCACTCATTGCAGCTCGTTTGAATTTAGCCTAATCCAAGAAGGAAAGTAAGAAAAGAACTAGAGAGAAGAATTTTTCAAGTTAAACGAAAAAGAGGGGCTCTTGGAGATATTCGACTTGATCTTCTCCCCAACGACCTAAAGCTTGACACTTAGCCTGTTCAGGTTGACAAAGAGCCCCCCCACTGGCTTACGAGGTTTTTCGAAATATAAAAAAATTTATTTACTAACTTGCCGTCCTTGTTTCATCAATGCACGATAGAGGTTGTTGATAAGGTGGAGATATCGTTTGGCGAATTGGAAGGAATCCTATTAGTGGACTTTCTTATACATGAAACAGGAAATGTGCATGTCGCTCTCAAGGGGTATTGCCGTTTTTTTCTGGTCATCTCATCGCAGTATCGGTTAAACTACGGATAGCTATCGTTGTCCTACGCATGATCTGCTGGTATTGCATTATCTAGTACTTCTACCGCTTTCTAGATTTTTTCGTCTCGGGAACGTTCGAACGTTCGAAAGTCAAGGGTCGGCACCTTTCTAGAAATGATGATGGATTCAGCCGCGGTACCGATTACAAATAAAAAATAAACACAAAAATCCAATGTGATATATTGATGTCTTAGTTTAACTTTAAAGTTGATATTAACGCTGTATTCTGGTTTGGAAAGTCATTCATATGCATATCTATTAGGCCTAATACTTCGTCGCGACATGTGTTGTGAAATGTTGGATATTTTGTACCCATTTGTGAGGAGTCGACTGGTCTCCTAGCCTAGGTATAGCTAGCCGCCTAGCTAGGATAGGGAACTCGAGATCGGAGGATATGTGAAGAAACGCGCCTTGAAGATCGGAAACTGTTAAACCCCAAATTCGAATTTCCGCACTAAAAGATACATGTGTAGTATAGTTGATTTGCGCATGTGCGTCTATCAGGATTTATACTGAACTTATGTCGTCGTATTTCCACCTTTAATTTTTTTTCAATTAGCAGAAAATGTATTTTATTGGTTTATTTTTTATCATTATTGTTTGTCGCCATCATGCATCAATATACATCGGTTTGGCTGGGTTGGCCTTGCAATTGGAGGTTCCTCTATTAATAGCTATATTGTACAGTTCATCTAAGATTTACCCCGCAGAAGGCTGAGAGGAATCAAGAATTTATATGCAAATTGGATTTCCAACCGCAATGAGTGCTTGCCTTGCTGAAATCTCTTTTTTAAAAGCGAAAATGCCCCTTTTAAGCTCACCTTCGGTATCAGGATCATCATTCGTTCACTTAAATATCCCTATTGAGGTCGTCCCAAATTCACGGTTTTAGGAATAAAACTACTTCTTTTACCTAATCTTTCAGATATTCTAGCCTCGAGACTAGCCTAGGCGAACAGCAAATATTCCATTCTTGACTATATTATCGTAGATACGACATTACGACTATTGCATTAATATATTCCCAAAACTACAAATTCTCTACTTCGCACAAAAGCACAATGTCCGGTGCAGAGGCAGCCCACGTCCTAGGACTAATCTCATCCATCATTTCCATCGTTGAGGCGACTAAGCAAGTATACGACGCTGTCGGGGACTCGGCAAGCCTCCCCAAAAACTTTAAGGCAGCGGCAATTAAGCTCCCTTTAATTATAAAACTTCTTGAGGACGCGGAGAGATATGCGAGCAATTCAGATGTTTCAACACAAGACGCATTTGTGGGTACATTGACCGACTGTAAAGGCCAGGCTGAAGCTCTTCAACTCTTATTCAAAAAAGTAATGCCAGACGAAGGTGGTGATAAATATGTTCGATATATGAAAGCTGCTCGCACAATTGGAAAAGGAGGTCGGGTTGAAAGTTTGATGAAGAGAATATTGGACGACTTGCAACTATTATCTACGAAATTTCCGGATAGTACGACAAGAAGAAGGAAAGATCAATTGACAGAAGCCATCCAAGATGTTAACCGGATGGAGCCATCATTACCTGATAATACTCAAGAGGCATCTTCGTACACAAATTATGGACCTGGTGCTCAAATCGTCAACGCTAGCGGTGGAACTCAGTATAACAACACCGGACCCGGTCAGCAATATATTGGTAAGAATTTCATCGACAGGGCGGCTGATTATACGCTTTATTTAGTAGAAGTACAAGCATGTAGCTAATGAGACTATAGATATGAGAAATCTAACGTCCGATGACATCAACCACGAATGTCTCCTTGCTTTGGATTGTCCTGACACCCTAAAGGTCAAAAATCGCTTGAAGGAGGGAAAGGATCGGCTGCTACAGGAATCCATTGACTGGATCCTCCAAGATCCAGGATATATTGATTGGATGAATGGAAATAAAATTTCTTTGCTCTGGATCAAAGGAGGAGCAGGTAAAGGAAAGACTATGATGTCAATTGGTCTCGTCGAGCGGCTCTCCAGTACGGCAGACGCCTCTGCCGAAACCCTAGTGACATATTCTTTCTGTCAAAATACCGACTACAAGCTCAATACCCTCGAATCAATCATCAAGGGTATGATTTTGCGATTGGTGAAGCAACGGCCGAAACTTATAGGATCCTTGCGAAGCCGCTGGGACGTTGCAGGGAGGGAGTTTAGCGAGAACGTCACTTCTTGGCAGAGCCTTTGGGACATTTTCTTAGAGATGTTAGAAGACTGCGACCGCCAGAGGATATACATCGTTCTGGATGCCCTCGACGAATGCCAGGCTGAAAGAGACAATATGGATAGCTTCCTCAAATGTCTTGTCCGAACTGGACTCCAACGCCCTTCTAAAATAAAGTGGCTATTGACGAGTCGACCAACGGAGAACACTGAGAAGGAACTGCTCTCTGGGTCCTATACAGCCCTCGTCGATCTTGAACTAAACTCGGGACATGTCTCCGATGGCGTCAAGGCGTATATAGAATCTAAAATGGATGAGCTTGACCGTCGCCAGAATTATGGTAGATATCTGCGACGGAAGATACAAATGGAGATTGCTGCTAAGGCTGAGGATACATATCTATGGGTCAGCTTAGCATGCAAAGCGCTTGAGAGCATTTGTCGAGACGATGCCTTAACCGCCATCCAAAAGTTGCCGCCCGGACTTTATTCTCTCTATGACCAAAAGTTTGACCAACTCCACTCAACTGGACTCGGGCAGGCTGTGGTGGGAAGAACTATGCGGCTTCTCAAGGCAATGATGCTAGCCTACCGGCCGCTAAATTTATCTGAAGTGAACAGTGTGACCGGACTGTCGCCGGCTGATGCAAAATCAGCTGTCCGTACCTGTACTTCGTTCATTGAGATGCGTAATATCGAATCCGATGACACATTTATATCGATATCTAGTTCTGATATTGTATTCGACAATGAACTAAACGCCGATGACGAATCCGATCAAGATCAAGATCAAGAACTCAGTGTTAGCATTGAGTTTGTTCATCAATCAGCGAGAGACTATTTGGCAGGAAAGGCCGGGGATATTGTCGACGAAGGCTATCAGAGATTTGACGATGGCAATATTGCATTAAATTGTGTATCGCATCTATCTCAAATGCTCAGCGCCAACCTTGTTGGTCTGCCACAGCTTGATTCAGAGAGACACCAGGGCAACAAGCATATGTATACCAAGTTAGCTACGTTAAGATATGCGGCCACATTCTGGATCCGACACCTCGCAAACGCTGGGAACAAGACCGACATACAAGATGCTACAGCTGAAGATGGAGAAATTGGGAGATTCTTTCAAAACAAATCGCTGATGTGGTTCGAATGCTTGGCTTTGGTGGGCAAACTTCCCGCCGCTATGGAGGATCTCCGAGCTTTTTTAGATGTGAGAAACCTTCAAGATTGCTTAAAATTCTTCCTTGCGGTGTCCGAGCAGCATCTAATGGCAAATGTCCAGTTGTGCAAATATCCCTTCCTATCAAAATTTGCTTGGGATGCTATCAAGTTTTTAGATCGACATTCTTTGATGATAGCCACTTGGCCATTGCAGGTTTACCACTCGGCGATAATTTTTAGCCCTCGAACAAGCTTAATAGCAGGAAATCAAGATGTGCTCCCTGCGTGGCTAAAGCAGACACCAAGAATGGAAAAGTCATGGAACCCTCTTTTGAGAACATTCCCTGGCATCAGCTATGCCGCAGCATTTTTGCCAGACGGAACAAAAATCGTGTCAATAACCAAAGCATCCGAGGCGACTAGATATAGAGTACAGCTATGGGATATTAACGACAAGCCTCAACAGACCTTTGTATTTGACAGCGACACAAATATTGGACCTATAACGATTTCAAGTGATGGGAAATCGATCGCTACGGGGTCAATAGATGGCAGAGTACAATTATGGAGTATCGAAGGCGAGCTTTCTCGAACCTTCCACCACTCTGGTCCAGTTCTTACTGTTGCATTCTCACCAGACAGCAGCTTTGTAGTTTCGGGATCTGATGACAAAACTATCCGGGTATGGGGTATCAAAACAGAATGTCAGAAACTACTTACCGGACACGCCAAAAGCATTCGAACGATATCTTTTTCACCTAATAGTAGACTTATGGCTTCTGGATCTGATGACGGCACGGTTAGGTTGTGGGATGTTATAGATGGCCTTCATGTTCAAGCGATATTTTCCGGTGACAAGGGACCTATCGGAGACTTGTCATTTTCGCCAAATGGCCAACTCCTCGCGATAGGCTCTTTCTTTGGAGGTATCAAGTTATGGGACATCGTCGGAGGCTTACAAAAAGATTTCGCTCCTGGTTCAGACTGGGCCCAAGCACAACTTATACCTTTCTCATCTCCAGATGAGCGAATTAGACCACCTCATTGTCATAAAAAAATTTCATTGGACGCTGAACCTGAAAAAAGGATAGAATATTACTCGAACATGCTCCTTAAAAGAAAGATTGTTACATTTTCACCAGATGGCAGCCTACTTGCATCGGAATCCGAGGGTATGATCATTTTATGGGACGTTGATACTACGCAAATTAAAAAAAGGTTCACTATACCTGATGCAAGCTCTCATGGAATTGAGTGTCTGGTGTTTTCACCTAATGGCAACCTGTTCATTACAATAAACTGGTGGAAACTCAAATTATGGGACGCTACAATAGACGATTTGCAAAACGATTATGAAGCCCCCATCGATCCGCTGTCGATCGAGTTTTCATCAGACAGAACTCGAATAGCTGCTGTATCTAGAACCGGAAACTTAAAGGTATGGAATACCATCATAGGCAATCCCCAACAAAATTTTGAGAACTCTTTAGATGCCAAACGTCCTTTAAAATTCTCACTGGATGGCAAGCGAATCATTTCTGGATCGGTTTGCTCTGGGACTACCGTCAATCTCTGGGATGCTGCGACAGGCGAGCTTTTAAAAAAATTCACGACAAATTTAGTATCTCAATCCTACGACTGTATTGTAGCCTTAGCAATCGCGCCAGATTGTAGTCGAATTGCAGCAAAAACCGGTCTAGGAAATATTGTACTTTGGAATACGTTAACTGGAAACTGTGAAAAAGTCTTGCCTCCTTTGAAAAGAAAGTATAATTATGAAATATTACCCTCTATGGCATTCTCACCAGATGGTCGTCTGATAGCGGTATCGCGCGAAAAGTCGATCCAATTATGGGATATCACAACTGGATATCTGAGGAGAATACTTGCCGGTCATCAGGAATGGGTTACAGCGCTAGCATTCTCACCATCTGGTGAGCTCCTAGCATCATTATCAGACACAGAAGAAACTATCAAGATTTGGGAAATTACCAAAGTTTTAAACTACCCAAAGGTTCTAGGGGTTCTCGGTAGTGCAGTTTCGAGGGTTCTTAAGACTTATACATGTTCTAAAGACATCCGGGTTTGGGACTTCGTTTCATATTTAAGCTTTTCGCAAAGTGGGGACCGACTCCTGACAAATGGTGGTGCGATCCCAGTCGATGAGATCTCGGCTTTGGACGGAAATCTCAAATTTCCAGTAGGAGATTTCCTCCGAGTTTCCAACAATTGGATTTACTATGGAGAGCGAGCCCTAATTAAGATACCATCAAACACTGAGGTATCTAAACACCAATCGTGGAGCAATCGAGTGGTCTTGGCTAGCAGAGACGGTCAAGTCTTTATACTGAATATTGATTGTTCACTTTTATAGATTCAAGCATTTTGAAGCTAAACCTTGTTTCTTAAACCAGTCAGAACGCACGGAGGCTAAAGCTAACGGATATATATATACTTACATCTATATAACAGTATCTAAAAGCAACTAGTCTAGCTTGCATACCAAGCTCTCACATCTGAAGAATGAAAGAGTCTAAGACTCGAAATTAGACTTAACAAAAATTGTAATTTAATACTATAAAATATGGTCTCGTTTCTAGTCTGCCTTTTGCTGGCCCCCAAAATATGTCCTACAATAGTTTGGCCCATCCGAATACTCTAACTTACTAGACTTGTACCACTAACAATGAACACTCATGATTCTACGGTCCATTCTCCTATTGATTGGACCAGCATATTCCATGAAAATAAAAGTCTGATCAAAAAGATTTATAATTTACTCAAGTGTGAAGAGATAAGCCTGTATCGCCTGCGAGTGCTGAGAATGCAACGTCGTGATTGCTTGGATACGCAGGTATCGTAAATTCCCTACAATTGTACCTTTCAGATAAAATAAGGAGAAAACTCCCACTCAAAACCAGTTTCATAACCTTATAATATAGCATCAAATATCCAAAAAAAGAAACCCCATCATCCCATCTTACAAAAAGCTCGAAAAGAAAACTCTCATCCACCTCCACCCCCACCACGGAGCCGTATTCGGCTCCAACTCCGCCTTCAACTCAACATTCACCAAACACCCCGCCGCCTTATTCTCATGCCTAATCTTCAACATCTGCTGCTTTATATCATACTCCAACTCCAGATATCCAGCATCACTCTTATAGCTAAACGGTGCATCATCCGTCGCACTGAACACATGCGTCTTCCCCTCGAGAACAGTACCGGAAGATTCCTGATTCACCGACCATATCAACGTGACCTCCCGTCTCATATAGTGATACACGGGTACAAAGATCTCTGTTGTTCTCGAGATATCCGTATCGCCATTTGAAGCGACATAAGTCATCTTATAAACCGCTTTGGACCCATCGAATCCCGCATTCTTCGGATCACCGGCAGTCTTTGGCGCGTACGGTCGTACCCAGGCGCCAGTAGCCCTACATCCTTTATACAAATCACCGAAAAGCCTTCCACGGGTTAAAATATGGCCGTCATCGTTGACGGGTGGCGCCGGGTTGGATCGCGATGGATCGAAGGGGACTTCTGTCATTGCCGGGTCTCGTGAAACCACGGAGAGGTCTTCGCTATTCCAGCCCTCGCCGCATGCGAAGGGTGCTCCTAATGTACCATCGGCGTTGCGAAGACAGTCAGCTTCGAGGGAGAGGGTCCACAAGGTCCAGTTCATCATTAATCTCTCCATGGCACCACAGATGGCGTTCATCATGACGAGTTGTTTGTGCATGTTGCCGTCTTCGTAGGCGGATTGGTTGTTCATGTCGAATGGGATACCGGTTTCTCCGATCAGTAATGGTGTTGGGGTGTTTTTGATCTTATTGACGGCTGTGTCGAGATCTTGGGTATCTGGATTGGGCGGGCGAAAGATGGCTAGCTGCTCGACACGAGTCGCGAATTGGGCGGTATAATTGTCCAAGAGGCCGGATTTGCCAAGAAATGTTACGGCGCCCATTTCTCGAGAGCCCTGTTACTGTTTGTTAGATTGGTTGGCCCGGTCTCTTTACAAAGAGTCTTCTACTTACTTTTGCAAGCTCGGTGACATTAAAGTTGACATGGTACCATAACGCTTTTTCGTACAATGCTCTAACATCGTACCAATGTGGTGCGTATACCAGGTTATCGTGGGTAGCTATTTCGTCTGATAGACCTGTGGTCGAGGAGAAACTGGCTCGAGTGGGTAGAGTAGCTTGCGGTGTGAATGATGGTGGATCGAGATTCGGGATTGGCTCGACGAATATCCAGTCAGCGGCTTGGCCTCCTTCAATTGCTTTTCTGATAGCAGCTTGATATTGGCGTATAAAAGGGACATAGTAATCTAGCAAGAAAGATTAGTCTTCGTGCTTAATCTTCGAAGCACATATTGAAGGTTTGGTACCTCTTTCAAAATTAACAGGTTCGCCCGTCTCCGGCTCGAACTTGAAATACGTATATCCTTTCTCTCCACATCGAGGGTTCCCTTTCTCGCTCAACTGGTAAACTCCGAGATCTTTCCAGATATCCGGTCCCACCCAACATTTATGCTTCTCGCTATTTAGCCTAACCTCAGGATTCAACGGACGAACAGAAGGTCCAGGCCACGATCTTCTGTATGTGTACACATCGTTGACCGTTGCTCCACCAGCCAATGCCATGCCTTGGAGCGCATTAGGCATGAGTCCTAGGTGCAGATAGACACTTTCGTCGAATCCAGTAAGCGCAGGAAGACCCAGGTACCCTGGCGTCGGCTCGTTCATTGGATCGAATCCGATAACATTATCGAAATGCTTCAATCTCGCGGCGAGATGAGCGAATGCGTTGCAGTAAGCTCGCCTTAGGACCGTGCCTACGTTCTCTCCGTCTGGCGTTACACAGTTTGGTGCCCATTTCTCGCCACCGAAGAAGAGGGTGAACATGGTCAAAACTGCAAATTTCGCATAGTTTGTAGGCCATAGTCTATCTGATGGAGACTTGTAGTGTCTCTCTTCTTTAGGAGTGTCTGGGTCTTCGGGTGAGTATAAGGCTGCAGCGAGGGTTTCTTTGAACTTTTCGGGATCAAGGCCTGCAAGCCCGAATGTCCATTGGGGAGCACCGGAGCCGCCAGTGAACCTAGACCACTATATAGAGATTGATTTATTAGCATTAAACTCGAAACTAGAGGATCCGATGGGTGGAACGTACTGTATCCTGGTGACCATCAACAAAGACGGTAACACCATGCTCACGGGCCTTTTCTACCACCGCGACGACATAATTTATGTACTCTTCATCATACTGACCTCTAATTTAAAAATCCCCATATTAGCATTTGAGGCTGGCTTCGAGACTACGTTTGAGGCCAAAAAAGATATGCAGGATGATGAATTTCATACTCACAGTCTCTTTGGTTCCAGAGCTTCCCATACGACAATAAATCTAACAATATTAACTCCCCATTTTGCCATTCGTTTGAACCATTCACCAGCGGTATCAATGGTTCGAAACGGCCGGCCAACAAAGCTAATTTTCTCAATGTCGTAAAACTCGGGTGTTCCGACCACCGGTGCATTCGCAGGTGATTTGCCCGTAGCTTCGACATTAAGACCTCTCAATAAAACATGTCGACCGTGTTCGTCTTGGAAGGAATCGAGACGAGGGTGACTGTGGAGCTTGCGAGTCGGGCCGGCACGACAAACGGGAGCGGAAATGAACGATTCGTCCATTGTGACGTATTCTGCGAATTAAAGATTGTGGTGCCTTCAAACGGTATGAAGGAGTAAAGGAGGAGTGTAGCCGTAAAATCTGCAGCTGGTAGCATTTAAAAGGGGGAGGCCAGGTGGACTACATGTTGAAATATATGTCTTATCGATAGTTGGTGCCCGCGGATGGCGAAGCTAACCCTGACGGCTGCAATGTATACGTAAAGCGAAGTGATATAAGGGCTTGGCTGGTAGGCGAGAAGGAGAACGCGAACCGTGTCGGTGGGCCTTACTCGGTTTGAAAGCCGGGCTAGCGAGAAAGAGAACCTGCACCCGACGTCGACCGACTTTGGACGACCGCTTTTCCCCTGGCCGAAGTATTTTTGGTTCCTGCCTTCTCCGCCAAAGAATTCCATTGAGGAACTGGTTTGTTTGTTGACAAAGCGATTCTGGGACCCCTTTCACACTGCAAGCCTCTGTTGACACATCTTTTGTGGAAGGATAGCAAACTAATTTCAAAAGACAGTATCCTTTAGGTCATGTAATTTCTGAAACTCATAGTTAGCGGTTTACGGAGAAATAAAAATTATGAAGCCGAGAATATCTAGTCCTCATTTACATTATCAGACGATCATGTGCTTGCGCCTTTGGCAGTACTAGTGATTCCTCTCTCCCAGCTTCCCCTATTCACCACTCACTGCTCCAACATATCTTGGGATCTAGCTAGAGTTACTTGTAGAAGCATATCAAACACAGAGACACTCTTTTACCAAATTGCCTTTTCATAGTGCCTTCCTAACCAGCTCCCGCCGATGTCTTCACCTTCACCGGAGGTCAGAGACCTTCAAAGGAAACTCTCCATTACCCCCAAAACAGCAACTCTACTCATAAAATCCGGCTATCAAGACTACAGAACCCTCGCAAAAGTATCACCCGAAACCGTCGCCAAACAGTTTAGTGACGAACTACAAATACCGGAGAAGCATGCGGTAGCTTATAAACGCGCTTTAAGACGCATCATTTGGCTCGGTACCCAAGAACATCCCGAGAAGCACCCCAAGGACTGCAAAAACTGGTCAAACAAAGCCTTGACGGCCAGGGGTGTGTTCTGCACCAACTTTGATGAGCTCACTGGAGAAGAAATGGGTATGAGGCTCAAAGAAGCGTCGAGGAAGAAGACGACCAAAAAATTCTGATATTGGTGCCTCCAACTTTCTACTTCCTAGCTCCAACCAGAGGCAATTCACCGCTCAGGCGATATCTTTCCTCGCGCGCTGCGAGAAGACACGCTGTTTTACATCAGGCCTCTAAATTTATTTTTATCCACATCTAGATATCGATATCGCTGGAGTTAAAGCACAATTCCAGAATCTATTATATAAGCACCTCACAATATTCTCCTTTTCTATCCGTCTATGTAAAGAGCAAAATAAAGTTATATAATATCGACTCTGCAGCTCTGTATACCATATTTAAAACGATAACAGCAAATCAATTGAAACGTAGGGTTTCAAAGAAGCCCACCAACACCAAGGTCGCGAAAAACCAACCGCATCTAGAACCGAATTTGGTTCAAAAGGCGTTCGCGCTAGTTAAACACGAAACCTATCAGACGACTTCCCCCGATTGACATCTACTCAACTATACCCATGCTCTTCAGTCGTGCATTCTTCATGTTTCACCACATCCGGGCTCGTCGGAAACGTGAAGCAATACGCTCTCTCGCCGAGTCAATGGATCTCAGGGGTGTTTGCAAACACGGATACCCAGGATTTCTATACGTGGAGGGCAAAGATACATCCATCCAAGCATATATCAAAGAGATCAAACGGATGAGATGGCAATCGGTTGAGGTTCGGAGAAAGGAAACCACGGATTTCCCTGACAAGTCTTCGACTGATGCCAAGGTCACCCGCCTAAGCGGACCTTCGACCGTTATTGAAGTCGAGAGCTCAAAAGAGATGAGCCAGATTCTACGCACAGCGGGACTTGGCGATTTTCTGCACAAAGCAATGGTTAGGGCAAGTGGATAAAGTAGGATATTGTTTACAGTTACGTTCTGGAAGAGAAGCCGCGGCTTTTTTGGATATCCAAAGCATCGCTATCTACATCTCGCTACATCTAATTTAACAGGTATCCTTTTTCTACCCATATAACAAAAGAAACCGGCCTCTCAACAAAGGCATTTATTGATAAAAAAAAAAAAAAACAATCCCAGGCTAACCATAGTTCCATCTATAATCCTGCAGAACTTCAGATTCACCAAAACCTCAATTATAACCCCAAACCTGAGGATCCGGTTGAGCTCGGTCAAATGACATATTTATAAACACGCAATCACTGCTGTTTCCGGTTGGAATCTTTTCCTGCTCTGTGATCTCTGCAAACACCTGCCATGGCCCGACATCCTTCACAATTGGGCAAACCGCCCAACCAGATCTTGACTTGAGGTTGCCGAGCAGGTACTGACCGTAACCGCCGCGATACAACTTGAATCCATCGGTAATCGAACTAGGAGGGAATCCTACTGGCGATCGATTTGGTTTGTACGCGAGACGTCCGCTATTGTCGATATATATTTGCTGGTCGCCGAGTGGGTCATTAGTGTAAAGCCAAAGCGTGGCTGTCACCGGATCGTGAACAACGACCGTTTCATTTCCGGTTCCGCATACTTCGTCATCTTGATAGGGACATGGCATGACGGCGGTATCTTTCCCGATCCAGAAACCGTATTCAGCAGCGTTAGGTTTGACGGGGCCTGGAAGGTTTCGTTCATCCCCGGGGCCGAACCGCATGATGAAAACCCCCATAGGATACTCTAGGATCCCATCAGTGACATTGAGATACCAAGGATCATAGGTTTGGACATATGGAGCTGCGGTTGTAGTCTTGCTACTAGTCACAGCTGTGAGGTAGCTATTAGTTGGACTTGCAAGGACTGCCATGAACAGGGAACAGAAGATATAAACGGTCGTCTTGAACGAAACCATTTTGTAGAACGTGGAGAGGAAAGTGTTTCTTTGTAAAGGTAGTTTGAGGATGTTTGGAAGGGAAGCTTGACATTGGCAGGAAGACCAGGGGGAAAGGCCTTTATATACTTTTGCAGTTTTGCAGTTGTATTTTGCATTATTTATTTGGTCGGGTTAAGGGTTGATCCATCGATTGTATTTTCGATTTATATTTTATATATATCCAATTATTAATTATTTCGTATATACCTGTGTGACCAAGCCTAGGGCGATGTTGCACATCAGATCTGCAGAGAACCTAAGGCAATGCAAACGTCCTCTCAATTGATCCCAGCCAGTTTGCAAGCGCTTGATAAGTTTGAACAATGTTCCATACCACAAGTAAATTGGTTCGACGTAGGAAAGTACCGTTCCGGCGTAAAGGACATCGACTGGCATTGCGCTAAGCGGCTCGTGGAAGAGACGATGAGAGAGTCTTCAAGCAACAAAGGACCCAAAGTGTACACCAGCCTGAAGAAGTATACGCAGACAAACTCCATACGGTGTGCTTAAAACATGGGAGATATACAGATATTGATATATCCATATATCAATACTCACTATTCATTATTATAATGAGGTGAGAGGTTGATACAGCCGGAACTGGAACCAGTGGTTCATAATGCATGGCGATGCGATTTTGACGGCATCAAGTTGTCATGTTAATCCGCCAGGGGCTCATCACTTGGTTCTCAGCATTCACGCCTCTAATTTAACTAGCTTCTGTATCATTAAACTATAAATTTACTCAAAGTTTTAGGTACAGTTTTGTATTTCCATTATGACAATGAAGATTTGAGCAAAAATTCTCCCCCCGAGTGCTTCTTTATCACAATCAATCACCTTATTGTGAGACCAGCCTCGAGCCTCGTGTCTAATGTACGAGGTAGTAAGCATGAGTGGAAGCCGAAATTTACTGGTTTTAAGTCGACTCACCCGTTTATCAGTCTTCGCCCTAAACCAAACAACGACTTCGAGGCAGGCTGACTACTTGAGTAGATACAAACTGGCAACATGAAACAACTAGAATAATATCTATATCTGGAAATGGCTGCTGGAGAACTTATAGAATCATTTATAACGAGCCCATCTCTATTTTCATTCAACCACACTCATCTGGCCTGCCAACACTTACTTATACCCAAAATACAACACGGTCAATTGCAATTAATGCAATTAGATTTTAGCAAACCAGACGACTGAGAGTCTCCATTTGCGGGGTGGGAGTTCTGGATAATCTCGAACTGAGACGTACGGCAACCATTGCGAAGTCTTCTGAATGAATGAGGAATTGAAAAATAATCACAATTTCATAGACTTAGTGGGAAACTCTCTTTCATCTTGAAGAACCCTGCAGACGTCAGACGAACTGCGGCTCTTTAACCCTGCCAACGAGGATTGATCCCCACATCTGCTGCAATTCTAAAAACACTCAGCCTTCTGAACAGAAGCTATCCTTGGAAAGCGGGGTAAGCTTTCGAAATTTCCACGAAGCTCTTGGCTAGTTGGTACACATAGCATGTCATCCATCTGCATCCCATTGAAGAATACTGGCACTATGAGGCTCAAGCACGATATCTGCAGGGCGGAGTCAGAAAGGAACTAAAAACAAGTTTACTCAACATTCTCCCAGACTCTACCTTTTGCAATGAGACCAACGGGATGGGTGCCGCAGATGTCCATCCCGTCCGCCAAGACCGACAAGGTCACACACACTGGCATGCATGTTATTACCATTCAGGCTCCCAATTGTACAATTGTGGAGCCTCAACACAAGCAAGAACGAGGCACAGCTCTGGCTTCCTCCGCGAGAAAAACCACTTTTGCGGTTCCGACATGCAGGTTTCGAAAGTTCTGCGGTATCCCTGGTCTTTTCTTAGTCACACATGAACCGATAGTTTCTTCTATTAAAAGTGGCGGAAAGGGGAAAGATGAATACTTCGTGCACCGACCTCTTTCGACTCGCATTTTGTCTGCTTGCCTAAAACTTGAGAACTGCAAGCATTCGAATTGAGTGATTGCTAGTGATTGCTAGTGATTGCTAGTGATTGCTAGCGATTGCAATCATTTGCTATCTTTCCAATTCTTCGCCACAAATTTCTGTTAAAAGTTGTTTTTTGCCCGCCAGGTATAGTCTGGGATGAAAGGAGGAGCTGAAAAAATGATCGGACCGATTATCGACCTGCATTGCATTGCATGCTCCTTTTTGACTTGCTTATTAACGAAAACAACCGGTGCACGAGTCGGGGCGTACGTACGCACACTTGGTAGATATCGATTCGCTACTGCCGCTGCATCTTGTCGATAAGATAAGCGTCGCAGTATACCAAATTTGGTTCTAGACGGAGATGGTTGCGAGGATTTGGCATTTCGCGTGAGCAGATCCTGCAAGCCTGTCTTAGCTTTGAGTATTGTGAAGATCAAAAGCCTCGCCAAAAATATGCTCATTGTGGGGCTACGGGCTGCATCGGCCATGGATCTACCTTGGCTGCTATACCGTCTTTCTGCACCGAGTTGCTTGAGATCAAGGGTTTGAATGCAAATTCGAAAGGTTCCCCTGGCCTAGCATTGGTATATCATTTTTATATCATTAGTTCTCTCTTCCCGAAATCAAGTGGCGTGTTTTTTTGAGGCTCTGCTCATTCTAAATGCGGCTCTAAAGCTTTCCATCACAGGATCATTATATAGACAGTTTTGAGGGGTCCTTTCCGCTTCCTGTTGCCTCGACTTCTCTCTTACACACACACGGGTAACAGCAACAACCTTGCATTATAGGGCCAGCATCCCCCCGGTCAAGGCTCACCGAGTCGCCGACCCTCGAGCCCTTTGCCTTTGCAGAATTTGTAGTTTCGAAAATATGACTGATAGGTTGGAGGGAAATGTTTCGAGAGAAAGGCTGATGTTTACCTCAAAATATATATCATATTCCGTAACATTCTGATACAACCGTAATACAATACACGAAATAGGTTCTCGTAATTTTTAATGGAGAAATATGAATATTTAGGTTCCCGTGCGTACGAGAAGATGCTGTGCCGCATAGTTAACCCGACAAGGGTATTCAAAGCCTTCAATCTTGACAGATTAGGATGTTGGTAGTGTTCCAAGAGATTGGAATATTCTGAATACCCGCAGCCGCCTAAAGTAACCGTAAATTTCTGTAGTTTTGTGCGACTATTCCATGTCAATATCCGACTTCGTTATCGCTATAAATGCAGCTTTTCCTGTCAGATCTGCAGTCCTCGAGTGGTTTAAGAGCCCCACGCACCCTCTCTCCACAACCCAGTCAGCTTTAGTGACAAATTTTTAGTGTATACAGCCGGGTCTGTTACTTGAGAATATAAGAACAACTGCCTTTCGTCTTCATCGTTTATCCTTTTTCTTTGAAATTTTTAATCGTCTTACGCCACGGGGAAGCATTTAATAATTAATATCGTCTTACTCTATAATTACCTGCCAGGAGCATTATCAAACATGTTACTCAAAAGCCTTCTATCTACTACTATATATATAGCTAGCCTATCGGTGACATCTGCCAGCCCTACCAATGTCGATACTTCCTTGCGTTCTTGGGGTCCTAGTGGTATCTCTCCCAGGAAAATTGTGAGTGCTATCGGAAATACTCTATCACGGCATCGTCAAGAAAAAAGGAACACTGTATTTCAGAATCAAACCAGCTTGGCAAAAAGCTGGGATGGCGCCGTTCTTCTGAGTTATACCGAGTATGTAAAGTCTTCATACATAAAACAGGGTTAAGGCTGTCATGTATACACAATACTTGTACAGTGGCACCGATATTGGGAGTGATACTAACCAAATACTCTAATATTTATAGTGAGAAAGATTTCCAGGCGGGAAATAAGGGTACGGTTGGGGTCTCAGGTGGAGTCGAAATTACATGCACGACATGCTACATCAAAGCGACCATCCAAGCCGAACTCACCATCGATGGTTCTTTCAATGTGACACAGACGATCGAGGATCTTTTCTCCGAGGTGGAAGAAGGAATCACTAATGTCACCGATAGCACTATTGACTGGGTTAAGAGCAATGCGAAGAGTGCCTTTGTGACGCTGGAGACGGGCGGCGACCTCGATGATTTAAAGTTGACACCACTCGATGTTGATTTCAATATTGATATTCCCGAGATACCGGATACTCAACTACGGTTTCAATTCGACGATTTGGAGCTTTATGTGGCCTTGAGTACAACTTTTTCGGCAGGGCTAACCTACACGCTCAACTTGTACACATCAGAGACTCCGATCGGAATCGCGATCGATGATTTATTGCTGGGCATCGTCGCTGATGTGGACTTGATCCTCAGCGTGGATGGAGAGGTGACCATCGACAGCGGGTTTCATATCAAAGTCGACGACAATGCGTCATTGGAGATTGCGTTATTTGGGACCCAAGTTTCAAAGACTGCCTTGTAAGTTTCCCTTCTTGACATTACCTCTTAACATTATAATCATGAGAGTAGTATGAATCTTTTCTGACCTGTAGAATGCCCTTCTTAGTAATGGTGGACTATTCGAATTCCTGCCAGTGACCATCGAGAGCTCAGGAGTTGTGTTACAGGCAGTCTTACGAGTCACTGTCAAGGCTGGTATCGAAGTCAGCATACCTGATGTTCCCGGTAGTGCCGGCGTCGAAGTTAGTGTGTGGGCCCATATTGCAGAATTGAAGACGAATGTCACTTTCGCGCCTTCGGACCAACCAGAGTGTGACCTACGAGTCGAAGAGTCGTACCAATTCGTTGTGGGTGCGGCGGCGGGCGCTACGGTATCACTGTTTGATCACATCTGGGGTCCGGCACCGGAGACCTCTATTCCAATATGGGGTACCACGCTCACCCAATGCGCTATCCAGGCTTCAGTCACTCCAGCTCCGATTAGTGCGCGGCAGGTGGGAGGGGACGACGATTTGACGACGACGACTATAAGCACCAAAGTCACCTATAGAGGTGTTCAGTGCATGTCTCCGGGACTCATCGATTGTCCTGTTTCATTACAGAGTACCACAAAGACCGTAACAGAGATCACACTAGTTACTGCTGTTTCGTCCGGCGTCAAGGCTACGTTTCCCACTTCAACGCAGGCTAGTATCACACAGACTATTCCATTCGGTACCGGAGTGAACAAACTCTTCGAAACAGCGGGGGCACCGACTCCCTATAGTCCTGGCTCGGATATTAAAAGGGCTGGTGCCCATCCAAATAAGGGTCTCATCATCGGTGTCTGTGTTGGCGTAGGCGGGTTCATGATAATCTGCGGAGTTGTGAGCTATCTGTGAGTTATAAAAGATCATTCCTATACTTTGATTTATAGAGCCAGAAAATACTAACACGATATGAAACAACAGCTTTTGGCAACGACGCAAGAGAATCATTCTTACCGCACTTCAAACCCCCAATCCGCCCCTTCTCAGTAGTCCTCAAATGCAGAGTCCTGATAAACCGATTTACAGTTCGTACACCACGGAGGTTACCAGCCCTCGCTGAGCTTCTTGACCACAAGACTAGGAGGTTACACCATCCCAAAGCAGGTAACCAGGTCAGTCCATCATATAAATGGTATATCACACAGACCTTATGTGGTCTTTCAAGATTTGATAGCTATTAGTAATTTCTAATATAAAAGTAATTCTAAGTGTTTGATGAAGGGCTTTTTTTCTCTTCTGACTTTGGTGATTAATGCCGAAGTTTCTCCACGTTTTTTTGCGTACGTATTATATCACGAGGTTTCTTGATTTGAAGTTTCCGTACTAAGAATGGTATGTGGACGTATCTATATTTCATCTTATGTTTGAGTTATCCTACAAGACATTTTGTGTCAATTGTGGTTCATGAATCATGGTACTTTTTTTTTTTTTTTTTTTTTTGGAAGCAAGTTAGTAATTGCCTATAAAGCCCGTAAGCTTTACGTTTTATATTTTACGTAACTTAGGTATATTTATATCATTACGGTGATTTTTACACCAGGCTAGATCTGACACCACTCCGATGTAAAAGAGTTTTCATGAGGAATGCGACTCGCGGCCGGAGGTAGCCCCCAAATTTGCGTTGTGTGTCATGCTTACCTAATAAGCCACCTGTGCCCCAACATCGATAAAAAAAAGGGTTCACTGCGCCGCAAAGTTAATGCAGACATTTATCAGAGAACGCCCGGATCAAAGCTCTCAGGGTATGAAGCAGAAGTATGGATAGCTTTAAGGCAATCTCGTTTGATTTTGCAGACAGGTTTGCTAGATTTATTTTATTGAATTAACATTTTTGTGATACTGGGACCCAGCCGTGTGTTAACAAATTGACAATAATAATATGTGCGGTGGCATTGAACGCGAACGGCTCCATGCATTAATTTCGAGGCTAGCGATTGCATTCGTGTGATGAGAGACTCCAACATGCATCGGCTCCCGGCTAAACCTCTCTTCATCGAACGATCTAAAGATAGTGCCGGGATTCCGGGCAAGAATACTCGACGCCCACATGCAGAAAAGTATTCGATTTGGGAGTCGCCAAAAAGACAGGGAACCCAAATCAGCAAGCTTTGTTGGACAAGGTCTCGCCAGATGTTTCTCTTCCCGTCTCAACATGCCACCCTCCGCCGCTTCAATGACCATTCCGCTAGCCTCGAGGCTCATACCATTCCGCATCTGGCGGAACCTTGCTCGCAGGCTGGGAAACTTAAAGCGAAACACTTCCCATGCAGCCAAAGTCTGGACCCACAGGCCCCTCGCTCGCTCGCTCGCCCGTGAACCGCAAGGGAAGTTTTGAGGGTTCGTTTTCAACTTTTAACCTTGTTCCTGAAGGGCCCAATTCTAAACCCAGCCGCCGATGAATCCATGGGAGAAGAAAGTCAGGGAGACGAGGCTTGAGGGGTTAAAAAACGGAACCGTTCCTTTTTCATGCATTCCCCTTCTTCGATACATCTCCACATTTAGGACCTCCAAACGTACACATTTTAGATTTCATCTTTAAAGCTTTCCCAGGCCCTTATTAAGTATTGTCTGCTATTACATGACCGTAGGCTCTAGATCCGGCGCTCCGAGATTCGATTCTCGACAAAACTTGCATTTTTTTTAGCATTCCAAACTTCATCTCCTATAGCTCCTACAAGCATAACTAGCATCGGATTCCATTTGACTACCTCTGCTATTAATATTCTCCCCGTGCATACTCTCCGTTTCACTTCCTTCGCACACAACCACACAGATCGAACAATTTGATAAAAAAAAAAAAAAGGGACACTGACCATGCCCGTCACCCTCCGGCACATAACCGCCGATTCAACCTGGTTAATTACCTTAACCTCCCCTCACGATCCTCCGTCCCATATACCATATAATATTCTCATAGACCCATGGATCGTTGGACCCTCTCCAGTGTGGCATCCCAAATTCGCCCAAAATCACCGCACCATACCTGCATCCATATCCAATCTATCCGAGTTGACTCCACAGCCGGATTTATTATTAATATCCCAAACTAAGACCGATCACTGTAATGAAGCAACATGCCGACAGCTTCCAAAGGACGACATATTGGTGTATACTGTACCGGGAGCGGATAGTATAGTGAGAAGCTGGAAGCACTTCAAGCCATCGAACGTACACAGACTACGGCCGTTCAACAGCCACAAGAAAGGTCGTGTATCGCGTATTCCAATATACAGACCCGAATCCAAGATACCAACGGAGGCTTCCAAGAGTGCAGGTTACAGATTCGAGGAAGACCCTGATATCGCCGCGATTGTCGAGCTCGCCTTTTTACCCGCCTTGAAGCCATGGGAGATACCCAGTCTTCATATCGGCTTGGGTATAACTTATACACCATTAGAAATCCGCAGCAGCGATGGAGTAATAAACTCGATGCCACCGTCACCCCCTCTGACACCTTCTGCAACTGCCTTCCTCCACCCGAATACTTCTGTTACGGATCCATCCCAAAGTACCAGCACGCTATCAACCGTCCCCTCGAACCAATCCTCCACGACAGCTCAAATTCCACTCTCGCCCAACCGATTCCCAAACAATTCTTCCTCAGCACCAACCACGGCTAGGGACTATATGAGAAGAAATCTAAAACGGCCGGGTCGAAAATCTCAATCCACAGAATCAATATTATACTCTCCTCACGGCGTCCCCGCATCCGCGATATCACAGTATATCAACAGCCTACCGCTCCCGCTAACCGCCTTCCTACACTGTTTCGTACGCGTGGATAACCCGAAATGGCTGGGTGGGACTGTCTCCTCAGGGCTTCCCAACGCCCTTCGTATAATATCCTCCTTGAAGGATGCCCGAACGGAGCAAGGTAGAAGATCAGAAGAACCGATAAGTCCGCGGAGTAGCTACTCGCCAGAGTTCGGGCTGGGAGTGAAATATCTGATATCGACGCACGACGAGGAGGTGGAGATGGAAGGGTTTTGTAGTCTTTTCGTGAAGAAGAGCAAATGGGGTGCTGAGGATGTTATCGAAGAACTGACGGGAATTTCCGGTGGTGTTATTAATTTAGAAGGTAATTTAAAAGGAAAAAAGGGTAGGAAGGGAGGTGATAAAGAAGCAATGGTTGAAAATAGGGTGGTGGAGGATAATATTTGGAGTGGGCCTGCTGGAGTCAAGTTACTGGATTTGGGAGTGGGTGAGGAGGCGGTTTTGATATAACGGTGTCCCTCTCACGTTTTTTTTTTTTATGCTTTTACGGTTTTCTGTTTATCACATAGCATTTCTCAGTCCCTCTTCGTCTGTGTGGGCGAAAGATTAATGACATTGAATGTAAATAATAACGTATCGGGTTTAGGCGCTATGATGTTTATGATAGGCATCTGCATTAATGGTCTATTGATATTCTGTTCGTCAATTTTACAATTCTATCCACTTGGATGATAATAAATCATCGAAGGAAGATATCGTTGAACTTCATTCCGATCGAAATCTGGGTTTGTAAGCCCTGCGCGTTCCATGCATGACCTCCAACAGCTAAGTAACTGTGTTTAAGAGCTTAAGAGGTGGTAAATTCCATCCAAGGTCCTCTCCGCATTATTTCTGTCTGCAACTAATCGTTAAGCTGCTGAAGTGTCAATACAGGACCCGACCCTCGCTGAGCTTCTTCACCACAAGACTAGATTCGATACGCGCGAGACTAGTTGAGTTGTAAATAATACTATAATGGCCATATGACCAATTGTTTCAGTCTCGGCACCAATTGTTGGATATGAATATACGAACCCTTCCTGAGCTCTTAGAAATCAAGATATGATACTGATGCTTTCTATAGAGGAATAATCTGGGGAACTAGAGTCAAAATGCCGCTCAAGAACATGTACGTGACCTCTAGCAAGGACGCTATCTCTACAATCACGTGATACAAGTGATGCATTGACAAGATACAGATGCGAGCACTAGGTCGCCGCTAAGAAGGAACCTAATAGAGCTAGGATCCGGATCTACTAGGATTTTCAAAGAAGGAAATGCTTCGAACAATTTAAAGCTTCAACTCCTCATTGATAGTGCACACAGTTGCTGGCTCAAGACTAAATGATAACTACCACCGACGGCTAACTAGCGGTATTTATTACCCAATAACGAGTTTTATAATTTTATACAAGCTGATATCGATAGATTCAAAATTGGCGATGCGATGGGTGAAACCATCGGGGAACGTAATGGTGGGTTTACTGGAGAAAAGTCTCCTTTAAAGACTCGCCTACCTTGAATAAGATGTTTGGACTCTACTCTAGAGATATTCGAACGTGATATCTCGCTTCTCTTTGGGATAGATGATGAATGCTAAGGAATATATGTAATGACAATCATCATGAAATATTTATTCTTCTTTTGTAAAGTATTTCCTAATGAAAAACGCCGTTTAAGATTGTACCCAATCTTCCCCGAATCCGCGGACAAACTTATATATACACAGAAAGAGAGGACAGTAAAATACCCGTTCGAGTAAATGTTTAACTGCTAAGGAAACTAATAGGAAACAAAAACCCAGAAAGAAAAAACTCCGAAAGCCCCCCGAAATAATTTTCAATTTGTTATAGCTGTTGATCCAAGACACCCCCACCACCCCTCCTTTATCCGATTGATGAACAAAAGAAACAGATAAAACCAAATAATAACCAAGTAAAATGAACAGAAAGAAGAGAAGCAAAGAGACCAAGACTGTCCAAAATAAAAGCAGAGAACAGCTATAAAAAATTTGGTAGACGTGAGTAAAAGTTCACCTCATCGCCGAAAATATTGTTTGTTGGTAAAGTATATATAAAAGAATTGGAAGGTATAGAAAGCGACTAAAAGTCGAGTCGAAAAGACACAAAGGGAATAAAGGCGCTTAATTTAACTATAATTGAAGAAGTGAAGTTTCCGACAAATGGTTACGCCGATAACGTTAAGGGAACGTCTAGCCCGAACCAGAGACACCACCCTACTGCGTCTCGTCGACTAGTCTTCCCATGATACCGCCGTACGCCATGACGGTCGAGTTTCTCCCAAAGGCCTCGTTGAAGATGGTCGCTGTTGCTTCGGCGCTAGCCCATGTTACAGCTTGCACCTTGGCGATAAGTCCGTAATCGATAGTCGCCGACGGAGTTTGTTGGAAGGTTTGCACCCCAAGGCACCATCCTCCCCATGCGCATTCTTCAACCACGTCGAATAATTCCTGCGGTATTCCACCCCATTTCATGATTTCTTTGGTGGCTCGGCCGAGTAACCAGAGCCAGGAATGTGACTTCCAGCGACGATATGCATCAAGCAAGTAAGCGTGCAGGACGGAGGATAGGGTGGCGGAACTTTGAGGGTCGAGTATCGAGGAGACGTAAGGTGCGATACGGGAGAAAAACTGGGTGAGTTTGATGGCGCGAAGGAGGTGTTTTGTTAATTCACGGTTGATTAGAAGGTGATATACGTGGTAGACGACGTAAGGGAGTAAAGGAGCGACGAAAGGGAGACCGACTGCGACGGCAGTGCCGGCAGCGGCGCTCGTTGAAGTCGACAGTTTGATAGAGGGGTCCATGGTGGGGTTGGAAAGAATGGAAGGAATGGATGCGAGAGGAATGTGTATTGTTTATAAAGGGATTATATCGATAGTGATCAGCAAGACCGACGTGCTAATCGACACGTTTGCTGGACAGAAGAAGGTTTTGGTGGAGTGTCGATATCATGTTTGCTGCGAGGGTTCGGTCTTCAAATGGCAACGTCGAGATAGGCGGCTTCGAGATAGGCGGTTGACTGCCGTGTGATTATGGCAACCCTCAGTATAACCCCGCCTTGTCAACGAATGCAAACAGTATGAAAGTTCGGCTGAAAGCGACGATGACGAATAGTATTCGAATAAAAATCTAGTTTTGTTGGGAACCAAAGAGAATGAGTGTGTCGAAGGGAGAATTCGAAGGATGGGAGTGGCCAGAAGACGACGAGTAATATGAACAAATGCGTATGACTGCAAGGGCGACCACACAGAAATCAGAAAAGGGAAAACCTGCGACAAAGGAGCTCGGAGCACGTCAGCGAGAGTTGAACCTGTTGGCTAGTCTTTCACGCAAGCATTTCGATTCGTTAGAACGTGGAACGGTCTGCCGGAATAACTCAAAAGAATGAAGAAAAAGAGAGGGTGTCGAAATAATATATATTTTTAACAGAGGAAAAAAAATTATGCAATAAGGTGACTGTAGCTAACTAGGAATGGTCTTGTATCATTCTTCTGTTTTCGTGCTTTTGAGACTTATTCCGTTCGTTGGAAGCCGACCCGCGCACAGATAGGGAAATTCCACTCGAAACAGCCTAGAAGGACGCTAAGGGAGGGGCTTCCATCCTCGGAATCATGCCATCGATGCAAACTTACCGGAGACTACTGTATCTTTCTTGATTATTGATATGTATCCGGGAAAAGTGTTCACGGCAGGATGGATGGGGGGACTCGCATCGCAGCCAGACTCGTCGCTTGGGGAGTTAGGCTGGTCGTTCCGTCGTCATCTCCCGGGTCGCTGGAAATCCTATGGTTGACGCATTGAACAAACAAAGGGCATGTGGAGCCAAAGCATGTGACGGTGAATAAGAATGAGAGAGAAAAGAATAGAACAAAAAGGAGGGACTAGGAGAGAAGAATAAGAATATAAGAATAAGCTTGAAATTCGGAAACTAAAAAAGAAGGGAGAGAGTTTCGAAAAAGTGCATTCAAGTGGCGTAGAAACTCTTTGATTTGCAATTTCGGGGAAATGATCACATTAAATTCAAATAACAATGACCAAACGCGGCCACCAGCGCTAACTGCATAAGGAATGTCATGCGCCACATGAAGGCCCTTGCCACAATTCACATGATGGGCTGAACACAGCTGAATGCCAATGTGAAAGTGGAAGTGTGAACATGAGGCACGCACGATTCGGTGGTTCAAATTAATCCGGCGGTTCGAGGGAGAAATGATCAGTGATCTTTCTTTGGCCAAAGAAGATGTGTTGGACTTGACGTTAGTTTGTGGCACTCGATGTCGGTCGATCTTAGTCTCGTTCCCAGGGTTGATCTCTACGTCGTGCGTTAATCCTTCTGACGTTTGCCCTGTCGAAGCTGCGCCCTGCATTGCATTAGTTTTAAATCCTTGTTGTAGTAAAGCTAACATTCACGGCGAAGATAAAGTTGCAATATTTCAATACAAAGCTTGGTAAAAATGAAAGTGTGTTTGATTTAAATTATATTGAACACAAAATTATATAGTATTATAATTATAACAAAATGTCAGGATCCAGCTGCAGAAACTGTAATATGAATCAAAACATATCCATGTAATTCGAAAGTCAAAAGGTACGCCAGTCCAGCTGGCATTTACTCGAGTACTCTCATTTCTTTCGCTCTCACATAGTATAGAGCTTTAATGCATTCAGTAAGAGTCCCCTCCAAGCTGCGTTTAATATCGCCAAACCAGAAGCTAGCTTGGTCCACAGTTTGTAAATTCAAGCATTAGCAATGATGTTTTTCGAATTCTCTGTCCCTACAACGAGGCAAGCTGGCCATTTCAATTTAGAAAATTTGCTCTCTTCTCGCTTATAGTCAGATTTAGTCGAGCTTGATCGTCGGTGTCTACTCTCTCTTGGACCAGGAGGACCGGGCCGTAGATACTTATGATGCTTCTTCTCAAACTGATATTTTTGCTTATCGATATGCTGGAGTTCCACAACAATGCCGTCTCCTTCAAGCTCGTAAACATTTTGATAGCTTGATTTCTAGAAGAACTTCGGGAGCTATGATTGGAATCCGGTTTCGAATCTTTGAGGTATTGTCACTGACTCGAAGAACCGTCCTCGTTTTGCTCTCGAATCGAATCCACGAATGGATCGCGAAACCTAGGCCCGCATCCCTCAGTTCTATCATATTCCGGAGGCGACTCGTTACGATAACTAGCCATAGTGGTTCTTCGTGTTTCACTTCTACCTCTTTTTTCAGATCCCTGGCTCCCCTTCCTCTCCTCTTTAGACGGCACATGCCATCCCGCCCAAGTGAACTGTGTATCCTCACTCTTCCTCTCCAAGGCTACCCTCAGAGGCTTCAATTTTGTCAAAGTCTTCGCGCTTAAAGTGTACAGTTCCGCGGTATCAGCAGTATCTAGCATTTCCGCCATTGTTTCAAAGTAGATATCGGAGATTTGTTGAAGTAGCTCAATCGTACCCAGGATATCCTCCTTCGAGGCGCCTGTCTCTCGCAATGATCGTATTTTTTTGCGGATTTGGGTAAGGTCCATTTCTATATTTGAGCTGAATTCCTCCGGTTCACAACCCAAAGCGAGAGCGACGACGGAGGATGGATACCCGCTATGGACGTGGTGGCTCATGGATCCTGATCGTTTTCTTCTGGATGATGATGCTCCTCTGTAGTCATGGCTGTTGCGGTCTTCTTGCTGGGCTTCCGAGTACTCGTTGACCAGGCTTGGAAACATTTTTGATGTGGGAGCGGAGTCTAGGCTCAGGGATATATATACAGCGCTTGCTTGGGGACCTATTTCAAGTGTCGAATGATCTAAGATCTGTATATATAGGAAGCTGCGCCAGCGCAGAGAGGTCAGAGGTAAATTATGTATATAAAGTTTAAACTAAATTTCAAATTTTGTATAATTAACCATTGGCCAGCAATGTAGAGTTTCGGGTTTTGTATGTCACGATTGAAAGGTAAAAGAACTTTGAAAAAAAAAAATTACTAGATCTTCGGAGTTGCTTCACGTATAATATATACCATCAACTACGGTTACGAAAGCAATTCTAGACAGTTTATAAAACTCGGATATCCACCGCATTGCATTGACAATGCCCTGCATATTAGGTTCTTAGTGCTAGAATGTCTCAGGGCATATCCGAATCGATTCCTGGTCTACCGGTAGCTACCCGTCGCTGCATTTTGTCCATAGGATCTCGGATGCTTGTATCGATTTCCATGCTTCATAGATTTACAATTTGATACTAGTCTCGACGTCTCGCCATTGTTGAACGTTGATGAGCTAAAACACAGGACAATGAGCCCTTACCACCTTGTTGTGCTAGACAATGAGGCTGTGGGGCTTTAGCGAAATCTGTATAAGCTAATGACGAAAGATTAAATGTTACTCTTTTTGCGAATTTAATACATTCCCACTGTATGTGCATATGTGAGTCTTGATATCTCCAACGCGACCGAAATGGTGTTGCAAGTGCATCTATGCCAAGAACAGGTGCACCAGTGCGTGTTTCGGTGCGCGTTGAAGGGCGAGAGTCAGGAGCTAGGAGGTGGTTTCGGTAGAACGCACACCATAAGAATGAAAGATTCGGTTACGAGACTACGATAATGCTCGATTTCTAACGGCTGTTGACCCTGCAGTACGGCAGGATGTATGCTAAGGCGAACCTAAGAGCTTGCAAGCGCTTTATCACTAGTTCTGTGTATGTAGTCTCGTCAGCAACGCTGTGTATCGATATTGATGCATACATGCATATACAGTGCCAACTGAGGCTACTGGGTATGTCCCCTGGTATCAATGAGAACTAGAAGGACTTGAATTAAGTCCTCAACAAAGTAATTAGCTCTAGCTCTCAGGGCGGAACAAAGTCTACTCTGGTCTCGCAGTGTACTCTGACCCAAGTTTAAACGTTTAACACATATAATATTACAACAAGATCAACACACTTTTGCTGTCTCGTCTCCCGAACGCTCAACGCGCGGACATTTATGCAGAAAACAGAGCCAACCTTAGACCTAACACCCAGACAAAACCATACGGATGCAGATAGAAATTTGGAATAAGCACTAAACCATCTTCTTATGGCAAGCCGAGTAACGATATCCGAAATACCTGGATGGACTTTTTCCGTGCTTTTACTATGTCCGTGTTGCTGAATTCAGCATCCTGGGCCGAAAATTATTGCCTACTCTGGATTTCGCGGCCCTATCCGAACCCTATCCGGCGATATCGAGACTAATAACCTCCATTTGAGTTTGAGCGATTTCCTGCTACCCCATGATGCAGAAAAAATGTAGAAATATATATCCCAACGAGCGGATACATGATTTTCTTTTTTGTAAGAATTTCGCTCCTCGATTATTTTGGTCTCGATCAGTTGGTTGCTCTTGCATCCAATTGGCCGGAGCAGGCCTTCCGTTTACCAGCTTCGATCGGCTGAACCCCAGTCGACCCCTCGAGACTAAACTTCGACATTATACCAGAAAGAGTCGCTACGACGATGTAGTTTGGCGCTAGGATGCCGTTGCCAATAAGCACCACTGCTGTTATAGTAAGCGAATGCTCAGCCTTTCTTTAAACCATATAAGAACGATAAAAAAATACTGAGTCCTCTGATTTATTAGGCTACGGAATGGCTATTTTTCGGACTAGCGACAATGTTCGTAGGATTGAGAGTGATCATGCGAAATATTTTCTGTGGAAACTCGTGTTTCACAATTGCCCCCACCGATTTGATCCTTATAGTGACGCTGCTGTCTGCTCTGGTAAATGTAGCAGTGGATACAGCATTATACGGGATGGGTTTTAAAGATCCGAGGCTAAACCTTGGCTATTTTATGAAGAATCCTTGGAGCGCAATTGTATTACTTGGGCCTGATGCCATGAATAGAATAATGAAGGTAAATTTCGGGTTATAAATGAATCGCGAATTCAAGATAGGTTAAGCTAATGGGAATTATGTGTCTAGATGTTGTATGCCTCCATCGTAACATTCTGCCTCTCGATCTGGGGTGTGAAACTTTACTTGCTAGTATTATACTACAGCATCATATCACCCGCCACGATGCCTAAACAACGTATCCTCTTACATATCGTCGCAGGCCTTGTGGGCTCAACTTTTATCGTCGCTCTTGGAATTAGTTTCTTTTGGTGCCTCCCCGTTAGTAGAAACTGGATATACGAACCTAGGGAGCCGATATGCGTCAACTTTTTTTCTTTCACGCCGTATTTGATAACCGTGTCGATGCATATCGGTACCGAGATCCTGAGTACGCTCTCTGATCACTTTAAGTTTGATTGCTTTCCCCTGGATCTGATGATATAGTGGTCGCCGGATGCTAACCGTTTTTGCCAATTTTCTTGGGGTGTTTTAGTATTCTCGATACCTTTCAGCTTTCTCCACGTTCTCAGACGAAACAGCAGAAGGAAGTTTTACGCTGCCTCGGCTATGTTCTCGGTCGGATTTTTCGGGGTTATCATATCAGTCTGTCGTATGATATACATGTTTCACGGGGCCGGGGGAAGTGCCACGCTGAGTATGATCAATACGCTAGCAAGATTGGAGCAATGTTTCGGAATTATTGTTTGCTGTCTACCGGCTTTCAAGAATCTAATTCTACGCAGGGGAAGCTCGGCGATGCGCAATAGCGGCGGGAGAAGTACTCACAGCGACCATAGTAGTAAGAGAAGGAAGAGTGCAGGACCATTGGAAATGGAAGAGGCGAGTACAAGTCCTGTTGAGGGACGCGGTGGGGTGAATGATCCGGATTTGGAAATTATGAGGGTAGATTCTTTTGAGCAGGTGCAGGATGAAGATTCTATCCTCGTAGATCAAACGATAACAAGAGTGGATAGTTTGGAGCCAGATTCTATCCAACGGCAGGAGAGTATAGCGAGCTCTTTTGGGAATGGGAATGCGGTTTTAGGAGCAGAGTCTGGGAATCAAAAAATTAAATAGCAATTATAAGTGATACAACGAAATCGAATCTTGAACGAAAGCACACCAGTATTACACCTCAAGTCTTGAACTTTCATATCAAACTGAGGCCAGCAGCGCTATAATAATCTTTCCATCCTCCAGATGAGGATACGTCCAATCTGACCAAAACTTCATAGGACCCCATTCTTTAGCGTTATCCATATGCCGCATTAAAGCTCTGACAAAACTAACCACCCCTACATCATTCCTTTCCAACGACAAACGAGATAACTCGCTCCTCTCATAAACCGACTTTTCAATATTCGAACCCCACCAGTCCAGAAAGTGAACCTCTATTTTCCCACACGGTCTCCACTCTGCGCCTCCTTCGCTGCTCTCGACCATAAAAACTGGATCTAGCGCTAAAAGCTTTGATGCAAGATAAATGGGGACAGAAGCCGGCGGGGGGTGATAAGGGTACTCTAGATCGTAGCACTTTTGGTTTTTACATAATATCACCCGCTTCTCTTTGAATTTTAATATATCATCGAAGATTTTGTGATATCTTAGGGTCATTACCGGGGATGCTTTTTCTGTGGAATCGGGTCGTTGTGACGGTGAAGATGTACCTATATCTTCTTTTATAATGATATCGGTGTTAGGGGGGTTGGGCAAGCTTAGTGTATTGGCGTTATATCGAAGATGACTGAGCGATTCGACTTGGAGAAGAGAGGTCCAAGTGGGCATGACATCACCAAGGCGGAAATGGTCTTCCGAGTCGGCGTATTTGAGTATTTCGAGGTGGATTTCCGGGGGAAGATCGGTTAGTTTCGCCATCGACTTGCTTTAAGGATAATATCTCCCGCAATGGTGAGCTAGGAATTTGTCTGGTGCTTCGAGTAATGGGTTGGGACGGCTCATAAGGTCTTATATGTCGAATATATGCGGTAGACGCTGAGTAGATTCTGGATTGTTCTGCTTGTCTGGTGCCGAGACTGTCCTTCTGCAACCTTGCAGGGACTGTGCAAAATGCAACAAAGTGTCCTGTTCGAAGGTATATTTATGTATTTTTTCTATAGCTCAGTTGGCTTTCAGAATAGCTAGAAATCGAAGCTCTGGAAGATGTTGATGTGTTAGATCAATAATGCTTGCGCGAAGGGCAAATTGAGTATTTGCAAGACACAATACAAAATCCCTTTGAATATCAGAAGTATCCATTTGGTCATAGAAATACAAGATGGCATAATATCCATTTTAGAATCACTTGAAAGAGTAAAGTGATTACAGTGAAGACTATTCTTCCTCGCTATCCTCCATGACAACCTTTCTTCTTTTCCTGTCCGGCGCTTTCATGTGCTCGCCTTCGTCTTCATCATCGTCATCCGCCACAGACGCCGACCTCGCCTTCTTACCCGGCGATTTCGCTCTTTCCCTTGGTTCCTCCCCGTCATCTGTGAATTCAGCTTCGGGTTCCGAATCCTCCTCTTCTTCCTCCCGAGCTCTTCTCTTCTCCTTCTTCTTTTCCTTCTTCTTCTTCTTCTCTTTTCTCCTGCTGCTTTCGTACTCCTCCTCCGACTCAGAGTCGTCAATAATATCTTCTTCCTCATCAGAGGGGGGATCTGGTTCGATAAAGTCATCGCCATCGTCGTACTCATCTTCCTGATACTTCTTGCCATACCCACCACCACCTCTGCCCTTCCTGTCATATCTCTCTTCTTCCAAATCACCTGCGTTGAGGCCTCCGAAGGGTTTTCTGCTGCGTCTCGTATAACCATTGGCTCCCTCAGCCTCTTTGTTACGTAACGCAGCTTCGGCCTTCTTCCTGAACCTCTCCGCCTCTCGCTCCAGCGCTTCAGCTTCACGTCTCGCTTTCTCTGGATCCTCAATCTTATATGAGAGTTCCATCTGTTTCATGACATCATCGGTTCGTCGCTTCTGGGTAGCCTTATACCGAGCCGCGACCATCTGCTTGATGTCATCTGTGATTACATTATCAACAGCCGGGACGACACCCATACTCTGTGACGCATGCGAGAAGAACCGAACGAGTCTGGAGTTGGCCAAGGGCTCTGCTAAGAATGTGAAACTGTCGTGTGCGGGGTTGTATTCTCTGTCTTTGGAGGAGATTAATGGATTTGTGGGTAGGTCATAGAGTCCTTCCTTCGAGCTGCCGATCTGTAGCGAGAAGCTGCCGTCGGACCATTCTATTATTCGGCTATTACTTTCGAGTTTGGAGGGATCTTTGAGAGATTTCCTCCAGCGGATGGCGGTTGTGGCAAAGGTGTATGGTGTTATTGCGGCGTCTGGAGGTAGTTTCGGGGCTTGGAAGGTTTCGGGTTTGAAGATTTGGGGGGCGATGGAGATGAATTGGGGGATTTTTAGAAGATAGGTCTGTAGAAACGATGAGAAAGGCGTGTTAGCAAACTCTTCAGTGTTCGTGAGAGATTAATAAGGAGTGCAGAAGGAGAGCTCTCCATACCTCGTCGTTGGAGGACTGAGGAAGTTGGTGCAAGCCGATATCAACTTCGTAAGATGTTTCGTCGCGTTCCAATTCATCGAGATCATCGTCGAGATCATCTAACCTGTCTCCGAGACGGCGATGCGGGTCTGCATCTAGATCGTCGGCGGAATCGAGTTCTTCGTCGTCAAGCGTTTGGACTCTACGTCAATTGGTTAGGAGGCCTGGGATAATCATTGCTCGTTGATAGGTCTGGTTGTGTCCATACTTTCGTGAAGGTTCCGCGTCACCCATTTCCTGATCGCTGCCATCACCGCCAAATAGATCGTTTTCGAGGTCCGATGGATCGTCATCATCGTCTTTCAACCTGTCGTCGCTGTCCTTTGGTGAAGCTTGCCGTCGTCCGCGTGATTTAGGAGCGACTTCCTCGTCATCGTCTGAGAACATGTCTTCTAGGGGTTTTGCAGCCGGTTTTGGAGGCGGTGAATCTGATAACGCATCGTCTTCGTCGTCCGAGGGAGCTGGACGTTGGCGAGGTGGCGACGGTGGATCCGAGATGTCTAGGTGGGTATTAGCGATTGCCAGATCATTCATACCAGAGAAGGGGGGAACGCGTACCTGATATAGGTGACGACATTGTGGGAGCCGCGATCTCGCTATGGAGATTCGCGAGCGAGGTGGTAATTGATGAGAGGTGGCGATGTCGTCGTCAGCTCTGGATTGGATGGGATGGTCGAAGGTGGAAGTTCGAGACGGGCAACTGGCTTGGTAGCGACGGACGAGTTCCGCAACGCAGCACCGTTGATCAGATCGCCAGGCGCAACGCAGTCAAACAACCTTGAATTGAAAGGGGCCGACCTCTTTTCAGCACTTGGCAGATTTCAAGCTGATATTGAATAGGTTTTCTGTTGCTTGAATCGATCATATACAATTGAAATAGTCGTCTTCGTCAGGTGCTCTGAGTGCCGGAATAAGCATTGAGCTAGGTGATTAATAGCGCTAGATACTCCGCTTTCAAAGCTCTGTTTGTAGGTGTCTCCACGTTGTCAGCATGCGCACGCGGTGTAGCCATCACAGTCACACATGTACTCCTTATAGCAATAACCTTTAACTTACAAGTCTGTCTGGTTACGAGACTGCAAGCCGTGTACTGTAAGTGTACTTAGTAGTCGCAGAGCTAGCTTGTTTTCTGTTGCTGTTATACCAACAAGGAATCCGTAGGGAGCTTGGGTAGCTGTAACAGCCTCTCAAAAGGGAACTATCGACGTCCACTGAACCACCACACCCAACTCTTCCCTCTCCACCTTCCTTCATCTTCCTTCACCATCGACACTCCGTCACTTCAACCGTATCACTACCGCCCAACCTCCCTTCAATCATCCTTCCTTAATATTATCTCATCCTTAATACCCGTCATTTTATTTCTTCGACGCATTCCTCCTTGCCGTCGAGGATCCTCCTCTCTGCTCTGACTCTCGGAGTCTCCGTCTGCGCTGGAGATCCATCAGACAGCCAATCCCTGACATTAGCTATCACCACCCTTGTCACCGTCTTTGATTTCTGGAGATTTTAGTCGCCGTAAGGTTTTTCAGCTTACTACACCATGAGTTTCTTCAATAGCATTGGGTAAGTGCTATCTAAAATATACTTTCCCAGCTGGGAACCCTGTACCCCCTCCTTTAAAGCTTGGAGCATATTTTTCGAGAAGCAACCTGGGACGGATTGGATTCATTGCATATTCTTCCGACTCGCTTCTCGGCATCTCGCAACTCTTCTTTATACATGCTCTCGGGGACGCTACCTTGCGAGCTTCTTTCTACACACCCCTGAGACGTAACTACAATTGTCTTTCCTCACTGCTCGTTTGCATTTACACGTAACTTAGGCGAGAGTCACCGTCATCAAATATTCAGTGGCAATGTTCTATATTCTGTTTGTCTTCTCACCATCACCTTCATCTCATATTCCCTTATTCTCTCTCACCATATATCCATCATTATATATATAATTGGCTATCCTCGATTTCTGATGTGTCTCTTCTCTAGGCGCAAGTTCAACCAGGATGCGAAGCGTAAAGGCGGTAAGGCGCCACCGCTTCCCAACATGCCTGGCTCGGCCGGTTCTTTCGGTGGGCCTAGCGGAACAGAGACTCCTGGCTCGAGCACAAGCTCTGTAGTCAGTCGTCCCATTCCCGGTGGAATTGCTCGTCCTTTGTTTATGTGCAAGCCCTACATCAATGCCCATCTGCTCAAAGGCAACTTCAAAACCATAGTAGTGCTTCCGAAGCATGTCGACAAAGCAGAGTGGATAGCATTGAATAGTAAGTCTTATTTCCATCGATTATTCTTACTGCAACTTTATACTAATTGGCCCCATTGTAGCGTTTGAGTTCTACGAGTACATCAAACTCTTTTACAGTACTTCCCGCGAATTCTGCGAAAAGAAATGCCCTACAATGTCGGCCGGTCCCGGGTATGTTCTTCTCCAAACTCGAGAATGTTGTAGACCACGCTGACTTGAAGTAGCACTGATTATTACTGGCTTGGTGCTGATCGGAAGCCACGACCTCTCCCCGCCTACACTTACATAGAATACGTCTTGACGTGGATTAATAATCGACTTACCGATGAGACCGTTTTTCCGATCCGAAACTCCCATAGCATCACAGCCGGCCAGACCCAGATCATCGCTTCGCCACATGGTATGCAAGATGGCCAGACCTGGCTTGGTAAGGAAACCGGGTTCCCGTACAACTTCTTCTCGAATTGCCAAGCGATCTTCAAGCAAATGTTCAGAATATTTGCCCACATCTACCACACTCATTATGTCAATATGGTGCATCTGAGCCTGGAAGCGCATTTGAACTCATTCTTTGCTCACTTCATCTCCTTCTCTAGGGTAAGTCTCGCACATAACCGGCTAGGCGTCCTGGATTATCACTCTGACATGGATTTCTAGGAGTTCGAACTTCTCGACGCCCGCGATTTGGAACCACTTCAACCACTCATCGCCGCTTTTGACGAGAAAAATATCTTCCAAGGCGTCAAAAACGCTCCTGCTTAGGTAGTGAGACGCGTTTACACGCCGCTGCGGGATCTGGAATGGACCCCAGAAGGAAGGCTAGTGAAATTTGGCGAGACAGCAGACAAGTTTGGAGATGCTATGGTTACTTTAATTGACGACAAGCCAGATTATCTGGATGATGAGAAGCCTAAATGGAAACCCACCATGCCAAAAGCTATGACACCGAAGGAAACCAAGAAGAATATTAAGATGCTTATCATGATTATGAAGGATCTCGGTCACGAATTGGATCCACAAGTTGATGATGACAATGACGAACTTGATACGGATCAAAATGAAACTACCGAAAAGCACAAAGAAAATAAAGTTCCCGCAGAATCCGAAGAGAGCGAAATGACCAAAAAATTTAGAGAAATGGAAGTTGCAGGACAATCTGGAGATAACAAGACTGCCAAAGGCGACGACATGAAAAACCGCCAAGAATACGAAGCCCAGTTGATTGAACGACTTCTCGAAGACAAAGACCGCAGAGAGAGCCTTTTAGTCGCTATCGAAGAAAGAAATCGCAAAGAAAGTCTTCAAGCCGGCAGCAGGGGTTCTAGCAAGCGCGACGATCGTCCTGGCTATCGCGAGAACCGTGCTCGTAGTCATCGCGAGCACCGATCTGAGAAGCTAGAGAGATCTGAGCGAGGTGGTGATAGAGGCAAGACCCGAGACGATGCAAGCGGACCGCGAACCGATGATAGCCAATTGGCAGCCGATAGAGAGAAGCACCGAACTTCCAGACACAGTTATCGAAGCCATAAAGAAGGAGAGCGATCAACCGCCCCTAAAAGTGAGGAGTGCAGACGCCGGACTCACAGGGATCGTGCACCGGATGCTAAATATGTTGGTTCAGTTGAGGACCCTAGCCAACCTTCCACGGAACCACGCAAACACCGTACACGCCGCGAAAGATCTCCCCGTGCCGAAGGCGAATCAGCTTCCCGTCCAACCAGAGAGCATCGAACTCGTCGTGACGAGCAGTCGATCCCTGACCAGCCAGCGAGCGAAGTCGGAGAATCTTCTACCTCACGTCAAAAACGTCACCAATCCCAACGAAAGCGTGAGCATCGATCCGGTACCGAGAGAGAGCATCGCGGTGATGGCTCCAAGAAGCTCGATGAGGGTCAAAACGATTCCGCTCAAAGTTCCCGACGTACTTCTCACGAAACTATTTAAGGATTTCAACAGATAACCTGTCACCTATCTTTCTTGGTACTGGCTATTCGTCTCTTTTTCACTTTTTCACTTTCTCACTGTCAAGGGGTCACTAAAGTTTTCGTTTCTTTATGTCATAATGGGATTTGCTCTTCTTTCCTTAGGGTCTTCCAAGCTTTCGTCTTCTGATATTTTGTCTTTCTTTCTTTATTTCTCTGCGGGTACTCTAGCGAGTTTGTTTCTCTTTAATATTTTCCTCTTCCCGATTTTCTTTGGTTTCTTCTTGCCAGCTTTCTTTCTCTTCCTCTTCCTTTTTTCGATTTTCTTCCTTGTCGTTATCTTCTTATCTCCGTCTTTTCATTTCTCTCTTCCTCCCTTTTTTCCTTTTTCCTTTATCCTGTTATATTTCCTGTTCAATGTTCTCTCTTATCTGTTCCTCTTTAAGCCGCTCGAATCTTCTATTATCATGATCAAGAAGATTACGATTTGGTCAGGGGACATGGGTATGATTGCTCAAACGAGGTATAAAAACGCCTCGGATTCATTTAAAAAAAATAGGTACTTTTATCCAAGTACCTTGAAAACTTTTTCATCAGTCTTGGTATTAACCACTTCTCACTTCAATTCTCCTGCATGGAATGAGATAGGCCAAAGACTACTTATTTAGCTTTAATGAAAATAGGTTTGAAACCTTACTATCATGAAACCAGTATTTTTTTTTTTTTTTCGTTAAGCGTGCATTTGTTCAATACCTTGCTTTATACATCCTTATTTTGCATCCTTGTTTGCATCCTTGTTTGCATCCTTGTTTGCATCCTCGAAAAATCTCATAGCGGGCGGCTTCTTTTCGTATAGCTTAGTGTAGATGTTTTATAGCCTAGGCTAGCATATAAAAACGAGTCGGTGAAATTGTGTCTAGAATTGTCTACGTTGAACATAGAGAATTCAATACTATCTGGGTTGCTAGTTATTATGATGTGGTAAATTATATTAGACTTTTCCGGTCATATCGCGCCTCCTCTCAGAGGCAACCTCAGCATTGTTCAGATGAGCTGTATCCAAAGAAAGCTACATATAGTATACGTAAATCATACACCAAAAAAAAAAAAAAAAACACGTTCCACAATGCAATGCATCCTCTCCGTTTCTTCAAAGAGCAAATAGGAGACCCTGGAGCTTTAAACAACCCTTTTGATCTCAAAAAACCTCTTGAGGTAGAACACCTGAAACACGCAATTCCCAATCAACACCATTATCTGGAAGACGCTCCAGTATTTGACTCTGTCGTTCGTGCTCTCCGCTGTATTCCGGTGCACTCGCTCTCTGAGCACGATATACTCCTGCTCGTCTTTAACTTGGTTGAGCAGATCGGATAATTGTCGGACTTCCTTTTCAAGGGGGTCGGAAGGGTGGTCTTCTTCGGCGACGTAGACGACGCCGTGAACGTTGAAGGAGACTTCTTTGGAAGAAACGGAGGAACCTTCGTTGGAGAAGCAGTAGGTGAATTTGCCGTCTTCGTGGGCGGTGAAGGAGTGGTCGCCGACGGAGGTGTGATCTTCTTTAACTGTCATTTTGCCGGAGGGGTCTTGGATCTATTCAACCAATTCTCAGGTCAATATGGTAGTCCTTAGTGGGTTAAGGGTGGTATATATGAGGCAGTGTGGACTATAGTCATGCGTACCCAGAAATCGATATCCAGATTGCCGGCACCACCGAACTCTCGGTCGCCGACTTGGAAGGTAACGGTCATCTTGTCGTCCTTGTGAAGGACTTCGTGAAAGCATTCTCGTGAGTGGGAGTGCAATTGGATGTTGTGGGCCGCGACGAGGGTGCTGAGCGACAGCCAAGCTGTCGCGAAGGCTTGTATCGACCGCATTGTGTTATCGTGTTAATATAAACCGAGCTCTAAAACCAGAATATCGAAGAAGAGATGGGGGAATATGGCGAGAACGCGGTGGTAGGCGTATATCGGACCGCGTGGAAGGTGGTGATGTCGTGGAAGAGGCGAGGAAGTGGTGGTGGCCAGGGAGAAGTAGCCAGCTTGGAGGTTAAACGACGGGCGACAGGGGCCACACAGCAAAGCTTCTTTTCGAGATTTTGAACCGCAGCAGACGACAACCCCCATCGGAACCACACTCGAATCAACGTCAGCTCTCAGCAGCATCATCGTCACCATCTTGTACTTCTCAACAGTCGTTCAGCCTCTTCAATTGGCTAGTCGTCAGCATTTAGAACTCGATTGCAGTATACTCAGTCTCGCTTTTCCGACTTTCTCACGGTTATTCGCAGTCCCGTTACGGGCGTCCATCGCGCTCGAAGAGGGGCATATCCACCCTATTTTACGTGTCACTCGACGACCAGCGTCCTTCGCTACGATGTCTCAATTATCGGCTTATATTGATAGTACGTCTCCTAATCCTATTATCTCCAATTCTCAGATACTGACCGTGTTCCCGTTTCCTAGAAACCGTTACAATAATCACTGCTGATGGACGGACCTTAGTCGTGAGTCACCTTCCCCACCCATCTTCTCAATCTTATTCTTCCTTCCCAATCCCCAAGTCCTATATCCTATCGAGTATTGAACCATATTCGCAAATCCTAAGATTCCAACCTAGGGCACCCTCCTCGGCCATGATCAAACTACAAATCTGATACTCCAGAACACGCAAGAACGTGTATTCCAGCAACTAAACGCGGACGAGAGTACACCCAACGAGATCGTCGACCATGGGTTATATCTGATCAGAGGGGATAACGTGCTATTATGCGGTCTGGTTGATGAGAAGCTGGATGGGGAGATCGACTGGAGAAAGGTCAGAGCACAGCCGTTCGGGACAGTCAAGCACGCCACGTAAAATGACTGGTGTGTCGATTGTGCGAGTTTTATGATCCTGAGGATAACGGGACGGTGGCAGTGACCACCTGATGGTTGGCGGTTCGAAGCTATAGTGGGCGGTATCGTGGTTAACACCAGAAGATAGGGAACATTCGCCTAGTGTGATTACTGCTTGGGTAAACGATATTTTTAACTGTTTACGCCATATTGTTTTTACAAGATTGCTATTTGCGACTTTATTGTTATATCGATATAATTACCTTTTATATCTATCGTTTTAGCACCAGTTTCGGCCTTGACGCAACTGTATTAATCAACCAGCGCAGCAGCGCAACCTTCCAGAGATATAACTCTGAAGTCCCGAATCCCAAGGTATATAGACCGCGGAAGACTACTTAATTGTAACGTTATACATCCCGCATAGCCTCCCATTGTCCTTTTGTCATGGCCACATATCCTTGTTTCTCTCCGGGTAGCCATATCATATCACCTCCCTCATATAACGCCGTCCACACCATCACAAACACTCGCCACGCCTGTTCCTCCCAATCTCGAACCACCACTATCGAAACCTTGACCTCCTCCTTCTCAGCAACCGCATTGCTGATGGCTTCAGCTTTCGGCCATATCTTCCGTATCACCATATCCACCCATTCTTTCAAACTAGTGTCCGCTGTAACCTCGAGGGCGTCCTGCAATATCCCCGTCGTAATTAACGATTTGGCCCCGTAAATCCACGCCTCAAGATAGACCTTTGCCAACGTACGACACAAAGCCGAATCATCTGCGGTGTTTGAATCCACAAACTGCCGCCGCTGTATGAACGGACTCATAAACGGTTCCTCCAAAACCCACGAATTCGAAATATCACAAATTTCAAGTCTATACACGTTCCTCCCCTTTATCAACACCACCGTCTCCGCGTCCTGGCTACCAACTTTCTTCCCATCGAGGCTCGTATTCTTGACTATTTCGGGTTCTGCGCCCACTCGCGGTTTATTGTTATACACGAACGTCTCGGTATCCGGATCGTACGAGTCGGGTTTACCGGGCCAATGGTATCCCGCCACCGTGGACCCGTTACCAGTCCTGTGAAAGCCGTATTTCAAGACTACCCCATCGCGAACGGTGCACACTAATCGGCCGTGGAAGACGGGTGAACCATTTTGTAGGAGGACGTGGGTTTTGGAGAATGGAATGTGAGATGATGGGAGGGAGGTGGTCGTGTGGTGCGGCTTGCCCTCCCATTCTACGGGGGTGTATCTTGTTCTTTTAAGAGAGCCATTGTGGCGGAGAAGGTATCGGAGATGTTTGCAAGTTTGGCTGGTGTGGATTTGGTCCTCGAACGATAGGAGGGTAAGGATCTCGAGGTGGAGCTCAGGTGGGAGGGTGAGAAGGGTTAATAGGGTGTCAAGTTTATTTGGCATTTGCTTTGAGCACCGGAGTCTTATAGGACCATTCGACATTGGATTTTTTGAAATTATTTTAGAATTAAGAGGTTCTATCAGTAGTTTGCGGGAACGGTACGGTATAAATCTCCTTTCACTAAGGTGTAGCTGGTCGTCTACACGGTAGTTCGTCTCAGCTGTAATCTACATACTCTCAAGACTAATTCGGAGCCCCATCGTATCGACGGTACCTATATCTGCTATGTTTGACTCCCAGATTCCAATCATCTCTTTGCTCCAGCAACCCCACAGGTGGCCTAAAAGGGTATTGTGACTATATTAGGCTTAGCCCCAACTTATTGTGGCTCCAATTCGTATTTAAATTGATCAAACTAGACTCTTTCTACTATGCTCGTCTCTCGCAGGCCCAATTTTGAAAGTTTATCGAGATGTGGGGCTAGCGTGCCTTACGGAAGCGGAGGAGTATGAAAATGCCAGGAACAGAAACCAGCTACTGTCGATACCGTTCATCCGACCTTTAACAACCTTCCATCCCAAGGTCCCCAATCTACATTAATACCCAAGATCTTGAATATACCCCTCTATTTACCCAGAAAGTTCTTCACCCCAGAATATTTTTCCTTCAGCCACCTCCCCGGGTCATTTGTGAACTTCTGCTTTCCAAGCAAGGCTCGCTCCTCTCGGGTGGGCGAAAGCGGGGCCTTCCACATGACAACGGAAGCCACCATTACGTAGTCGGGAATCCCTCCTCCCCAACCTTTCGTAAGACGGATGCTTATCTTCAGCTCTTCATGCGAAACCGTTTCCGTATGCCGACAGTTTTTGTAGACGTTTTGTACAATCTTATCGATCCATTGTTTGACGCTTGCGGTCTTGGATATCGTGATATGGTCGTCCCAGAAGAAATCCGAGAAGACATAGAATTGTGGTTTGAACCCCATGTTGATGCTAAATATTATTGGGACCTCGAGGCCATCCTCAATTTTAGATTCCGCATCGATAGACGTTGAAACCTCTTGGGATGGTAAGGCGAGTGGCTCATCGAGAAAAAGGCGAATCGGTGATATTCCACCGTACGAATCTGGGATCCTCTTGGTAGAATTCGGGTTCCTCATAATATTCCCCCTTGATTAATCAATCCACAAGCTACCGTTAGCTGAACAGAAAATTGTAAATTACATCTCGAAGAACTCTTATCTGAAAATACTAGATACTAAATACTCACATCTAACTCTTTTTCTCTATGTTCTAACTCCAGCCTGATATCCTCCTCCTTCGTCGTATCCTTTCTTTTAGATTTTAAATCATAACGTAACACCCGGCCGGATTTAACGGTCAAAAGCAACCGTCCGTACAAGTTGGCCCAAACGACGTCTACTTTGGTATCCGCTTGTAAAAATATGTGCGACATTGAAAATATATCATGCCATATTAAATGTTCTGGGTCAATGTTCTCCGGTAGGCCTACGTATCTTTGTTTTATCTTTGTATATCTGCGTCTTTGGAGGGATGGGTTGTTGAGGACGATATGAGCGAGGGGGGTGCGTGTTTGGCTGACGGAGATTTGGTCTTTGATGGAAAGGTAGGAGAGGATCTTCGTTTGAAGTTCGGTTGGGAGATGGAAGATGGTGAGCATTGGTGGTAGTGTTTTCGCCATTCGCCGGGGTAGAGTAGTATACTTGAACGGATTTGAGATTCATAGTTGCACAAGCTTAGATAGACCTGATGCATGATGCCGCGGTGTACCAAGGTGCAATGTAATATATTCAGCCTTGTAGGCTTCAACACATTAACTTTGTTGCATTATGACTACAGCGAACCTGCGCGCTGCGGGGCGTTCAGCTTTATGCGAACGCGAACGCGGGTATAACTAATACCGTGCGGACCGAGACTTAAACAATTCTGAGACCCCCGAAAGGTCTTGAAACGATTATCCTTTTTCGTATCGCAGCTATTTGCTACAAGCTCAATCGTAGATTGCCGGTCATCATGACGACATACCTCTCCCTCCCTGTGGAACTGCACACCGAAATCCTCTCCTTCCTCTCCCTCGAGGATCAAATCAGTATCAGCAAAACCTGCAAGTTCATATGTAACCTTCTACTATCAGCAAATTCACTCAAACGGGTCAGATATGGCACACAGAGCTGGCCAACCGGTAGTCTGGGGGACGCTTCCGATGTGCAAACGCCAACAGGTTGGTACGACCGCCCGGATGCAGCGGACAAGGGAATCGAACCCCACGTGTTCCTGTATGGTCCGTCGGAACGCAACATAACAGTATCTAAAGCGTTCATATGCACGCTTCAAAATGGTGTCCTCTCGGATTTTACCCTATTCTGCATTCCGTATTCATGCCCCGTGTTGCCTTTATACGAGTTTCTACGCGAGGATAAGAGTAATTGGGGTAGTAAAAGACCCTGTGAGTTACGCGGTTGCTCTGCTTGTGATGGTACAACGTCTAGATGCGAGAGATATCAAAACGAAAAACTCGAGCTGTACGAATTGGCAAACTGTGCATTCCTGCGCGATCCTCCGTTCCGGCGAATCTCAGAAGTACCGGCACGTATGAGCGAAACGGTCGAATCTTCGAGTCTTCCGTGTATTATCAGAGTACCACCCAGATCTACTGATGATGAGGATGCGTTTTCGAAAACGGAAGGATATTTGAGGGTATCGTATCACCATATAGTTTATAACGGATTATTCAGGATACCTATCGACGAAACAGACATCTTGGTAAAGGATACTATATCGGTAGGAGAACTGGCTAGAGAGGTCATGAAAATGGCAAAGGGTGCTGCGAGAGATGCAAAGTTGGGGTCGAGAAACGGTGCGATTAATTCGAATAATATACTTTCCCTTTGGAAGGGAGGTACTTGGACGGCATCTGGCTTGCAAGACAATGATTCGACCAAAGATGGTTTACTTCCAATTTTGACAGAGGATGAGGTTTGGGAGCTTAGTCTGACTATGTGTCTGATTAAATGAAGATCTCTCGGGTTAAACATCAAATCAAAAAAAAAAAAAAAAATATGATACGGGCACAGTTACACGATATATCACGGGTGACTAGTTTAAATTTTATAGATAGTTGATATTCATAAAATGATGCAGGCTTTTAATTGGGAAGTTAAGTTGAAGCCCTTACTTGCCAGGTAGTCTCGAGCTTGGGGGGCTAGAAATCGAGCCTCGAAACCCTATAAATTCAAAGAATAGCATGGGACCTTCAACTTGATATCAAGTATCATGTACTTTCTCTCTCTGAGAGTATGAGAGGGTACCGAAACGCTTAATTAGTTGTGTATACAGCAAGCTTCAGGGCTGAGCTTCAAGTGTGCTTGCGTTGCTCTAAGCAAAAATAAACCCTACTTAAGTATTCACGAAACGCTGAGCTTCAACCTTTTAACGTCAATTAACCATCCTCCATATTCAACTTCCCAAGATAGTGTTTTCATCAAACCTGCAAAGACGGTTCTTCCTTCTTTATCCGGCCAGCTTCTATAAGGAGCTGAGCCATCTTATCAGGTAATAACGCCATGAGAGAATATATTCAACTAGTGTGCATTTGCTAATATCAGCTTTAACGTACATTTACAGCAACATTAACGAATAGCGAGCAGGGGTCATCACCCTGCCTTGAACGCCTGGATTCGAGGCTAGAGTCACCACAAGACGCCCTCCCAGCGCATATTCAAGCACCAGCTTGTGAGACGTCAAACATGTCGGATGTTCAACCGAAGTGAGCCTTAAACCTTCAATATTTATAAATAATGATCATGTTCTTGGCTCAAGTCAAGGATAGATAATTTTTAGATCCAGAAATTTTTTGGTGCGTTTATTAATTTGATGAGAGTAGGATATTTACTCTCCCCGGAGAGATTCTTTCCAAAATATTTGAGGAAACTTTGGAATACAATGTCAATTTCGTCTTCCGCGACAAGGACGACATGATGGCATATTTGCGTCTCGCTTCTAAGCCTAAAAAAGGTGCTTCGCAGCTTGAAAATGAGGTTCACGCACAAATGATCGGAGATCCAAGCATCGCTGGCGATGCCATCCAACAAGATATCATTGAAACCATGACTACTGGTGAAGAAAAAGATGTCGCATACACCTCTTACTACATCTCCTCGATCCCTTCAAATCTCCTTCTTGTCAGCAAACGTTTCACAGATATTGTCAAAAGCGTCGACATTCGTCAAAAGAACAAGCTTACCAAAATTCTTGCCAAATGTTTTGACGAGGGAGATCCTACTTCCATGAAGTTCGCCGAGGAACTTCCAGATGATGAAATCACTCTAAAAGCTTGCAAAACCGCTCGCTACATCTTCGATTGTGAGGTAGAAAGTGTCGTCGCAACCGTAGAGGCTTTACCAGAGTGGATCCGTAAACTTGCCAAAGTTATCTGCTTGACAGGTAAAGTAATGCAACTCGAGATGGATGGCCATGGTAGAGCCGTGGCCGACGTCAGCTACTCCTTTTCCCAATGGTACTTCAGCGCGCCGCATAAAATACTCCGCGAGAACTTCAAGCTCGACCGACTCAGCTTGTACTTCTCCAACAGCACACTCAAAGCAAGCCCTATCCGCATCTTGGATTTTCTTCCGCTCTCAATGGCCTACAATTACGAGTACTTGGAGATAATTTTCACCAACTTGCAAATGGAAGACACTGGAAGCGGTCCGGATATCCATTCAATCACAGCCGCCCCTAAGATCATCGCTGCAGCTCGCCACGAGTTGAACACATTCTACTGCTATTCCGAACGCCTTATCAACTCGGAGGAACTTTGGAATAGAGGTATTCATGAGGCATGCTGCAATCCGGCTCGACTATACCCATCGGAGAAGACTCCAGGAAAATTGGTCGCTTTTGAGTACCATCTTGCTTCCATCGACTCTCCCTCGGAGACGGCGTCGGAAGAAGACTAGTTGCAACAAAGATCTTGCGCTCTACGAAAATTCGTTGGGTTTTTGTTCAGATGTGCTTTTGTACATACATGTACAACAAAATCTTACTTGTCAAGACATGAGACGGTTTAATTACAACATCACTCAAATAGCGAAGGGTGTATGCTAATATTAACATGTTTTAATGATATATTCTGGCTTTAATGTTCATGTTCCCTTCGTGCTCTAGATTTTCAGCCCCTAATCCCGTTATCTCATAGAACATCAAATGTTTATCAGTCTGACGAATTCTCGTTCTTTCATGTTTACGATCAACCTCCACCCAGCTGGCCCAGCATAAGTATATACTCTCGCCTTGATACCCCAAAACAAGATCTTCCCTATGATTTAGACTCCTGCAAAATCTCTCTTCGTTTCTGAGAATGGAATTTCGCACCGGTGTTAAACTTTAAGGATAAACTTTAAGGCCATTCTATCAGCATTTTTATTCCATAAACCCACGAGAACACACTCTGATAGAGGCTGTGCTCTCTGATATCGTGCACGGGCATTAACAATGATCGAAGGACTCCCCGGGACTTTTTTCTCTTTGGACGAACGAAAGGCTTACTCTACTAGTTGGAGGTATCGTACGTGCTTCGTCTAGTTTGGACGGGCAGCTTAACGTTATACTGGTAACCGTACAAGGGCACTTTGAGGGGATAACATGTTACTAGTACATGGGATGGTAAGACCGTATGCGACACAAATCCCTACCATTCTGAAGATAATAAAATTCCGATGCATCGATGCTAGTGTCGTCCAGCTCGAGATGGCGTCTTTAAGACTCGCGTTGGCGATTAAAGCCGTCTACGTTTCGGTGGACTTTACAAAATGGGGTTCCATAAATCTCATAAGCTGAAAAAACTGAACTGCTTCGAGGCTCTTGACATATTTGTGACATGAATTTCAGATTCAAGTCTATTAAGCGCGCCGTAGAGTATCTCGGCAGGCAAATTTCATTGGACTCGTAGACAAAACCCTATTGGCTAGTAGCTAGTCCGAAGCAAGAGTCGATATCCCCTAGTTGGCGCTCAAATCAATTTGTGCTATCAGGAGTCTAGTCCCGAATCAGGTCCTCTAAGGGCCATTATGACTGATATCTACGCATAGGACATGAAAACTTAAACTGACGAGAGGAATCGTATTATGAGCTAGTTTGCGGCAAAAATATATTGAAGCACCGTATAGATGCATCCATCCTGGTCACGTCTTTTTTGCTGCACGAGTTCAGAATTCGAATGATCATGATATTTAGTTCTCTCTCTAAATAATATTTGTTTGTCTAAGTGAAAGTGGTGGTGAAAGCACGGATATTTAGTTGGACGAAAATTTCGAAAAAGGTTTTTTGAGTAGTACGTACTACTTGCAACTCGGCCGAGTCCCGGATCGAATCCGCGGTAAGTTACGCGCATTTGTAGCATGTAGGCTCGCGTTACGCCGGAATTGAAGCAGGCATATACAGAATGCGCATACGTATGCACGGTCATGCTTTGTAAGGACTCAAGTACTTAAATACCACTATGTAAATACTTACATATATATACAACTTTATTCTAAGAATCTGAGGTTGTCGATCAGTATGCAACGTATGCTATCAATATGATCAATCACAACCTGCAGCCGTACACGTACATCCCTCGGGTTCAATATTAATACCAATATATTCATTGTAACATTGGTCGACACGTTTTTGGTGGGGAACTAGTCGAACATCCTTCTGTCTATTTTGCCCTACTATAGATAATGAATCCGAGCGGCCGGCTGCACAGTTCGACCGTTAAACTTTCTTTTGCAAATTTTGCTGTCAACATCCTAAACCACCACTCTCCAGCATCCTGCAGGTATTCTTGGTCCTGTGATATATCTTACATGAACCAGACTGAAACCTCCACTGATAGTGAAAGGTTTGTCCACACAACCAGTCCGACTTTGCATATCACTGAACGAGTCAGAATGCGCTAATTCCCCGAGAAGCTAGAATTAAAATTTAGTATCGAAAGCCGTTTCTCTCTTCCTAAGACCGAGCTAACATACTAGCACTTGGTTTTCTAAAATAAGCCTGACCCTCAACTCTGTAGCTTCTGCTTTTCTCACGTAAAAAGGCGCCGACGTATGGGTACGAGACCAGTCAACGTCTTTTTCTGAGATAACAATCTGGCATCTCCACCGTCATAAACATAAATTCTATCTCCCCAAAAGAAAGGACCCTGCAGTTTTCTGAACGAGAACACAGGTTAGTATACGACATCCCGATTCCGCGAATTCAGAAAGGCTATCGTCAATTTGATAACAAGAATACACAGTTTAAATACATCGATTCATGCTGTATAACTGAAACCCAAAAAGTTCCGCCGAGTATACGTACTGCTATTTTACAAGAACACACCCAAATTTCAGGCTCTCTAGAAATAAAGACACGACTGCTTTCCGACTGTTTCGTCCAAGGTTTACCATCAGAACACCTGTCCGATCCAGATATTCCCTCGCGCGAAAAAGTTGCAGCGGCTTGCAAATTACAAGGACTGTCCACAAACATGCTTTGGTGGAACGATCATCTTCGTCAAATACTCAAATGCAGTTACTCGTGGAGAAGCGTCCATGCAAAGGTGGATATATGAGCACGCTGACCACCAAATCTTCTACACACCCAAAGTATATGACTATTGGAGCGAAGAATGGGGTGATGAGTGCACTATCGGCTACATAGTGATGGAAAGATTGCCAGGTGAAACATTCGCTCAATGGCTGAAAACACATGACGACAGTTCAGAGATTCGACGCATGCAAGAGCGGATTTTTCAGGCTATCCAGCATCTATGGAGTCTTCCTGTGCCACCGGGCACATTTGTCGGTCCGCTCGAAAATCAAATGGCCTCGGATCGATTTTTTGGACAGCGGGATGCAAAACGCACTTTTGAGAGTGTTGCACAGCTTGAGGATTGGCTCAATGAGATAATGGTCAAAGTTGGAAGGGGCGAGCCTATCGACATCCGGGACCAACCGCGCCAACTTTGCCATTGCGACCTTACTGATAACAACGTTATGATTGATGGCGATCGTATAATAATTATTGATTGGGCTTATGCCGGGGTCTACCCGTTCGCTTTCGAGGAATGGGGCATCTACCACCTGGTGAAACGATTCGGTATCGGTCGAAAGCTAGCGGAGTTTCTTGCCGAAGTACTATTCGAGAAACAGTTTTCCAAAACGATGCGGTCCTTTAGCTATGCATCAGCCTTCATACAGTTTCACATACATTATGCACCACGTCGAGAAGGCAACTGAGATCTCAATGAATGGATATATGGATATATATAATACGAAAGCTTGGATCGATAGTCTTTAACCGAACACCCCCAACTCAGGTAGCTAGTAACCGGTAGCTTGCCGTTAGGCACCCGCGTCCATATCTTAAATACATTTCCATGGCAATATCAATTCTCGCTTGAAAGTTCGAATAAATGTGATAAATCCATAGTCAACCGGTGCCCGTGCGGCATCATAACATCTCAACCAAACTGTGTTGGTTAATGTTGGTTAACATGTTTTCTGGGATCCAGGATCTAGGCTAGGGATATATATATCATGTCACGTCATCTATGCTACAGAGATGCATATCAACCACGATAAACCAAAATTCGCGGCACAAAGAAGGGACCAGGACTGAGACTGATATATCGATACCGCGAAACATATTAATATACCGCTATCGCATATATCGCAGACCTCCAACACGAAAAGAGTAACAGCATGCATATGGCTACCCTACTCACACTTCCTCGGGAGCTTCACGTCGAGATATTCGATTATCTCTCACACTTCGACCACATCCGCTTAAGCCAAACTTGCCAACAGCTAGAAAATATACTATTACACAACAATGTTCTCCGAGCAGCCAGATACCACTCCAGAGAAGGGGACGAACACCAATATCACAAGCTGTTGAACTGGTTTAACCATCCAGATGATGAGGGATTCGGGGGCTTTTTTTGCACGGCAAGGGGTGGGGTCGTACAACGCTACATGCTCATCCAAGGCTATCAAGGAGGTTCTGTCAGAGATGCTTGCGAGGAGGGTTGTTACGAGAGGTCATATAACGAAAAGGATGATAAATCGGCTGCGGGCGCTGGATGGGACGACGAACTAGGGGAGGAGGCGGAGGAGAATATCATCATTATGCGGGATGGCTTGGACTTCCTAAGATTCCACACTATGGATATCTCGAACCATAAGTTCCTAGACGAACCGTTCAGCATTCCAAAATCACAAACCCCAGCATCGACGACGAAAACGATAAATGTGAAATGTACTAGATACCTCGAAAACATTGAGCCTGGCGATTGGGAGTACGAGGCGCAGGCGGAGGAGGCAGTGCTGTTTGACCATATCGATCCTGAGCTTGATCAAATTGAATGGGACGATGAGGTTCAAATTGGGGAAAACTCGACGGTCAGAGGCCTGATAGAATATTTCATAAAACAATCACAACTGAAAACGGAGTTGAGTTGTCTGAAAGCCCGATCACAACAGACGCGGACATGGAGGCGGAAGGTCAAGGGAGTGCGCAAAAACTCTAGAAACGAGAATTTCGTCGTGCTAGCTCAGGGCAAAGAGAATTGGCAGATGGCAATATGGCAGAATCTGGTTCAGGATGATATAAGGCGGTATATCTGGTGCCCCAGAAGCAATTCTAAATATTCATTTACAATTTGGAAAAGTGAGAAGGCCAAACAGCGGTATGAAAATAGGGTGAAATTAGACAAAAAGGATGGTTATTAAATATACATTAACTGGAAGTAATCTGATATTGCAATATTGATATCTATATCTACCGATGAATTCAAGATACGATCGCTTTCTCATGCCAGTCGGAATTGAAGAGCTTGAGCACGGCGTCAATAATTTGTTTTATACACACAGATTTTCAGAAGGCAAGTTAGGTTTTATTTCCACACCTATAGATTGAGCTCTGGGTTTCCCTGCTTTCAGTTAGTCGCGTATACGCATAGAACGAGAAATGGCTTTGAAATTATTCCTTCATATCAAATTGGACAACATGATATCTCAGCAAGATCACGATATATACACAAATCCGCGATCTTTATACTGGGTTTTCGCCCACCTTGCGCGATATCAGAACAAGAAATATCATTTCGCTGTTTCACACGCACAAAGACGGTTGGAAAATGACGATATGGCAGGACGAGATTCGGAGTGAGAGACAAATATTTGTGAGACTCAGAGCCAGACTGCGAATTATATTAAGGTTAATTCACGGTATGGAGGAGTGAGACGCATAACATGAGTTATGCCAGTGGAACCCGACGGAAACAGCGCGAGCACAAATAAGTGGAAGCTTTTAGAGAATGGAATAGCCCAGCTATATGAGAATATATATATCAATCGATTGGCTATATCCTTACATAGTAGATTTTCGGGTCAGCCGGAAATTTATTATGCATCGAACGAGGTGATACCTAACTGTAGATGGTGTTTTGATTAAAAGCTTTTAGACCCCAGTACTGCGGTCCACCTCCAAATTCGGCTCTCATACTCATCCACAAATCACTTGAGTCAATAACGAGTTTTCGCCTTGAGAGTGCTCTCAATGTAGATGATAACATCGATATATCTCGGATATATATGATTACGAGATCACAAGCCTGCACTTGTGTTGACAAGCATAGCAGGGGGGTTCCACAAACCACAAGCATATAAACTATATCCGGCCCCTCTCACGCCGGGTTTAATATTTTCCCCACAACTTAGCCTCCATTCACCCGTTACTCCTCTTCTTGGTATTCTTCTCCCTCTATCGAAATCGTTCGAATCAACCATCCATCATATCGACATTGACAGCTAGCAACAATGGCAACTGACGGATTCCCAACCCTTAAACCCGCATTCACAGCTTTGGTGAGTACATTTCATTCCATTCATTTCCTCTAACGGCTGTCCCGATTGGTTTTGGTTATTTAACGTTATTCCGAACCGCGAGACTGCCAAATCGAATACAATGTCGTTATGACCTTGCTTTGCTCATTGCCTCGGTTGCATGTCATGTCATAGCGGGGCCGAATTGCTGCCCCGCCATTACAACTTACTTATCTATATATGATCATATATATGTCGCGAAAAGTCAAAATCGGATCAACTGACTTTATTGATACCATATATAGCTTGAAATCGATCCCGGTCTACCAGTTGGTACGAAACCTTCCTCCGACGAATAAAAATTAAACCACAGACTTTAAAGCGCTTTACATTGCGAAAGCCGAAGCCGGAATTCGGGCTTCAACACCATACGAGCAAGAAAATACCACACAACGCGCCACCCCCGCTAACACACTGAATGCAAACATATACATATAGGTACCCTTAGCAGTGGTCCGAATCTCACCTGGGTCGTAAGTATATATACCCAACATTATACAATAACCAAGTAACACGCATGCTGAACCTTTTTTATATCGGTATCTACTTGCTTACTTTTTTTTTTTTTTTTTTTTTTTTTTCAGAAAATCACATCCGGCACCCTCGTCTCCCACGAATCATACCCGACAAAGGTCAACGCCACTCTCGTCTCCGGCGCGGACTGGATCCACGGCGACCCAAGCGGTGACATTCAGCGTCTCGATGTCAGGAGTATTTTCAAAACAGATGACGGCGCCGTAAGTTTTTCCCCATATATATTATATTTACCATATCCCCACGATAATTTCTCTGGTTTTGATTGC